>JARQOD010000002.1:337458292-337508830 GCA_033576555.1 Oophaga sylvatica | reverse complement strand
GATCGATTATTCCAGACGACGGGTGTGGGGGCCAGACCTCTTCGGCGCATTTTGCCCATACTCTCTCCACCTTTCACAGACACCTATCCTTCCTTTCTTCATTCTTGGGAAAGGGATCTGTGAGGAACTCAGCCGGCCGCCACACGGTAGCCCGGGTATCACAGCTTCTGATACCACCGCCGCTACCAAATGTGACGGACGATCCCTTTCCTCCCACGTCACCAATGGGACGTAACTCCACAGGTACAGCTCTCCGGCGCCCCCCTTTGTCTCTCCGGTCAGTAAGAGAACTGCACCTAGAGCAAATGGCCGCCGGGGAAGGTGTCCTGCTACCCACTGGGTATTCTAAGATTCGTGATCAGAGTAAAAGCATCAGCCCAAGATTAATTTTATGGTTTAATTTGCCTTAAGGGCGCACTAGATAATTACAGAAATATACAGTAAAGCTATACAACGTAACTACAATGGAATGGCAGTCAGAGTAAAAATACAACAATAATGTACAAGGCTTAAAGGTATAAGCTATGGATCAATATTACCGGGTATTATGGTCATGGGAAGGCCTTGGCTCTGCCATTCCCAGGTACAGTCTTCAGTTCCTGAATAGTCTCTTCGTCTTTCCTAGACCATCTTCTTGGCTTCTGTGTGTGAAATGGAATGAGACCAGCAGCCTGGTCATGGCTAGTTCTTAAACCTGCTAGGCCCATCCCCATTGCTTTGAAGCACGCATATTAATTGGCCTGCAATTCATATGGAGCAGGAAACAATGCCTGAGCTTGGGCTATTTACCATACGACTGACCATCTCATTCAGTCACTGGCCTAGACTAATTAGCATGTAAAGGCCTATTGATTCCTAGTGGACATCAAAACCTGTCGTACTGGATATGCTAATAGGCAATGTGTAGCTAAAAGTCTGTGGCTGTGTGAACTGACAAACTGGAGGCTGGTACAGGCCCTATACAAAATGGCGACAACCTTTTCCTTACACCTCCCTGCTTTTGAGGGCGCTAGGGGGTATCACATTCCTGTGTTCCCCCATGCGCCCTACCGCACCCTCTCTTTGGCTAGGGTGGCAGATCCATGAGGATTTCTGACTCTCTGTCCTCTCCTTCCTCTGGAAGGTTGCACACTGGGTGAGCATAAGCCTCCCGCTCATGGTGGGCCTTCATCATGTTCACATGGAAGGCCTTCCTCCTTCCACGGCGTGGTCCAGGGTGACCAGGTAGGTGACGGCGTTGAGCTGCTCGTGCACGAGGTATGGACCCTCCCAGGCCGCCTGAAGCTTGTTTTGTGGTACGGGACCAGTACCCACACCTTTTGACCCACCTGGTAGGTCCGCTCACAAGCATTCTGGTCGTACCATCGCTTCTGGTCAGCCTGAGCTTGGGCCATATTGTCATGCACCAGCCGTGTCAAGGCCATCATTCGGTCCCGGAAGCGCACGACATACTCAATGACCGACACTCCAGGGGTGGCTAAATCCCCTTCCCATGCTTCCTTCACCAGAGCAAGGGGCCCCCGTATACGTCGCCCGTACAGGAGCTCAAAGGGGGAGAACCCCGTTGAGGCCTGTGGAACCTCCCGGTAGGCAAACAGCAGGTGTGGGAGATACCGCTCCCAGTCTCTCCCGTGGGAGTCGACCAACATCCTCAGCATCTGCTTTAAGGTGCCATTGAACCGCTCACACAAGCCATTGGTCTGTGGGTGATACGGGCTGGCCACCAGATGTTGCACCTGTACCTGCTTACAGAGAGACTCCATCAGCTGCGACATGAACTGGGTCCCTCGGTCGGTGAGCATTTCCTTGGGAAACCCCACTCTGGAGAAAATCTCCAGTAAGGCAGTGGCCACTTTGTCGGCCCGAATGGACGACAAAGCTACCGCCTCCGGGTACCGGGTGGCATAGTCCACTACCGTTAGTATGAAGCATTTCCCGGAGCGGCTGGGAGTGGACAGAGGTCCAATGAGATCCACAGCCACCCTCGAGAAAGGCTCTTCGATGATGGGCAGAGTTACCAGTGGGGCTTTGGGGCGCGGCCCCGCCTTCCCCACCCTCTGACAGGTGTCACACGAACGGCAGTAGGCTATCACCTCAGTCCTCATTCCAGGCCAGTAGAAATGCTGAGCTAGCCTGGCCCTGGTTTTAGTGATCCCTAAGTGTCCGGCCATTGGAATCTCGTGTGCGATCCGCAACAATTCCGCCCTGAACGGATGGGGCACCACTAACTGTCGGTCCCTGGGCCACGCCTCCGGTGAACCCTGCTGGACCGTTACCCGGTACAGCCGTCCCTGGTCCCAGACCACTCGCTCGCGGTCGGACTCCAGGGGAGGCTGTGCCGCCTGTTCCTTGAGAGTCTTCAGGCTAGGGTCAGCTTCCAACGCTGCCTGAAATCCCTGACTAGATATGGCAAGAATTGATGAAACTGCCCTGTCCTCTGTCAGTTCCCCGGGATCTGTCTCCTGGCTACTGTCTGACTCGGCAGCCACTTGGTCAGAGAGGGGGAAACCGTCGGACCTCCGCGAGGCTCCTTGGGCTTCAGCGCTCCCACTCCTGGTAACAGCGGCCACGACCGCTGAGACCACGGGTAGCGCCTGCTTTCCCTCCTCCTCTGACCAAGTCGCCGGGTCAGGCAGACTTCCCTGACTTCCTGACATCCCGGATGTGGGGAACTCCTGACCTGGGGTCCTACCTGGTGGCTCCTCTCCCGGGACACCCCTCCCCCCATGGCCTGTTCCTCTTCCTGCAGGGGCCCTAGACTCAGCAGGCTGGATTCACTTAGGGGCCCTACACTGCCCATAGCAGCCCCTCCCTCCACCTCTGAGCTCTCCCCTACAGCCTCCTCACCTGTCCTCACTGTGAGCCCTGTGTGTGTAGTGTCAGTGCATGGCTTACCATCAGGTTTCACTCCCTCCTCCACTGTTGGAGGCACATTCAATACATTAACATTAGCATTCACAGTAGAGTCATGACATTCTTGGGGAGCCGGACTTGGGGGTTCAGTGGCCACATACTGGGACACTAGCCGCCCCAAATCGGTCCCAAGCAACACATTTGCAGGAATATTCGGTGTTACTCCCACCTCCCGCATCCCGCTCCCGGCACCCCAATCCAAATACACCTTGGCAACGGGCAGCGCCGGTTCAACGCCTCCGATTCCGGAGACGGAAAGGGTTTTCCCAGGTACCAAGTCTTGAGGGGACACCACCTCAGGGCGTACCAGGGTTCGTTCAGCGCCTGTGTCCCGCAGTCCCATGACCGCTGAGCGGCCGATGGTGACGGGTTGGTAATTGTCTAGGGACCTCCCACCACCCCTCCCACACACAAAACAGTGGACGGTTTCTGGGACAGGGATGGGGCCTTCTGGCGCTGGGGACATGCAGCCTTTAAGCGTCCTGGCTGATTGCAATTATGGCAACGTCTGGGTTCTGTTCCTGGCCTGGAGAGGGCAGCAGGGGGGTACACCCTTTGCACTCTGGGGGCTGGATATGGGGCTGGGGCAGGATTGGGCTTACCCCCTCTCCAGGTGCTGCTGGCAGGCTTCCTTGGCTCCGGCGCCCTGTTGTTGGCATACTCGTCTGCCAGGGCGGCTGTAGCAGAAGCCCCCTTTGGTTTCCAGTCACGGAGGAACTGCTGGAGGTCTTCTGGGCATTCCACAAAAATTGCTCCACGACAAACAGTTCCTGGACCTCCTGGCGGGTAGTGAGCTCTAGACCCGAGGTCCAGTGCTCCGCAGCTCTCAACAGGGCCCGCATGTGGTCGGTCCAGGTGTCCTTTGAACCCCGCTGCAGGCTCCTGAACTTCCTGCGGTACGACTCCGGGTGAGGTTGTAGTGCTGGATCAGGGCCCGCTTGATGCTGTTGTAGTCCTGCTCCTCCCCGGCAGGTAAGTCCCCCAAAACTTCCAGGGACTTACCCCTCAAACGGGGGGTCAGGTACCTTGCCCACTGATCCAGGGCCAGATGATGTTGGAGGCATGTCCTCTCAAAAGCCAGCAAAAAGGAATCCAGGTCTCCATCCTTTTCAAGCAAGGGAAAGTCCTCCGCCCGGACCTTGGAAGCCCTTGTCTCCGGTGGGCCTGGTGCGTCCAGTGAGGGCCCGTGCTGAGCCATCTCCAGTCGGTGCCGGCGCTCCGCAGCTTCACGGCGTTCTGTATGCTCACGCTCCGCTGCTCTCTCTGCCGCTGCTTGCTCACGCTCTGCAGCTCTCTCTGCTCTCTCACGCTCTGCTGCTTTCTCTGCCGCTGCTTGCTCACGCTCTGCTGCTTTCTCTGCCGCTGCTTGCTCACGCTCTGCTGCTGTCTCTGCCGCCACCAGGAGTCTTTCATAGGCGGCGTCATTACCAGCCTCGAGCTGCGCCATAGCCGCTTGGAAGAGGGTCTCCGATCTGGACAGGCTGAGACGGGCAGGGGGTGGGCAGTCCACTGTGAGACTGAGCACGGGGGTCGGGCTCCTTGGGGAGCCCTGGCTGAGCTCCCCCTCATCGGTATCGAACCCCTCATAGGCCACAGCATTGGCCTCCCCCTTTGCCCTACTCCTGGTGCCTTCCGCCATCTTGGGAACCTTTGGTTACTGAAACACAGCTGCAACCCTGACCTTGCACACAACTTGTTATATTTACACTCTGACCGTCTAGTGCTGGGCTGACCTTAAGACCCCAGCAGTGAAAGTACTGCTGGTAGTCTCTAGTGTCTGAGAGTAGGGGTCCCACGCACACTATTACTCTGATCCCACTGCTGCCACCAATTTGTGAGGAACTCAGCCGGCCGCCACACGGTAGCCCGGGTATCACAGCTTCTGATACCACCGCCGCTACCAAATGTGACGGACGATCCCTTTCCTCCCACGTCACCAATGGGACGTAACTCCACAGGTACAGCTCTCCGGCGCCCCCCTTTGTCTCTCCGGTCAGTAAGAGAACTGCACCTAGAGCAAATGGCCGCCGGGGAAGGTGTCCTGCTACCCACTGGGTATTCTAAGATTCGTGATCAGAGTAAAAGCATCAGCCCAAGATTAATTTTATGGTTTAATTTGCCTTAAGGGCGCACTAGATAATTACAGAAATATACAGTAAAGCTATACAACGTAACTACAATGGAATGGCAGTCAGAGTAAAAATACAACAATAATGTACAAGGCTTAAAGGTATAAGCTATGGATCAATATTACCGGGTATTATGGTCATGGGAAGGCCTTGGCTCTGCCATTCCCAGGTAAAAGTCTTCAGTTCCTGAATAGTCCCTTGGTCTTTCCTAGACCATCTTCTTGGCTTCTGTGTGTGAAATGGAATGAGACCAGCAGCCTGGTCATGGCTAGTTCTTAAACCTGCTAGGCCCATCCCCATTGCTTTGAAGCACGCATATTAATTGGCCTGCAATTCATATGGAGCAGGAAACAATGCCTGAGCTTGGGCTATTTACCATACGACTGACCATCTCATTCAGTCACTGGCCTAGACTAATTAGCATGTAAAGGCCTATTGATTCCTAGTGGACATCAAAACCTGTCGTACTGGATATGCTAATAGGCAATGTGTAGCTAAAAGTCTGTGGCTGTGTGAACTGACAAAATGGAGGCTGGTACAGGCCCTATACAAAATGGCGACAACCTTTTCCTTACAGGATCTAAAGCTCACATTTACTGTGCAAAATCGACACCTTCTTCGCCATTCACATGGATACTCGGTTTGCACTAGGTTAAAAGAGTTGCATTATAAAATCTTAACTAGATGGTATCACACCCCGACACTGCTACATCAATTGGGCCTCCTCGGATCTGACCTGTGTTGGAGATGCAATACACTTCGTGGGGATATTAAGCACATATGGTGGGACTGTCCATTAATTTGGGATTATTGGAAACAAGTACTGACCCAGATACGTAGGGTGTCTCTTGTGTCTGCGGAGACCACTTCATCCTTCATACATGTAGTACTCCATCTCCCAGCAGTTGACTATAAACCGCACAGGAAAAGTTTAGCAACACAGTTATTCATGGCAGCGAGTGCTCTCATACCGACGCATTGGCGTCAAACCACTTCCCCGACGTTGGCACAATGGATTGCTAAAGTACAAACTATTAGACGCTTTGAGGAAATGTTCTATAATATGAATGGACGACATGATCTGTTCATGAAAACCTGGCAACCTTGGTTGGCTGTCCATGACAATGTCTGTTAAAGCCTGGATTCAGGAACATTACCCGTAGTCCTGTGGTCCTCTCCCCCCTCCCCCCCTTCTCTGCCAGACCTTTCCTTTCCTTTTCCCCCTCCACTCCAACTGCTCCTCTTCTTTTTCTTTCACATCTTTCCTACACTAGGTACCAGCTCTCTTTCTGACGCTGACTAAATTCTTCTATTATTCACCAACTACTTCTACTTCTCCCCTTTTTTTGACCATACATCATTCTCATCTCTCGAACTCACCGTATTCGGTCCAAGGCTTACGCTTATCTCACTTGTCAAAGTGCTTTATAGACTGGAATAAGTCAATTCTCTATAAGGGTTGGAAGACCCGGGTATATTAAATATACACCGTTACTGATTTGTTTAGTTTTACATACGTTCATCAAAATGTGAAGATGAACCAGAAAATTAATTGGCTTTACAACCGTTGGATGATGTTTTCTGGACTCATAAAGTCATATTGTACTTACATATGTAAGTTCACACTGATAACGTTGTCTAGTTGTATGACCTAAAAGATTATTGTATTATCTTAATTCTGTATTGCATTTCAAACAAGAAAACTCTAATAAATATGATTACAAAAAAAAAAAACCTGTCTTCCATTCGTCCCCCTCACGGATGCGAATCAGGTTATAAGCACCCCGCAGATCTAATTTAGTGAATACCCTTGCTCCCCGTAGCCTATCAAAGAGCTCCGAAATCAGGGGCAACGGGTATTTATTCTTAACGGTAATGGCATTAAGACCCCTGTAATCGATGCATGGACGTAATTCTCCGTTCTTCTTCTGAACGAAGAAGAACCCCGCCCCTGCAGGTGACACTGACTTCCTAATGAATCCTCTTGCCAGATTTTCCTGAATGTATTGAGACATAGCCTCCGTCTCCGGGAGAGAAAGGGGATAGACTCGTCCCCGAGGAGGTTCTGCTCCGAGCAAGAGGTCAATAGGACAGTCATAGGGACGGTGAGGCGGAAGGATCTCCGCAGCCTTCTTGGAGAACACGTCTGCAAAGGCCCAATATTTGGGAAGGGAAGTAAGATCTGCGGGTATCTCTGTAGTAGCCACCTGAATGCATTCCCTCATACATCTGCCTTTACACGACTCACTCCAGCCTAATATCCTCCCAGAGATCCACTCAAAATGTGGGGAATGGAAACGGAGCCAGGGCATCCCCAGCAATATCTCATCTATTCCCTCAGGAATGACAAGAAGTGAGATAATCTCCTGATGGGAAGGGGACATAGATAACGTGAAAGGGATGGTTTGATGTGTGATTTGTGTTTAAACTGTTTTTATTATTATTGAACGGAAATAAAAGGCTACAGATAAGGTAAATGCATGTACATAACCATAGAAAAGCATTTTCATCAATGAATCAACAACCACAAACATAGAAAAAATTTTTTTTAACACTTAAGCAGTAATAGCATCAATACTATTAGTCAAAACAAATGTCGAATCGTACATGACCCACACCCACCGTAAGCCATGTACCCCCGACTGAGCATTGGGGCCGAAGTGGTCCCATGCTCGTGGCGTCACTGGGGGACACATTAACGTCATGTGTCTCGCCAAGACACAGAATGTATTTCCAGAGTGCACTCTGGGTTCATAACAGCTTCCTCAAGCATGTTAGCAATAAGTCACATAACCTGGGAAACTAAAAACAATAGGTTCCTAAGACGCCTAACGTCCTCCAGAAGCATAGAGAAACGTACAGCGTCACTCAAACTTTCAATGCGTACTCAAGAGAAGCAAAAAGAGAAAAGTAGAGGGGGAGGGGGGGAATTAGATTAAGAGAAAGACAAGGGGGTGGGAGGGGGGTAGGAAGAGGGGAGTGAAGGTATGTATCCCACGATTAAACACCTGTTCAAAGTCTTCGCGGCCATGGAGACCAAGTCATCAGAAACTTAGGTTGACATATGTCAGCCTTACATTGTAATTCTTCAAAAGACCTTATGCTCTCCACTTTGGTGCGCCATGTAGTGGTGGTAGGGCACGTAGCAGACAGCCAGTAATTGGGAATAACTGCATTGGCCGCAATCAAGAGCTGTGTAGCTAAATTGAACCTGTGCGGCTTGTATGTGTGATTAGGTATGTGAAGCACCGCCTGCTGGAAGGACCCTAAAACACCAGAATCCCAGCCCATTACCGCTCTGATCTCTGATAGGACCTCTTGCCAAAATGGCTGGATATTTCTGCAGGACCACCAGATATGGAATAGAGAACCTGTTGCAGCGCTACATCTCCAGCATAACGCCGAAGGAGCTAGGCCGTAAGCAAACAGTTTCTCTGGGGTCTTATACCACCGCAAAAGTATTTTAAAATGGTTTTCTTGAAGTCTAACACATCGTGAATAACCTTTGACGTGGTGTAATAATCGCACTTTTTGGTTGTGCGTAAACGATATTCCTAGTTCTCTCTCCCATGAGTCTAAATATCCTGGAAGATGTTCTCTGAAGTCTGAATCAAGGGCGTGGAGAATAATCCGTAATGGTCGTGAGCGCGACTGAGTGGTACTCAATAAAGCATCAAAAGGGTTGCGCAATCTCTTCATGTCCATCAGTCTGAGGGCCTCCTGACGTGTTATGAAAACCTTGATAGGTAAGAAAATTTGTGCCCTTACCCTGATATAGGTCACGCAGTTCGTCCATAGAGGGAATAGATTCCCTGTGTAGTATGTCTCGAATAGTAAGATGGCTAAGCCCCTCCCACCAGCTAGTAGTCATTGCATCAGCAGATTTCAGAGCATGCGGCAATAGGTTCGCAGGCAGAGACAAAATGGTATCTTGTTGCAGTTGGTGTCTATATTTAAGCCATGTCAGCTGAGCTTCGCCTAATAATAATGCCTCAGTATTGCTTGTGTTATATCTTATAGTATTGCCCCTCAAAGAAGGGAACCATAATTCCTGTTCCACTGCGCGACCCGTTGATGTCAGTTTCTTAGGGTCCAGCCCTAAAGGTCTTGTACGGCTGACATATTCTAGCCAGCGCTGTAGCTGTAGCGCTTCGTAGTACTTTTGCGGATCAGGTAATCCCAATCTTCCCGCAGTTCTGTGTCTAGTCAGTAATTTATAAGTTAACCGTGGGCGTCGTTTATTCCAGACGTAGTTGGAGAACAATCTTCTAATCGTTTTAAAGAATAGAGAGGGCAATGGAATTGGTAGCATAGCCATTGTATACAGTAAGAAGGCATAATATATGCTTTCACTATGTTAATCCGTCCTATCCAAGATATCATCGGGAAGTCATATGCAGTCAGTAACCCAGTTCGTTTCTGTAGTAAAGGGGGGTAATTATATTGGTAAAGATCCGCAAGGGAAGCTGGAAATTTGACTCCCAAGTAGGTAATGTGCGACGTCGCCCATGCAAATGAGGTATTCGATTTAATGTGTAATACTGTGCTGTTTTGAATTCCAATATTCAAAATTTCGGATTTCTCGAAATTTACCTTGTAATTAGATAAGGTGCCAAAGTCATTGAGTAAGCCCTGTAGAGTCTGCAAGCCTCTGGCCGGGTTAGATACCACAAACAGCAGATCATCGGCGTATGCTAAAATTTTAATATGTTTAGTAGTTGCTATGTCCACTCCTTCCACTTCACGCATTTCCCTGACCTGTTGTAACAGTGGTTCCAAAGTAAGAACAAAGAGTGTCGGGGAGAGAGGGCATCCCTGCCTTGTCCCATTAGTGATACCGAAAGAGGGCGAGAGCGTGCCGTTCACCTTGAGTCTACCAGACGGCAGTCCATATAAAGTAAAGATGGCCGCAATGAACTCAACGGGAAAGCCAAATCTAAATAGTGTCTGACACATGAAGGACCAGCTCACCCTGTCGAAAGCCTTCTCTGCGTCTACCCCCAACAGGGCGAGCTGGATTCCCTTTTTCCCTGCCGCTGCCATCACATGACAGAGTTTCAGGCTGTTGTCTTTGCCCTCTCTCCCCGACACAAAACCCACCTGGTCGTCAAGCACTAGATTAGGTACTAAGTGGTGCATTCTATTCGCAAGTACCTTCGCCCACAGCTTTATATCTATATTCAGTAAGGAAATTGGTCGATAACTGGAGCACCTCGTGGCATCTTTACCGGGTTTAGGTAGCAAAGTAACATGAGCCTCAAGGGATTGCTTAGGGAGAGATTCCCCCTTAAGTAAGGAGTTGCATAATGTTAAAAGGTGTGGTTTCAAGATATCCTGAAATTTGTTGAAGTAAACAGATGTCAGTCCGTCCGGACCAGGGCTTTTATTGGCTGGTAATGTCTTAATCACACGATCGATTTCATCTACCGTAACCGGTAAAAGCAATGAGTCTGTTTCTTCAGAGTTTAGTTTGGGAAGGGACAAGGAGTTCAAAAAATCTCTTTGCTTCAGGACCATTTCATCCTCTGCAACCTGAGTCTGCTACCGTAGATTATACAGCTCTGTATAGAAAATCTGAAATTGTTTTGCAATGCCTTCGGTCTCGCTAACTAGTTTCCCATCAGCGCCTCGAATATTCTTAATGTGACTCTGATTTCTAGATTTCTTAAGCAGTGATGTCATGAGGCGGCCACATTTGTCCCCATGGGAGTAGAACTTATATTGTCTCAATAAGTGTAGCTTAGCATGTTGAGTCACTAGCATGGTTTTCAGTTCCGTCCGCAGAGACGTTAGTCGCTTCAATGCCTCTGAGGTTTTTGTCTGTTTGTGAATTTTATCCAAAACCGCTATTTTACTTAGGAGAGTGTCAAAGGCCTTTGTACGTTCCTTTTTCTGTATAGTGCCTAGCTGAATGAGAAGCCCCCGTATCACTGCCTTGTGCGTTTCCCATACCGTGGGAAATGGTACCTCCCCAGTGTCATTATAGTTAAAGAATTCGGTCAACGCTGTGCGGACCTTAGATACGATAGAAGCATCATTAAGGAGGTTCTCATTCAATCTCCAGCACCACTGTTTAAATGGCAGCTGCGCTAAGTGGAGCTTAACGTGTACGGGTGCATGGTCAGAGATGGTCATGGGACTAATCGTGAGAGGGGAAGTTGTGCAAAGCAACGCTTTGGAGACAAAAAGGTAGTCCAGGCGTTGGTACGATTTGTGTGTGTTTGAATAGAATGTATAATCTTTAACCAGAGCATTATGGGTACGCCAAGCGTCCACCAGATTTAAGTCATTTAATGTGGAACGAACTCTAGCTAACGCTATCCCACTTATTGCAGACTTTCCAGAGGAAGCATCAAGTGATGGGAACAAACTCAGGTTGAAATCACCCCCTAGGATTACATGGCCCTGTGCAAACGAGCGGAGCTCTGTTAATTTTTGAATTAACCACTGTGTCTGGCCTTGGTTAGGCGCATAAAGATTAGCAAATGTGTAGGATGTGCCACTGATGTCACCCCGTACAAAGATAGCCCTGCCCTCCGCATCTTGATGTCTTCCTTGAAGTTGGAACGGGACAGAGCTGCGGAAGGCAATCGCTACCCCTTTGGAGCGGCCAGCCGTATTACAACTATGAAACCACTGGGAAAACGTGTGTGTAGGGAGCCGGGGTACATTAGTTTGTCTGAAATGTGTTTCCTGCAGAAATATCACATCAGAGCGGTAAGTTTTTAAGAGTCGGAAAAGCTGGTGTCGCTTACCTTCAATATTCAACCCCTGGACATTGAATGATGTAACAGTGAGGTCCATTCCAGCAGGCGGTCCCCTCCTTGTTCAAAAAGATAGAAACTGACAATCCCAGTAAATGACGGCCGTTGCAAAAAGGCTCCTAATAGCGATAACAATGTAAATAAATTACACCAGGTTTTTTTGTGAATTCAAATGATATGCTTATACACTATGTGTAGGTATGACCGGCGAGAGGTCTAGCCACAAAACCTTCACTGCCACCTAGATGGAAATGAAGGAGTAAGGTTAACCCCACTTAATTGGCAACTGCAAGGAATGTGTGAGTGATAGGTGTGGGGGAGAGGGGATATGCGGGTCAGAGGGGGAGGAAAAGTGAAGGGGATTGAAGAATTGGAAGGATGGGTGAGAAAATGAAGAGAGAAATAGAAAGATAAGAGAAGTAACAGGTATATCACTGATCGTTAGTAGGCAAATATGAATAGAGCGAGTATCAGGTGTATGAAAGAGTAAGTGTGTGTAAAGGCCGGTAGATGGGCACAACCCACCCAGCCGTTAGTAGCTATAACAAACATCATGTAGCATATAAAGAATAAGTGAATAGGTACTATGGCAGTGAGGTATAATATAACAAAGCCACCATACTTTTTTTTTTTTTTTTAAACTAAGACCCCCGTGGGGACTGTGAGATCTAGGGGTAAAACCTGACTATTGAACAATTGTCATCAATTATCAACATTAAAAGCATGTCAAAACAGGACAAAAAAGAAACAGATATGACGCACTTTCTCAACATCTCCATGGGGCTAATGCTCCCCTTTTAAACAGTAGTACTTTAACAATCAACTAACGGTGTGACCCGTTAGGGAGATGCACGACAGGCCTCAAAGACGACTGCGTCGTCAAAAAGTCTTGAACATAAATGACAATGTAGCAGTTGTCAACAAAAAGAAACCGTTCCTAGAAAACAAAAGGAATCGGAAATATAAGCACTGCCAGAAGTACCAGATATCAAGCATCATGTGCAAATAATCGCAACATGTGCTTCCTTAGTTACAGTGAGAGGCAATTATGCAGAACTCCGTGCTCTGCTTCTCTATATAGTTATCCTTCTCCCCCAACTTCGTTCTTAGACTGCACAGAGGAGTCAGAGGTTGGGCTCCCTTCTTTATCTTGGCGTTTGCGTCCCCTCTTAGGGCGGGCTCCAGAGAGACTGGGAAACACCAGTTCTTGAGGTACAGGCATCCATGACGTTATTGCTACAGGAGGGATGTCCAAAGCTGACCAGACTGCGTCCAAGTCTCCAGGAGTATGAATTTGAAACCTTTTCTCTTTGATTTTAAAAGCTAGTCCAAAAGGAAACAGCCAGTGGTAGAGTATTTTCTTCCTCCGCAGAATGTCCAGCAATGGGCGCAGCTGTCTTCTCTTATAAAGAGTGCTAGGAGCTAGGTCTTGGAAGATAAGTATGGGTGCGCTCTCATATAAAAGGTCTTGTCATTCTCTCGCCGCCGCCAACAGAGCTGTGGTGTCATTAAAGGATAAAAGACCACATATTACATCACGTGGAGGTTCATCTGGTCGCGGTGGCGGTCGCAGTGCACAGTGCACCCTTTCCACCACTATGGATGTCGCCCTCTCCTGTCCCACCAGGTCAGAAAAAAGTTCCGCCATAATTTTCCGTAATGTATCAGCCGCCCAGTTCTCTGGGAGACCTTTGAGCCTGATGTTACATCTTCTGCTACGGTTCTCTTGATCTTCAGCTAGGAGAAGGGCTTTAATGAGCAATGAGTTATGCAATTTAATATGAGACTCCGTGGAAGTGGCGTGTTGTACGAGCGCTGTTCTATCCGCTTCCAAACTGTCCACTCTTGGACCCATTGCATGCATGTCTTTCTTAAGGATGGCTAGATCTGCCAATACTGGTTGTAAAGCAGCATTCAAGGTATCTTTGAGATAGTCTTGTGAGAAACGGAGAGAACGACGTCTAGATTGTTCTCTAGTGATACTGTCAGCCTGCGAGCAGTCAGAATATGAGTCATCAGATTCCTCTCTGGAGTTCGCTGATTTTTGTAGGTTCAGAGGAGACTTTCTCCTAAGGAATTTCTGCATATTAGGTTGAGATTTGGCAGATTTGGGGGTTCCAAACTGCCCATTAGAGGATTTATTGCCTTTCACCATGATGTTGCTGTATATGCAAAGTATTCATCGGCTGGGTGAGTTAAGTGGTCTTTATTGCATTATCAGAGGGCGAAGTCTCATGCCACAAATGGGGCTAAGTGAACACCTATTCCCCAACCTCCAATGTACTTCAATAACACAGTCTTTGGGATCAGCTGCTATTTAAATCGGAGTATTCCTGTCACTTAGTGATGAAATAGACCAGTTAAATATTAGTCATAAGAAGCTGAGCACACACAACTATTTTTGCAGAGGATTTATCGCCATCTGCTGGAGGAAAACAGTGTCTGCACTAATGAAGATTCTTCAGCTGGAGCTATACAAATAGCCTGGATGTATTATGCAATGGATTAGCAACTGTTGAACACTGAACAGGTATGTGCAGTAAACTGTTAATGTCTTTTATGCAGCCCGTCAGCACTACAGGAGGCTCTGCCACCGCAGTGCTGCAGCTCCAGCTGGTAGCTGCCGGATACTCTCCTGTGTTAACTTCAGTCCCCGGCTTTGGGGCCTACCTTCTGGGTGGCTGGAGGAAAGCGTGTATTGCGTCCCACGACTAGAGATGAGCAGGGCTCCAGGGTGGTAGCATGGGTCTCCAAACGGACAGTAGTGAAGGCCGTTCTCAGTAGTTTTCGCCGCTAGGCCGTGGCCGGAATCGAGGCCCAGGCCTCCACACCAGAGTAGGCCGCAACACAGAAGTCAGTGCTAAGGTGATCAATCAGCTCCAAAGTGTCTCTCAGGCTTCCAGGGAGTGATGTTATACTCACAAATAGGTTTATAGCCCTGGATGGCCCTGTATTATAGCAGATGGAACTAGATTATAGAGAGTGTGGTGAGGAGCTGATCAGAAACACGTCCTCTTCCCTTCCTTGCTAGGCCACGCCCCCTTGATGTGTGATTTGTGAAGGCAGTGTCGACCCATTCACTACTCGAACAGTCACGGTTTTGGCGAGCATCACCAGAGGTATAGAGTGGCGGAGAGCGAAGGTAGAGGACATGAGATTTCCTTCTGCTCCAGAGTCCACACAAAGCGTAACAGTTATAGTGGATGAGCCTAAATTGATTGTCCCCTTAAAGGACAACTTGGAGGCGTGTACTGCTGTGTCTCGTGAACCCCCTCCAATGGTTACTAGACGCGGTCGTTTCCCGACCGCTGTGGACATTTATTAGCATAATGCCCTAACTGTTGGCAAACATTACAAATCACAGGTACTCGAGCGGCCCAAGACTTAGGTCTCGCTTGAGAAACCTCCATGGCCTCAGGGGAATCGGGCACCTGAACGAAAGATTCAAGAGGTCTGGCGAAGGTGGGCGCCAGCCGTAACCTCTGCCTACACTGGGTCCGCTCCAACCTCCGCTCATTAAAACGGAGGTCGATGCGGGTAGATATAGTAATGAGCTCCTCCACTGTGGCGGGAATCTCCCTGGTGGACAAGGCGTCCTTCACATGGTCTGCCAGTCCCCTCCAGTACACTGGTTTAAGGACTTTATCTGGCCACTCCAGCTCAGAGGCCAGAGTCCGAAATTGGACGGCGAACTGGCTGACCATGGATGAACCCTGGGTGATTGCCAACAGTTGGAGAGCTGTATCGTGGGAGACACGAGGTCCCAAAAAGACCTGTCTCAGAGTATCAAAGAAGAGAGGAGCACTCTGCACCACACGATCATCGCGCTCCCACAATGGCGTTGCCCACTCCAACGTCCTGCCCGACAAAAGTGATATGATAAAACCCACTTTCGCCCGCTCCGTAGGAAAACGTGCAGCCAGAAGCTCTAGATGTATGGAGTACTGACTCACGAAATCCCGACATTGTTTACTGTCAGCAGCAAACTTGTCTGGAAGTGGGAGGCGGGAAAAAGTCGGAGCAGGGGTAGCAGAGGACAAACTGGCTGCAGCCACACTAGCAGCCTGAACAGCGACTGCGGTAACATCCACAGCTGAGGTTGTGCGCTCTAGAGTCACCAACCTACCCTCCAGCTGCTGGATATACCGCTGCAGACGCTGGTCGTCCGCCATTTTACTAGCCAGATCCTGGCGCTAGTATACTGTTAGGGTCTGCGGAATGCACCAAATAAATATAAATAGTGGGTGCGTTCGCAGCCCGGGGTCCACCGTGCAGGCAGAGCCTGCTTGCTAGTAAATGGCGGTAAAGGCGAACTCTGTTACTTCACAGAGTCGCAAACATAGATGCTGTGGCACTATATGGCGGTATAAGTGAACTCTGTTACACCACAGAGTCGCTGTGGTAGAGACGCAGAGATAGCGACTGTGTCCTGTTAACACCACAGGGATACACAGATAACTGCTGTGCGGATAGCAGTCCGTGGTCATGCAGTCAGCAATGCAAACAAACAACTCCTCACCGGAGAAGCCGGTATTCTAGGGGCTTATTTCAGCCAAGCCCTGAACACGTGCATACAAATCTCCTCAACGGAGGTGCCGGTATTCTAGGGGCTTATTTCAGCCGAGCCCTAACCACATGCGTGCATGATCACACTGGCGCAAAGCACATAAGGCAATTGATACTAGCGCATGGCCATGCAACCCTTTTATAGTAGCAACTACAGGACCTGCCAGAAAAGGACCAATGAGAAACTGTTCCAGAACACATGTAGTTTCAGGACCTTCCTGGCGGACCAATAGGAGCTGCTGCAGTACCTGAGCATGTGACCCCTGATCTCCAATGAGAGATCTTACCCTGGGCATGCTCAGAAGGGGAAACGCAGGACTTAGTCCTAAAGACGTCTGCTCGCCGCTGACCAGTACTGGCTACAATAGCAGAACCTGGAAAGGCAGCAGTAAACCTCTGCACAGTACTAGGCTGTGCAAGACGCTGGGACCGACGTCTCTGCTGAGGAGGCTCCACTGCGGCCGGAGACGGATGGGGGACCGCAGCGGGAATGGCTTGAGATTCCCCCTGTGCAGAAGCGGGAACTCTACCTCTAACACCCACCCTGGGACAATGTAAAAAAAAACAAACTTGTAAAAATATTTAAAAAAAGAAAAACCTAAATAAAAAAAAATTCCCCAATAAACACATTATGTAAATAAAAAAAATAGAAGTACACATATTTAGTATCGCAGCGTCCGTAACGACCCGCCCTATAAAACTGTCCCACTAGTTAACCCCTTTAGTGAACCCTGTAAAAAAAAGGCAAAAAAACAATGCTTTATCATCATACAGCCGAACAAAAAGTGGAATAACACGCAATCAAAACGATGGATATAAATAAACATGGTACCGCTGAAAATGTCATCGTCCCGCAAAAAAACGAGCCGCCATACAGCATCATCAGCAAAAAAATTTAAAAAGTTATAGCTCACAAAATAAAGCGATGCAAAAATAATTATTTTTTTATATGATAGTTTTTATTGTATAAAAGCGCCAAAACATAAAAAAAGATACAAATGAGGTATCGCTGTAATCGTACTAACCCGAAAAATAAAACTACTTTATCAATTTTACCACACGCGGAACGGTTTAAACTCTGCCCCAAAAGAAATTCATGAATTGCTGGTTTTTGTTAATTCTGCCTCCCAAAAATCTGAATAAAAAGCTATCAAAAAATGTTATGCGCCCAAAAATGGTACCAATAAAATTGTCAACTCGTCCCGCAAAAAATAAGACCTCACATGACTCTGTTGGCCAAAATATGGAAAAATTATAGCTCTCAAAATGTGGTGGTGCAAAAACTATTTTTTCAATAAAAAGCGTCCTTTAGCGTGTGACAGCTGCCAATCATAAAAACCCGCTATAAATAATAAATCAAACCCCCCTTTATCACCACCTTAGTTATGGAAAATTAATAAAATTAAAAAAATGTATTTATTTCCATTTTCCCGTTAGGGTTGGTATTAGGGGTGTGTTAGGGTTAGGTTTGTGGTTAGGGTTATGGTTAGGTTGGAGAGCTAGTGATGTGCCTAAACAGTGGAAACCCCCCCACAAGTGACCCCATTTTGGAAACTAGACCCCCCAAGGAACTTATCTAGATGTGTGGTGAGCACTTTGAACCCCCAGGTGTTTCACTAGTTTATAACGCTCGGGTGTGAAAATAAAAAATCATTTTTTCCACAAACATGATTTTTAGTTCCCAATTTTTTATTTTCCCAAGGGGAAAAGGAGAAATTGGACCCCAAAAGTTGTTGTCCAATTAGTACTGAGTACGCTGGTACCCCATATATGGGAGAAAACTACTGTTTGGGCACACGTCGGGGCTCGGAAGGGAAGTAGTGACGTTTTGGAATGCAGACTTTGATGGAATGGTCTACGGGCGTCATGCTGCGTTTGCAGAGCCCCTGATGCGCCTCAACAGTGGAAACCCCCCACAAGTGACACCATTTTGGAAACTAGACCCACTAAAGAACTTATTTAGATGTGTGGTGAGCACTTTGAACCCCAAGTCCTTCACATAGCATAGAGCCGTAAAAATGAAAACTCATTTGTTTTCACAAAAATGATCTTTTTCCCTCAAATTTTTTATTTTCCCAAGGGTAACAGGAGAAACTGGACCCCAAAAGTTGTTGTACAATTTGTCCTGAGTATGCTGATACCCCATATGTGGGGGTAAACCACTGTTTGGTCGCATGGCAGAGTTCGGAAGGGAAGGAGCTCCAGATTTTACTGTTATGGTTTGCAGGTGCCATGACCCACTGGGAGAGCCCATGAGGTGCAAAAACAGCATAACCCCCCCCATAAGTGACCCCATTTTACGAACTACACCTCTCAATGAATTCATCTAGGGGTGTAGTGATCATATTGACACCATGGGTGTTTCACAGAATTTTATACCATTAGGCAGTGGGGACAAAATAACTACATTTTTACCACCAAAATTTTGGTTTAGTCAAAGATTTTACATTTTCACACAAGTGGGTAAAAATGGCAACAAAATTTGTCCCACAATTTCTACTGAATGTGGCAATACCCTATATGTGGCTGTACAGTACTACTTAGCTATGCAGAGAGTCTCGGGAGGAATGGAGCGCTATTTGCCTATTCAAGTGAATGGGTCTGTACACATGTCCGGGTGTTTCCACGGACCGTGTGTCAGATGTTACAGCCTCCGGCATCACTGCATATACGCATATGCGGCGCATCTTTATAGACCGCATGTCTATTTATCTTGCAGAGGCGCTCAGTTCCGCAAGATAAATAGCACCGTCCTACGTATAGGATGCGGTGATTCCGCATGTGTTCAATGAACACATGCGGAATCACCGCGCTTACAAAAGCCGGCAGTGCTTTGGACGGAGCAGGTATTTGCTGCGTTCAAAGCGCTGCCAATACTGATCATGGAAACATACCCTTACTGTAACGCTTCTTCCCTGGCGCCCATCCTTGTTGTACTGATGCGGCACACGCATGCCACACGTGTACCGCAAGTGTTACACACAGACACTGATATTTCCGGTACCGGAAATATCAGGACGTGTGAAAGAGGCATTATAGTGGGTTTTTTTGTTTGGCTGCTGTCACACACTAAAAGACGCTTTTTTTTATTTAAAAAAATAGTTTTTGCATCACCATATTTTGAGAGCTATAGTTTTTCAATATTTTGGCCCACAGAGTCATGTGAGGTCTTGTTTTTTTGCGGGACGAGTTGACGTTTTTATTGGTACTATTTTCGGGCACATGACATTTTTTGATTGCTTTTTCCGATTTTTGGGAGGCAGAGTGAACAAAAACCAACAATTCATGAATTTCTTTCGGGGGGGCTTTTATACCGTGCAGCGTGTGGTAAAATTGATAAGGCAATTTTATTCTTCGGGTTAGTATGATTACAGCAATACCTCATTTATATATTTTTTTTTGTTTTGGTGCTTTTACACAATACAAACTATTTTATATAAAAAATTATTATTTTTGCATCGCTTTATTCTGAGAGCTATAACTTTTTAATTTTTCTAGTGATGGAGCTGTTTGGGGCTTGTTTTTTGCGGGACAGGATGATGTTTTTAGTTGTACCATGTTTATTGATATCCGTCATTTTGATCATGTTATTCCACTTTTCGTTCGGCGGTATGATAAAGCATTGTTTTTTGCCGTTTTTTTTTTTTTCTGGTGTTCACTTACAGGGTTAACCAATGGGACAGTTTAATATGTCGGGGTCAATACGGACGCAGCAATACCAAATATGTGTACTTTTATTGTTTAGATTTTTTTTATTCAAATATGTATTTAGTGATCGAATATTGATTTTTTTTTATTTTTAAATATTTTTACAATTATTTAACTTTTTTTTTTTACTTTATTCTATCTTTTACAGTTTGTCCCACTATGGGACAATCATTTTTTGCAGGCTGATCGCTTCTATAGCATGCAGATGAAGCACCACCTGCATGCTATAGAAGCTGTCAGCGCTGCACTTACTGCACACTGACCTGAGAGACTTCCTGATTATGCACTGTGCATGACCGGGAAGTTTCTCAGCTCTGGTAACCCGGATGTCGTCATGATGACATCGGGTTACCATGACAGTGAGTCGCCCGCCAGGGCCTGTGGGGTACTCGGCACCGAGCCCGTTCACTTCTATGGGGGATGTCATGGGTAGCACAGCTCGGTCTGTGGCTCTGGGCGCTCACTAAAAAGGGGGATATTTACAGGGGATTATAAAGTTTGTAGGAATTTGTGACGCCACCTGTGGTACCTGGTCAGGGTGACCAGCGCTGGTTGTTATCTGGGCAGCAAGGTGTTAAGTCTTCCACAGGCAAGACTGGGTCCCTCAGGGTAGATGGCGGTGTTGGGGTGCAAGATGGAGAAGGGGCTTTCAGCTGCAGGAGCAATAATGCAGACACACACACAAAAGTCTCTTTCTGTACCTTTACTGGTGGGATAGCAGGCACGTCCCGGGATACTGGCAGGGTGGAGGATGCACATCCAGTATTCCCACCGAGTAGGTGTAGGGCTTCCTTACTCCTGTAGTGTGTTTCTGACCTGTATGAAACGAAGTCCAACTCTGTCTTCACGTATACGCCTGGCTGACTTTGTGGTGGAGCCTTCTCTTGGATAGAACAGTGTCTCTGTATGCAGCGTCCTGCTAGACCCCGTCATCCTGACCCCGGTTACGTATCAGCACTCCTGGGCCCCTGCGACCTGTAGTCCAGCAGGGTCTCCGGTATCTCCTACTAGTCGTGTAGATGCTAGCAAGCTCGGACCCGGTGTCCGGTATTCAGAGTAGAGGTAAGCTATCAATGCTGTTTCAACCTCTGTTACTCTCTTCTTCTCGCCTTTCGTCCTACTCCGACCCTTAACATAAGCACACTAGCAGTAGATAGCTGATTCTTCTTTCTCTTCACCGCTCTCAAAGCGTCGGCATGCTTGCTCACTGAAACTACACTCAGTTGACTCAGTTCTGACCAGGCTGAAGTGGCTATCTTTCTCCACTCGTACTAGCCTCCACACATTAAACTAAGCTCAAAGCTGCAGTCTTCAGGTTCTTCCTGTAACTGTTGTTCTCTTTCCTTCTAATGCTCTGTCTGAAGCAGCTATCAGGACCTTCCGTCTACTGATCTGTGCACACTTCTAGGAGCTAACTCTCCAACACTCCAAGAGAACTAACAGCTTCTCAACTTTCTGAGGTAATCTGATCGGTCTGCTGACTAGGCGTAGACTGATCTGAACTCACTCAGCTCCAGACTCCGCTCTCGACTCACTGCTGTGGCTTCACCATCCTTATATATACACTATGTAGGGCTCCCTCTGGTGGCTCTCGGGATTGGTGAAGCTGTGAATGAATATCAGGTCACTTGTGGGTTTACCTTTGGTGCATCCTCCTGGGAAATGTGACTCCAAGCGCAGCTGGGCTACACAACAGCGATTGGGACCCCGCGTCACACCGCGGGGTCTCCGATCCAAAGGCAGAGGGGCTGTCAGCCATCTGCCTGCTCCCGGAATGCTGCAATCATGTTTCAATTTCAATTCGGCAGTTAAAGTGCCGGGAGCGGTCTGTGACCGCCCCTGGCACTTAGTGCCGGGTGTCAGCTGTGAGAATCAGCTGACACCCGGCCGCGATCGGTCGCGCTTCCCCCGTGAGCAAGGCCGATCGCTATGACGTACTGTCCCGTACATGGTCAGAGAGGCCCAGGGCACATGGACGGGATAGTATGTCTAATGTCAAAGAGGGGTTAATTTTTTCCAATAAATTGGTGAACGAGGGATATAGTGTGTGGAAGTCTTTATTCAAATAAATTATTTTTTTCTGTGTGTTTTTATTTTTATTACCAGGTCAGTAATGAGGGTGTCTGATAGACACCTCTCCATTACTAACCCCAGGGCTTGATGCGAGCTCTAATTTTAGACAAATCACAGCTGACATTAACCCCAACTACAATCACCCTGACTGCCAACGGACCAGGGCAATAGGGAAGAGTCGGGCAAAATGCCAGAATTGGTGCGTCTAATGTGATGCGACACCACTGGGGTGGCAGCGGGCTGATATTTTTAGGCTGGGAAGGGCTCAATTACCAGGGACCTTCCCAGCCTGATAATATAAGCCTGCAGCTGTCTGTTTTACCATGGCTGGTTATCAAAAAATAGGGGAGACCCCACGTTGTTTATTTAAATTGTTAGGTTAAACCAGGCTAAAAAAGCACTTAAAACGCATGTGCCTTTATTTAACTGCACATTTTCAGCATCTAATGCAAGCCTATGGGGAAATTCCGTACAAAAGGCCTGCAAGAGAAATTGACAAGCTGCGGCTCGGAAACCAGCACCACAGGTGATTTTACACAGTGTAAAGAAAAAAGCAGCACAGTGAGCATGTGCTTGTACTGTACAACGCAGAACGCTAGTATTACTGATAGCGGGCACACAGCACAAGAGTCAAGATTTCTGAAAAAAATAAAAAGAGAAACAGAAGAATATAAAATTGACACTATAGTAATTCATTATTTTAATTGATTTCTTTATTTAATGTTTTGTATAAAGAACATTTATATAAAAGAAAAAACTACATTTATTTTATCCTTTTAACTTCTTTTTTGCCTTTGCTTTTGGTTGGTCTGCTGCACTCTGGAATTTCTTAAGATCTGAACAAAATAACACCTGAAAAAGATAAAATAAAAATCAGCAATAATACAAAATTTGATTTTTGTATACATCCTGCTACTAGGATGCTCGACTCTAGGTGAAAATTTATTTTTTGTCTCTGCCAGATGGGCTATACCTTTTCCTGAGTCACTAGGTAGCCCAAAACCATCATGACTTGAACTCAGAAAAGAACACATAGGCCACAAGAACCCCAGGATTAGAATAGCGGCTGTGTTCCCCAATGTATTCAAAGAGAAAGGGATTTTTACACTGAGTATAAAAGTCCTATTTTTTTGTAAATAGCATTGGGAAAAACTGGACCATGGGACGTTCTAAACTAGTTCCAATAGATGGAAAGAGGAAAAAAAAAGAGGTTAGATGCATACCACCTTGTAGACAGTGGACTGCAGTTCCCTATACCCAAAACTGGCTTCAGCATAAGTCATAGAGTGAAGTTTGTCACACCTAATGAAAGGTGCGGATGGAGGCCCAAGGGGTAGCATTGCAGGTCTGAAACATATAACCCTGATGCCTAACTGCCCTGGATGCCCTTCCCTCCATGGTGGAATGAGCAGTGACACAAAAAGTGGATATTTTTCCTTGACCTTGTAAACTTCCAATAGTAGACATCATCTATTTGGAAATGATAGTCTTCAAGGCTGGAAAGCCATTGCATGGCCTATCAGGGATCATAAAAAGAGCAGGAAGAGATAGGCTAAAATAACCCTAACCAGATACAGACCGTGGAGAGAACACTTACTGGGAATAGTTGGAGAACAGCAAAAGAAGGGGAGATTGATGTCAATAATGATGCAGAAGACAGAGACCCGCAAAGGAAAAAAAGATAGCACAGGACAAAACCACTCTGTCCTAATGAGAACAAGGAAGAGAACCCTGCAGGAAAAGCTAGCAAGCTCACACACCCTGGGTATGTGGATTATTATTATTTATTAATTTATATAGCACCATTGATTCCATGGTGCTGTACATGATTATAGCCACCAGAAATGCAACCTTCTTCAAACAAAACTATAGGGAGATTCTGTGAAAAACACAAGGGAGAGTCTTAGAGCTCAGCATGGAACAAGGCTAATGTCCCAAGGCTCCACCGGATACCTGAGAAAGAGTAATGCACCACTCCCAGAGGGAGGAAATAAACCTATTTGTGAGAAGCTATCACATGATAGAACAGTATGGAGAAGGCAGAAATGTGCCCCATCCAGGAGATGAACCTGAGGCTGCATCCAAACTGGAATGAAGAAAGACGAATCTTAGGAATGAAAGAAGAATGTGATGTGATGGGAGTCATTTTGTTCACACCAACTAACAGGAAGAAGAAAGGTTAAAAGAGACCAAAAAGAATCTATATGCACGTAAGTGTATAGGGCTAGGAGGAAGGAAGAAAATATGAATAGAATATGTGCATATGTTTTAATTATAATTGCCAACAGACTAACTGGTACTATAGAGATTAGCAAGGCAAAAAAAAGATAAAAAGTGAGGAGGACTGTATGTGGACATATAAAATAGATTTGATCAATCAAAATATGGGGGACGCACAAACAAAAGGAGAATGGTATATATCACAGATTAGGTAATAATATTGACATGTGCCAAGGGTAAATAGGGAAACATGCCGCATAATATGAATAATGGTGTGTATATAATATATATAGCCAAAGTGAAGTATAAGTATCAGAACTCAGTGACGCAGGCGTGATTTTGCTTGGTCTTTGTCAGAATCGCTGCTGTGACAAGGTCCCAGCGACAGCCGAGGTTGTTATACGGATCGCTGTATCATTGCTGCGTCGTTGAGTAGATCTGCCTTTTTGACAACTTACTAGCGACCATGTAGCGACGTACCAGCGATCCTTACCAGGTCATATCGTTGTTGGGATCGCTGAAGCGTCGCTATGTGTAAAGGGGCCCTTAGGCTTACAAATTTTCAAAATCATAAGTGCCCACAGGATATCAGCTTCAATAGCTAAATCATTAATTACAGCTGGAGTGAATTGTAATAGGGGACCTTGTAAAGGAAGTTTGAGATGAAAAACAGTGGGCTATGGAGCATTTATAACCAACTTAGATTGAAGCATCGTGCCCGGCAAGGCCAGCCCACAGCTATCAGCAACCTCCACTCTGACTTGTTGAGAATGCAGGAAGCAGACGAAAAGGAGGGAGGAGATAGAGTAGAGAAAACTCTGCCCATGGAAGATTTTCAGGACCTGACAATGTAGGTTGGACCTAATGATGAGAAGAGACGGAAAGAGGTTCACATCGAAGATACCCCAGCAAAAGCATAATTGGCCAAAGGCATGTGGAGGAGAACTCACGCCATCAGATCCAGATTTTCTCTGCTCAGAAGTCTGCAACCTATTTTTCCATGCCGAGAATGTAAATCACGGAAATAGCTGAAACATGGAGCTCGGTTCAGAGAAGAACCATGGCAGTTTTCCCCATGCAGAAAGGTTTCTGGTGCCCTTCTGATGGTTCAGGTAAGCCACACGGTCGAGTTGTCGGTCTATACTGGCAGCAGACGTCACTAATGTGGTCGGACCAGTGAGAGAGACAATAGATTGCTCTGTTCAAACAAATAAGAGGGCTACAATCTTACATAATGTTTTAGCTATTTTAGCTAATATGTCACTGTATAAAACACAACTCAGAGAAAATAACATTAATTATAAATACATGTAGAAATACTTGGCACTCGTATAGGTGTATTCAAGAACTTATTTATTGAATGAAGATATTCCAGAAAATTGAGATGTATCTGGATAGAGGAAATCTGTGAAAAACACCATCACTCAATTCATGTTATTAAATAAACAAAACAAAAAACAACTTCACAGAATGCCATCAATAACATCAATACATCATGGTGAAGGAATGGATGCAAACTCCAAATTAGCATAATTCTAATGCTATTTTTAGGACAAACAATAAAAAAAGAGGAAAAGAAAATACTAAGAAAAATTAGAAAAATAAATTTAAAGTGGGAGGCAGAGGAGAGGATTCAGTTAGGAGAGGCAGTGCCCTACATTACTGGCAGGCCCTAGTTCACATAGAAATAAGATAGAGCCTTGTCACAGTGGTATTGTTAGAAGCAATGGGTGCATTAAAGGGAGCATTTGATGATGTTACTGTATGTAATGGGATTGCACAAAAGTCGGGGGCTGACACCAAGGTCCCTCATTTTGCAGTCCATGGCTAGTTGTTGTATCAGGTGGCCAAACTGAGTGGGAGAGAGATGGTAGAGCAGCTGTTAGTTCCAGGACCCTACCGAGGGTTTTAGACATGACCCATTTGCATGTTTTGGGTAGACATCTAGCGGTAGAGAAAACTCATGAGAGAGTGTTACCGAGAGATCTAAATTACTGTAGATCCTGCCCCACCTGTCAGATAACTGCTCCTACTTCTCACTTCCAAAGCCCCTTAGTCCCATTGCCTGTGATAGAAATCCTCTTTGAGAGGATTGCTATGGACCTGATAGGACCCCTAGTTAAATCTGCACGCGGCCATCAGTACATCCAACCTTGAAATGCTTTTTACGGAGCCACTCCTTAGTTGCCTTGGCTGTGTGTTTCGGGTTATTGTCATGCTGGAACACCCAGCTACGACCCATCTTCAATGCTCTTACTAAAGGGAAGGAGGTTGTTGGCCTAAAGCTCACGCTATATGAGCCCATTCATTCTCCCTTCAATACGGTGCAGTTGTCCTGTCCCCTTTGCAGAAAAGCACCCCCAAAGTATGATGTTTCCCCCACCATGCTTCACGGTTGGACCCATGTTCTTGGGGTTGTACTCATCCTTCTCCTTCCTCCAAACATGGCGAGTGGAGCGGATACCAAAAAGTTCTATTTTGGTCTCATGTGACCACATGACCTTCTCCTATGCCTCCTCTGGATTGTCCAAATGGTCATTGGCGAAATTCAAATGGGCCTGGACATGTTCTGGTGTGAGCAAGGGGGCCTTGCTTGCCCTACAGGATTTTAATCCATAAAGGCGTATTGTTACTAACGGTAATGTTTGAGACTGTGGTCTCAGCTCTCTTCAGGTCATTGACCACGCCCTCCTGTGTATTTCTGGGCTGATTCCTGACCTTTCTCAGAATCATCCATAATCCATGAGCAAGATTTTGCATAGAGCCCCAGACCGAGGAACATAGACAGTCATCTTGTGTTTCTTCCATTTTCTAATAATTGTTCCAAAAGTTGCTACTTCTCACAAAGCTGCTTGCCTATCGTCCTGTAGCCCATCCCAGCTTTGTGGAGGTCTTCAATTTTGTCCCTGGTGTCCTTAGACAGCTCTTTGGTCTTGGCCATGGTGGAAAACTTGGCCTGTGACTGATTGTGTGGACAGGTGTCTTTTATACAGGCAACAAGCTCAAACAGGTACAATTAATACAGGTAATGAGAGCAGAGGAGGGGGGCTTCTTAAAGAAAAACTAACTGGTCTGTGAGAGCCAGAATTCTTGATGGTTGGTAGGTGACCAAATACTTATTTCATGCAATGTAATTATTTTAAATTCATACAATGTGAATTTGTGTTTTT
This sequence comes from Oophaga sylvatica, assembly GCA_033576555.1. NCBI lineage: Eukaryota > Metazoa > Chordata > Amphibia > Anura > Dendrobatidae > Oophaga > Oophaga sylvatica. The sequence continues at coordinate 337,481,287 of JARQOD010000002.1, read as the reverse complement.
ATTTTTATTTTCCGTCTCACTACGATAAAAATTACAGACCTCTACATTATTTGTAGGTGGGAAAAGTTGCAAAATCTTCAGTATCAAATACTTATTTTCCCCACTGTATGTAAATTGTAGTAAGTGAATGATTATACCTATGATGAACGTAAATATGCATAGTTTTTCATTTGGTTCACAATTACATGTTTTTGTGTGTTTATTTTCTTTAGTTTTGATTATTTCTAAAAACAAAATTACAATGTGAATGTATTTTGATACCTTTCACGACAAAAAATGATCTGTGACATCATCGTACCTATACAAATTTGCTGAACATGTTCAAATCCAGGATGACTCCTTGTAGCTGCTACCTCAGAAAAATAAGTGTGCACAAGGTCAAACCTTCAAGAGGGGGATGAAAAATAAAACCTGTTTAGGGAAAGGAGATGACGACAATCTTTGAGAAATACTACCTCACTGACCCAGGTGTTGTCCACAAAAGGTATTCAAATCTCCCTGAAAAGTTGAGGCAAGAGAGGGGAGATCTGCTTGCTGTGTAAGGTTCACAGTCCTGGAATGGGCCAACCAGAGCAATTTAGGCCCAAATAAGGGCTACCTGTAATTGGAGGGTCAGGATAACCTCCTGTTGGTTCCCCAGGAGGAGTGATTACAAAAGTTTTGAGAACTCCTGGGAGCAAATAAGATGGCTGATGATTGCTTCCAATTTTGGGGAGGCAGATTCATAGAATGCTAGAGTTGGAAGGGACCCCCTGGGTCATCTGGTCCAACCCCCTGCTCAAAGCAGGATTCACTAAATCGTCCCAGACAGATGTCTGTCCAGCCTCTGTTTGAAGACTTCCATGGAAGGAGAACTCACCACCTCTTGTGGCAGCCTGTTCCACTCATTGATCACCCTAACTGTCAAAAAGGTTTTTCTAATATCTAATCTGTGTCTCCTCCCATTCAAGTTTCATCCCATTGCTTCTAGTCTTTCCTTGTGCAAATGAGAATAAAAATGATCCTTCTACAATGTGACAGCTCTTGTGATATTTGTACACAGCTATTAAGTCTCCTCTCAGTCTTCTTTTTTGAAAGCTAAATATTCCAAATCCTGTAACCGTTCCTCATAGGACAAGTTTGCAGACCGCTCACCATTCTGGTCGCTCTTCTCTGAACTTGCTCCAGTTTGTTGATGTCTTTTTTTAAAATGTGGTGCCCAAAACTGGACACAGTATGAGGTGAGGTATGTGTTATGAATGTGTTAGAGATGGTTTCTGAGCAGAGGCTCCCTCTGGTGGTTACAGACAGTACTGAACCTTTCAGCGAGGAATGGCAATCTGGTTTCACTGACTGGTCTGATATAAGGGAGGTTCCCTCCCATGATGGTTGCCGGTGATCAATTGTTCTTGTCTCAATTGTGGTTCCTGGTTCATTTGGAAGTTTGCTGGAGTCTTGCCTGCATCTCCTGCTTTCAGGTAAGATATTTCTTGCTTTTTTTTTGTGCTTGCTTTTTGCATTGTTTTCTGCACTTTTGTGGAGGTCAGCCAGGTCCCCTCCTGGGGCCTGAGCTCCTCACAGTTTATCTGCAGCCACTGTTATTTGCTCATTTGCTTTTTCCTGTTTTTTCAGCGGCTGCAGCTTGGTTTTGTTCACACTGAGATCTGATTTAGCGGGTGGCGAGATCGTGTGATCTTAGTATTTTTGTAATCAGAATTGTTGGATTTTTGTAGGGTTTTCTGGGTTGCAGAAAGTAATCTCTCCTTTCCTATCCTATTTAGTCAGCTTGTGGCCCCAGCGTTTGCTCAATCTATTTTCTGCCTATGTTTGTGTTTTCATCTTGTCTAACCGCCATTATATGTTTGGGGGCTTCCTGTTTTTTTTGGGAATCTGCTCCGGGGCAGATAGCTTTCATCTTTCTGCCTTTAGGTGTAGTTATCTCTCAGGCTGTGACGAGGCGTCTAGGATCAACGTAGGAACGCTCCACGGCTACCTCTAGTTGTGTCGTTAGTTTAGAAATCTGCAACCCATCAGTTACCAACATCTCAGGTGTTCTGCTGCCCTGCTGTTGTTCTTGTCCTCCTCAGCTACCGAAACACAACAGGTATGACCAAAGAGGAGTAGAGGGCAATAATGACTTCACGTGATCTAGACTGTATGCTTCTATTAGTACATCCCAGAATTGTATTTGCCTTTTTTGCTGCTGCACACTGTTGACTCATGTTCAATTTATGATCTATTCGTATACCCAAGTCTTTTTCGCATGTGCTGTTGCTTAGCCCTATTTCTCCCAGTCTGTATATGCTTTTTTCATTTTTATTGCCCAGATGTAGTACTTTACATTTTCCCTGTTAAAACCATTCTGTTAGTTGCTGCCCACGACTCCAGTTTATTTATATCTTTCTGAATCCTCTCTCTCTTCTCTAGTATTAGCTATCCCTCCTAGCTTTGTGTCATCAGCAAATTTAATCAGTGTACCCTCAATTTCTTCATCTAAATCATTGATAAAGATGTTGAACAATATAGGGCCCAGGACAGAACCTGTGGTACCCCACTTGAGACATTCTTACAACTGGATGTGCAGCCATTTACGACCACTCTTTGGGTCCGATCACTAAGCCAGTTATGAATCCACTTAACAGTTGCCTTGTCCATTCCATACTTAGTCATTTTTTCAATAAGGATGGTGTGAGATACTTTGTCAAATGCTTTGCTGAAGTCAAGATATACTATATCTAGTGCATTTCCCTGATCCACCCAGTCAGTAATTCTGTCATAGAAGGAAATTAAGTTAGTCTGACATGACTTATTAGTTACAAACCCATGCTGACTCTGGTTAATCACTTCATTCTTATCCAGGTACTTACATACATGTTGTTTAATAACTTGTTCAAGGTTCTTTCCTGGTATAGAAGTCAGACTCACCAGCCTATAGTTCCCTGGGTCCACCTTCTTCCCCTTTTTGAAGATAGAAACAATTTTTGCTCTTCTCCAGTCTTCTGGGACTTCTGTTCTCCAAGAATTTTCAAAGATTATGGAGAGTGGTTCAAAAATTTCTTCTGCCATCTCCTTTAGTACTCTGGGGTGTAGGTCATCTGGACCTGGAGACTTGAATTCATTTGTTAGCTAAGTGTTTCCTCACTATCTTTCACTAATCAGTCATTCTATGTGTAAGTGTGTGTGTGTAGCCCATTCACTATCTCCATCCATCCCTCACTCCCTCAAGATGGCTGACCATCATTGTAAATACACCATTGTATATACACACCTGTACTTTGTATCTCCCCCACCTCATTGTAGATTGTAAGCTCTCACGAGCAGGGTCGTCTTATTTTGCTTTAATTATTGTATTGTTAACGTTGTTACTTATGACTTGTGTTTTGAAACTGTTAAACTGTAAAGCACTGCGGAATATGATGGCGCTATATAAATAAAAATTATTATTATTATTATAGATATCTTGGATTCTTCTATTCCTTTAATAGGACAGTGAAGATCAGTTGATGTTACATTTCCTTTCTGAGGGAAAACAGATGCAAAATAGGAATTTAAAAGTTCAGCCTTCTCAACATCCTTTCTTACCATTTCATCATTTTCATTCTGTAAAAATTCTATAGCATCTTTGACTTTTCTTTTTCTTTTGACATATCCCCTAAATCCTTTTTTATTGCTTTTGATGTCTCTTGCAAGCCTTAATTCATTGTCAGCTTTAGCTAATCTGATTCGTGCCCTGCAGGTTCTGCAGACAGCATTATGTTCTTCTTTAGATATGGCTTCCTCTTTCCATTTGATAACATTTCTTTCTTCCTTTTTAGCCTGTGTTTAAGTTCTGTATTCATCCATCCTGGTTTCCTTAAATGCTTCATATTCTTCCCCCTTTTTGGAATTGTTAACAATTGTGCTTTGAGAATCTCATTTTTTAAGATTTCCCATCCTTCCTGGACATTTTTTCCTTAAGGATAACCAGCCATTGGATCCTCTGATTCTATTTCTGAGTCTCTTAAAATCTGCCTTTCTGAAATCTAGCATTGAAGTCTGAGTCTTCACAGGTCTTCCTCCTCTAGTTATCCAAAATTCTAAAATCGCATGATAGCTACCTCCTAGGGTCCCAGCCACTCTTACCTCCTCAACCATTTCCTGCCTGTTTATAAGGATTAGATCCAAGGTAGGAGATCCTTGTTTTCTCCCCTACCTTTTGGAAAATAAAGTTGTCAGCAGGAGAGGATAAGAATTTGCTTGACCTGTTAGTTTTGCCTGAGAGAGATTCCCAACAAATGTCTGGATAGTTGAAATCTCCCATGACCACTATGTCATATTTTTTGGAGAACTTGGCCATTTGATGCATAAAGAGTTCATCCATATCTTCAGCTTGCACAAGCGGCCTGTAGTGAATGCCTACAATGGTGTCCTTTTCGTTGTTTGCTCCTTGTATTCTTACCCAAACAGTTTCCACAGAACTCCCAGTCTCTGAAGCTTCAACCTCTGTGCAGATATACGCTTTTCTAACATACAATGCGACACCTCCTCCTCGTTTATCAAGTCTGTTTCTTGCAAATAAGTTGTATCCTTCTAGCCTTGTATTCCAATCATGTGTATCATCCCACGAAGTTTGATTGATTCCAATGACATATTTCTTCTCCTGTGTTAGTAGTTCCAATTCTCCTTGATTGTTGCCCATGCTTTGTGCATTTGTATAGAAACATTTTAGTTTGTGATTCGTTTCTCTTCCTCCAATATTTTTATTATTTTGATTTTTTGTCTTTCTTCTTCTTTTCCACTTCTAATAGCAGAGTTCGCAATAGTATTTGTCAGGTGTATGGCTTTTTCTGGCCCTTTGCTTCCCTTCCCACATTGTTCTAGTTTAATGCTCTCCTGATGAATGTAGCAATTTCCAAATGCATGTTTTCCAGTCTTCGTAAGGTGCACCCCATCTCTAGCAAGCAGTCCATCGTATAGGTAATTCACTCCGTGATCCAGAAATCCAAATCCTTGTTGACTGCACCATCGACGTAGCCAGTTGTTTACCTGCAGAATCTTATTCCACCTCCTTGTTCCATGGCCATCCACTGGGAGAATGGAAGAGAAGACCACTTGTGCTCCCAGTTCTTTCACTTTCTTAACTAAATTTTCAAAGTCACTGCAGATGGTTTCCAGGTCCTTTCTTGCGGTGTCATTTGTCCCCACATGTATTAGCAGGAATGGGTGGTCGTCTGTAGGTCTGAAAAGTCGTGATATCCTGTCAGACAAATCTTTAATTTTTGCACCTGGAAGACAACACATTTCTCTTGAGGTTATATTCGGTCTGCAGATAGCAGCCTCTGTTCCTCTCGACAAGGAATCCCCCATGACCACAACTCTCCGTTTCTTCTTCAAAACATTTTTCTTTCTCCATCCAGGAGGACTCTGAGGGCGTACAAGGTTGTTCTTTGTGGGTAAAGTCTTATCTTGATGTATTTCTTCATCGTTCTCCTGCATTAGAACCTGGTACTGGTTTCTGAGCAGTATGGGTACTGAATGCCTCCCGATCCTCCTGCTTCTCTGTGTCACATGCTTCCATTTCTGTGTTTCTTTAGGTGCACTTCGAATTTCTTCTCTTTCTGTAACATGAAGAGATAATTCTGCTCTAAGAACTCTTCTTTTTCCTTAATGATTTTCAATGTAGCTAACCGCTCTTCTAGATTTTGCAACTTTTTCTCCAACACAACAACACAAGCTTGCATTTGTGGCACGTGAAGTTTGGCTTTTCCACTGCAAGAAATGCAGTTCACCAAATGGCTCCTGGTCTCTTCCATGTTATTACTGTTAAAGAGATATCAAAGTGGCGAAATACGTGGCAAAATCCAGTGTTCTTTGAGCTCGTGGAGACTCTTCACTTATCCCAGATTGCTCGGGTCAAGTAAAATCCTTAGAGGGGTTGTCCACTACTAGGACAACTCCTTCTTGAACTAATTGTTTGCTCCAAAGAAAATAACCTATTCTAATCCTCCAGTGCCGATGCCGTTTCTGTGGTGTCAACACTCGCTCTCCCCGGGGCTCTCGTGCAGTGTTGTGACACATGACCCCAGCGCCCAATCAGCACTGGCATCATTGTCCCTGCCCGAGTACAGATTGAACATGAAGAGGAAGTCCAGGTTGCAGCTGATCCCTGGTTTCCTCTTCATGTTCAATCCATACACAGGTGGGGGCAGTGATGCCAACGCTGATGGGGCACCACGTGTCACAACATCGCATGAGAGCCCTGGGGAGAGCAAGTGCCGACATCGCGGAAAAGGCGCCAGCACGGGAGATGAGTATAGGTTTTTTATTTTATCAGGACCAACATTTAGTTCAAGAAGCTGTTGTCCTAGTAGTGGACAACCCCTTTAATGATGTCATGTAAGCGCTTTCCAAAGCGCCAGCTTCCTATAGCAAGAGGCAAAGCAAGGGCCTTTTGTAAACGCTGAGTCAGAGGAAAAGGATCTGAGCAAAGTGGAGCACAAATCAGCCAAAAGAAATAACAGCAGCGTGAGCCACAAATGGTGTTGGCAAAAGAGAAGCCCTGCAAGAGAACTTTGAAGCATGCAGCAAAATGTGATGGGAGGTTGAGAAGATCCTCTTGAGGAACTAGAACATAAATCCTTGTGAATGTGCTTTTTACAGTCCATGTAGGCTTTGCTGACCCAGGCGACAACAAAGGCAGAACCCTATAAACAAGCAAAATAAATAAGGCTGAGCCTGCTGCCGAAAAAGCTGCTTTAGAAAGGAGGTCAATCTTCATGCCCAGCGGGTCACAGAGGAACGCTGCATCAGAAAGGAGCAAGGTAGTGGCAAGGGCAAGCTAGTAGTTCCTCAGAGTTGAGCTGAGGCATCAGACATGGGGGAAGCAGACAGGCAGTAAAAGGCGTCAGCAGGGAGGTACATTTCTGTAGAGAGTGCACAGTGTTCCTTCCTGGATTTTGATCTAAAGTGTAGAACTTATACACCAACTGAAAAGAAACCGAAAAAATAAATAAGGAAAAAATAAAAGGTGTGCAGAAGAGCCAATAGAGTTCATGTCTACCTCTTATGGACAGTAGGCTAAAACTGACCTACCTAGTGTTCTAGGAGAGGGCATAGTCCACCAAGCGTCCGGTATCCCTCAATGCAATTAACGAGAAAGAACTCGTAGAACATGCTTTGGAAATCAACTCTAAAACCTTATATCATGTTTGAAAAGATTAAATGTAATTTTTAATCAATAGGGACAGTTATTAACACTCAAAACTGATATTCACTGAGCCTAATAAACCGATAATCACCATTAAACCAAAAACTAACTGCTCTCATCCCATCTTTTTGGCTCAATAGTTTTTGAATCCAAAGATACGGCTATTTGCGCAGTATATGTTTTGATCCATCTGAAGAAAAGTAAATGAATGTCAATTTTAGGCTACTTTTATTTTTATTTCTCTGCTTCTCTTACCATAAAAAGTATGTTGAGATTTAACACAAACTTTCTAATTTTGTAGCAAGTACTTTCAAGGACCTTATAAAAAAGTGCCATCTACATGCCCTACTTCTAAATACTATACAGTACTATAAAAGCTATAGAATGTTTTATACAAATATGTTAATATTAGTGTCTTAAAACTGTATAATAGACATATGAACTTACCCCTTGGGCCCATCCAGCGTAGGGACCCCAGAGTCTATGAAAATAATCTCCTTGAAGACAACAGAGAGGAATTATCACATTACACAGCAACAGGCTTTGTTCACGTCAAGTTAATGATGTACACTGGGAAAAGCCTGTTGTACATGCTAAGTGTATGTAATGGGTTCACTAACCATCTGACAGATGCCCCTTTTGGCCTTTTTCAGATAGGTATGTGTTGTTATACCACAAAGAAAGGGTATGGTATAGCGTGCAAGGCTACACAACTTCATAGAAAAGTCTAAAGAAAAAAAACTAAACAGTGTTTTTTTTATTTACCAATTGAGCCAAATGGGCAAAATATCTGACTGAATAGATAAAGTCACAAACTTCCATTCGAGGAGTGGAACAACTGCCTGTATTGCAATAGATGGATAGGTCTTTTAGAATCTCTCTCCTATTTCTTCTGTTCAAATCATTCTGTAACACGCATTGGATATGCTAAACTGTTTTATGCATCATTCTCGTTTCATCACATGTAAAGTAAAGCAGTGTTTTTTGTGTTACTCTACAAAACTGTTGACGTTCAGTGCATAAAAGGGTACGCTCACCACATACTAGAAAATTGTATAAGCTCAAAGTATAAAAGGGTGTCCTCACTATGTACTGAAAATTGCATAATTTCAGTGCATAAAAGGGTGCTCTCACGACGTACTAGAAAATCATATAGGCTCAGTGCAGAGAAGAGTGCCCTCACAATGTACTAGAACATTATATAGGCTCATGACATAGAAGAATGCCCTCACTATGTACTAGAACATTATATAGGCTCAGTGCATAGAAGAGTGCCCTCACTATGTACTAGAACATTATATAGGCTCATGGCATAGAAGAGTGCCCTCACTATGTACTAGAACATTATATAGGCTCATGGCATAGAAGAGTGCCCTCACTATGTTCTAGAACATTATATAGGCTCATGGCATAGAAGAGTGCCCTCACTATGTACTAGAACATTATATGGGCTCAGTGCATAGAAGAGTGCCCTCATGACGTACTAGAACATTATAAAGGCTCAGTGCATAGAAGAGTGCCCTCATGACGTACTAGAACATTATAAAGGCTCACTGCATAGAAGAGTGCCCTCATGACTACCTAGAACATTATAAAGGCTCAGTGCATAGAAGAGTGCCCTCACTACATACTAGAACATTATATAGGCTCATGGCATAGAAGAATGCCCTCACTACGTACTAGAACATTATATAGGCTCAGTGCACAGAAGAGTGCCCTCATAGTACTAGAACATTATAAGGCTCATGCATAGAAGAGTGCCCTCACTAGTACTAGAACATTATAAAGGCTCATGCATAGAAGAGTGCCCTCACTATGTACTAGAACATTATATATAGGCTCATGGCATAGAAGAGTGCCCTCACTAAGTACTAGAACATTATAGGCTCAGTGCATAGAAGAGTGCCCTCAGATACTAGAACATTATAAAGGTCAGTGCATAGAAGAGTGCCCTCACTAAGCTAGAACATATATAGGCTCATGCATAGAAGAGTGCTCACTATGTACTAGAAATTATAAGGCTCATGCATAGAAGAGTCCCTATATGATGACTAGAAATATAAAGGCTCATGGCATAGAAGAGTGCCCTAGAGGTACTAGAACATTATATAAGGCTCAGTGCATAGAAGAGTGCCCTCAACATACTAGAACATTATAAGGCTCAGTGCATAGAAGAGTGCCTCACGAGTACTAGAACATTATAGGCTCATGCATAGAAGAGTGCCCACACTACGTACTAGAACATTATAAAGGCTCATGTGACTAGAAGTAAGTGCCCTCACTACGTACTAGAAATTATAGCTCATGCATAGAAAGTGCCTCACTATGACTAGAACCATTATAAGGCTCATCATAGAAGAGTGCCCTCATAGTACAGAATAAGCTGCATAAATGCCTCACTGTCAGAACTTAAGCTCATGCATAAAAGTGCCCTCATAGTACTAGAACATTATAAGCTCAGATAAAGGGCCTAGACTACATAAGGCCATGCTAAAAGTGCCTCCATTCAGAAATTATAAGGTCAGCATAGAAAGTGCTCAGTACTAAATTATAGCTGCATAGAAATGCCCCATAGTATAAATAATGCTTGCAAGAAGAGGCCTCATATACTAAACATTATAGCTATGCATAGAAGAGTGCCCTCTAGACTAGAACATTATAAGGCTCATGCATAGAAGAGTGCCCTCATAACTAGAACATATATAGGCTCATGCATAGAAAGTGCCCTCACTAGTCTAGAACATTATAAGGCTCATGCATAGAAGAGTGCCCTCAGTACTAGATTAAAGGCTCATGCATAGAAGAGTGCCCTCACTAGTACTAGAAATTATATGGCTCATGCTAAAGTGCCTCATATACTAGAACATATAAAGGCTCATGCAAAAAGTGCCCTCATACACTAGAACATTATAAGCTCATGCATAGAAGAGTGCCTCATTACTAGAACATATATAGGCTCATGCATAAAGAGTGCCCTCATATACTAGAACATTATAAGGCTCATGCAAGAAAGTCCCTCATATCTAACATTATAGCTCATGCATAAGTGCCCTCACAGTACTAGAAATAAAGGCTCAGGCAGAAGAGCCTAATCTAGAAATTAAAGGTCATGCGAAGGCCTCAATATAAATTAGCTCGCAAAGCCTCAACACTAGAATTTAAGGCTATGATAAAGTGCCATACTAAATTATATAGCTCAGAAGATGCCCTTACTAACATTATAAGCTCTGCAAATCCCAAACTAAATTATAAGCCCAGAAGTCTCAACAAATTAAGGCCGCTAGATCCTCACTAGACATATAGCCAATAAGCCCAGACAATATTAGGCTATCAATCAATAAATTATATCTCATCTATCCCTGACTAATTAGCCATGCTAGAAAGTCTATACAAATATAATAAAAGGCTCAGTAATTAGATGTCCATACAGAAATATAGCTCAGCATAGAAATCCCCATCTAAATATAGCTCATTAAGTTCATATATGAAATTATAAGCTATGAAGGCTCACATCAAATTGCCGTAAAGTCCTCTACTCTATTAGGCATATAGGTGCCAATCTAAATTAGCCAGCATAAAAGCCACATCTAAATAACCCATAATGTAAGAACTTTAGCATGCAAGAGAGGTAAGCTTAAGCTCACTAAGCCATCACATTTAAGCACATAGAATGATTAAATTGCTCATGACAGTGCATAGAAGAGTGCCCTCACTGATGTACTAGAACATTATAATAGGCTCATGGCATAGAAGAGTGCCCTCACTAGTACTAGAACATTATATAGGCTCATGGCATAGAAGAGTGCCCTCACTATGTACTAGAACATTATAAAGGCTCATGCATAGAAGAGTGCCCTCACTAGTACTAGAAATTATATAGGCTCAGGCATAGAAGAGTGCCTCACTATGTACTAGAAATTATAGGCTCATGCATAAAGAGTGCCTCACTATGTACTAGAACATAATAGCTCATCATAGAAAGTGCCTCCTACGACTAGAACTTATAAGGCTCAGTGCATAGAAGAGTGCCCTCACTACGTACTAGAAATATATAGCTCAGGCATAGAAGAGTGCCTCACTATGTACTAGAACATTATAAAGGCTCATGCATAGAAGAGTGCCCTCATGACACTAGAACATTATAAGGCTCAGTGCATAGAAGAGTGTCCTCACGATGTACTAGAACATTATAAAGGCTCATGCATAGAAGAGTGCCCTCATGACGACTAGAACATTATAAGGCTCAGTGCATAGAAGAGTGTCCTCACGATGTACTAGAACATTATAAAGGCTCATGCATAGAAGAGTGCCCTCATGACACACTAGAACATTATAAAGGCTCATGCATAGAAGAGTGCCCTCAGATGTACTAGAAAATTATATAGGCTCATGCATAGAAGAGTGCCCTCATGACGCACTAGAACATTATAAAGGCTCAGTGCATAGAAAGTGCCCTCACAGTACTAGAACATTATATAGGCTCATGCATAGAAGAGTGCCTCACATGTACTAGAACATTATAAAGGCTCAGTGCATAGAAGAGTGCCCTCACTACAACTAGAACATTATAAAGGCTCAGTGCATAGAAGAGTGCCCCATGTACTAGAACATTATAATAGGCTCATGCATAGAAAGTGCCCTCATGACACTAGAACATTATAAAGCTCATGCATGAAGAGTGCCCACATGTACTAAACATTATAAGGCTCAGTGCATAGAAGAGTGCCCTCATGACACACTAGAACATTATAAAGGCTCAGTGCATAGAAGAGTGCCCTCACTACGTACTAGAACATTATATAGGCTCAGTGCATAGAAGAGTGCCCTCACGATGCACTAGAAAATTATATAGGCTCAGTGCATAGAAGTGTGTCCTCACGATGTACTAGAAAATTATATAGGCTCAGTGCATAGAAGAGTGCCCTCACTACGTACTAGAAAATTATATAGGCTCAATGCAAAGAAGAGTGCCCTCACTAAGTACCAGAAATTTATATAGGCTCAGTGCATAGAAGGGTGCTCTCATGACGCACTAGAACATTATAAAGGTTCAGTGCATAGAAGAGTGCCCTTATTACGTACTAGAACATTATATAGGCTCATTGCATAGAAGAGTGCCCTAATGACGCACTAGAACATTATAAAGGCTCAGTGCATAGAAGAGTGCCCTCACGATGTACTAGATAATTATATAGGCTCAGTGCATAGAAGGGTGCTCTCACTACGTACTAGAAAGCAATCATAAATTATTACATAAAGACATGAATAGTTCTTAGCACAAACTGAATGTTCATACCAATCTCCCGGTACACCCGCTCTGTGAGAGTCTTGTTACCCTGACCAAGCTGGGGTAAATAGTCTCTTTTTGCAATCTGCCACATGTGAGTATCCACTGGTACAGCCTCTGGTTTATCTAGAGCCATCAAGCAAACACAATCTGCAACCTAAAAAAAATAAAAAATAAAAACAAGTATACCAAATTAAAATCCTAACTATACTAAAGCAATGGGAGAATTATATATTCTGGGGCTAATTGTGCAGCTTCATCAATCACACAAGAGGCCAACCATTAAGTATATGTAACCTAATAATACTGCTGTAATCTAGTAGTTACAACCATTTTTTTACCATGTATGTTGCCTTAATTTCACCCGTTACCTCCACCACTGAACAGTGTAAATTTGATACAACACAATATATGTAGCTAAAGATCTGTAAGATTATAGTAACCAAATAATAACATTTTTTACCGGCAACGATCATTTTGATTACTTGTGCTGAATGACAGGCCATAAATTATACTTACTTTGGCGCCTACCCCTGGCAGGGCACATAACGCAGACTTTGCTTCCTCATAAGGAGCCAGTCGAAGGCTTTTCAACCAATCAGGACCTTGTTTTTGCAAAATTTCCCGGGCACTCTCACTAACAAACTTTGCTCTGTAACCAAAACCTAAATCTCTCAACTTTGCCTCAGTATCATCAGCTGTAGAGTAAATACATGTTGAAAACATGGTAAATTTACAATGGTCATAAACATGATGTTTTGCATTTGCAAATCTGTGCCCACCCAGCCTGAGTCACAGCTGCAGCTTGTACTGAGCAATGTGAGATTTCAGCAGCAGGGAGGAAGGACACCGAGGTGGGCAGACATGAGTTTAGGTCATGAATATACTTGAACTAATGAACTCTCACACTCTCCATTTTAAAATGTGTAGAGAAAACTTTTAAAAAGGAATATACAGAGATTCTAACATGGATTTTCAATGACGTACACCAGTCATCCGGTCTAAGATCTATTACATGGTGTATGCAGTTTGTATTGTAAAATCTGGAGGCAGAACGCTTTTTAAAAAAGATAAGATATCTGGAGTTATGTTTAGTATAAGTAATTTAGCTGAGTATATAACATTAAGTTGACTACATCTAGAAATCTAGTGTCTTACACCTAGGTGACACACTAGGGATCATCTGTGTCAGGGCACTGAATATAGATTTTTAGACTGGGGTTAAACGATTCACGATAAACTAAAACCAAATGCAAATGAGAACAGCCGCATAATGGTATCCATGCAGACTATAGCATTTTTTAACTGACTTCTGACTATGTGAATCCCAGATTTTATTCTTCACACTATAGACATAACTGTGTAGAAATTAAGTATAATGGATGATACGGACTCTTGTCTTGTGAATTAGAAAAGCTCTTTCTATACCCTTATAGGCAATGCAGGATTCGGTATTTCTCAAACAGCAAGCATTCTTTTAATTTCAACTTCACTTTAAGGCTATGTGCACACGTTGCGGATTCTTAGCGGTTTTGCTGCGGTTTTTCGCGGCGGAAACGCCGCAAAACCGCTTACACAATACAACTCATTAAGGCCTATGGGATTCCGCAATGCAGTGCACATGCTGCGGGTTTTTCCGCGGCGGAATCGCATCGCGAGAGAATCCGCAGCATGCTCATTCTTTTTTGCGGAACCGCGGCGATTCCGCCGCCATAGGAATGCATTGAACCAATTACTTTCCGCATGTGGCTGTGCCCACCATGCGGAAAGTAAGCGGTTCATGTGCGGATGGTACCCAGGGTCTGGAGGACAGGAGACTCTCCTCCAAGCCCTGGGTACCATATCCATGTAAAAACAATAATTAAAATAAAAAATAATGATATTCTCACCTTCCGGCGTCCCCTGCAGCTTTCCCGCCTCTCAGCGACGCTCCCGACAATCCCGTTCCCAGTGATGCTTTGCGAGATCACCCAGATGACGTAGCGGTCTCGCGTGATGCTACGTCATCGGGATGATTGTCGCAAAGGACTCCTGGGAACGGAACTTGCCGGGAGCGTCGCTGAAGGCGGGAAAGTTGCAGGGGCCGCCGGAAGGTGAGAATATCATTATTTATTATTTTTTTTATTATTTTTACATTAGATCTTTTTACTATTGATGCGGCATAGGCGGCATCAATAGTAAAAAGTTGGTCACACGAGTCAAACACTTGTTTGACTCGTGTGACCAACCTGTCAGATTGCTTGTAAAACGCTAGCATTCTGCAAGCTAATTACGCTTGCAAAACGCTAGTGTTTAGCGGGAATACGCATACCTATAATATGCGGATTTCCCGCGGCAGGGAGGTGCGGAATTGCCGCGGAAATTTCCATGGCAATTCCGCAACGTGTGCACATAGCCTTATGAAAAAGGCTATGCCACACACGCACAACAAGCTGTGTATGGGCTTATGGACATTCTCTTGCACCCTGAGCAGCGCACGTCAAGTGTTTTGAGCAAGGTGGGGGGTCATCTGCAGAGTGGGTATGTTATAACTTCAAAAACGTGTAAGCACCCTTTAATATAATTGTTCTGTTCATTAAATCACTCCTTTGCCAACAATAGTCAAAACCTGTATAAGGCATTTGAATTGGCTTGGTTCTTGGTTTAATATACTAGACTTGAATTCTTGGTGCATATGCACACAATGTCTTTTTTAGGAGGTTATGCTCTATAGCCCACCTGAAAAAGCGCTAAATAAATGCTAAAAAGAATGAATATATTCATTATTCATCTTTTCAACTAGTTTTCACTGCTTAAGGTTTCCAAAGATGTGAAGCGGTTAAAACGAGTAACCAAATCATTCATCAGGGAGCTTCTGCTAGGAAGCCACTTGCTAGTTTGTTCAATACACAGTTTTTTTTTTTGTTTTTTTTTTAAAATGCAGTTGGCCAGACATCACATGAAATAACTAAAATGATGCTAAAAAAAGACACTTCAGAACAAAAGATGTAGGTGTGCCCTGAAGAGTCTTCCTGCTGAAAAACTTGCTTGCTTTGCACGTCTAAAAACTGGATTTTGGTTGCTTACCGTAAAATCCGTTTCTCGGAAGCCTTCATTAAGGGACACAGGAACCATGGGTGAATGGTGCTGCCACTAGGAGGCGCTGACACTATGCATATGCAAAAAAAGGTTGGCTCTTCCTCTGCAGTATACAGCCGACCGACTGGCAACAAGCAAATCAGTTAGTGAGAAAGCAGTAGGAGAACAACATGATAGAAATAACAAACAGACAACTCAACTGTAACAATAGCACACAGAAGAAAGAACAGGAGTTGTAGAAAAAAAACATAAGAAGGGTACTGTATCCCCCAATGAAGGCTTCCGAAAAACGGATTTTACGGTAAGCAACCAAAATCCTGTTTTCTCTATCGCTTCATTGGGGGACACAGGAACCATGGGATGTCCCAAAGCAGTCCATGGGGAGGGAAACAGCAGAAAACTCTATTCCAATCAAAGAGCTTACCACTGCCGCCTGCAAGATACTTCTGCCTAGGCTGGCGTCCACTGAAGCGTAGGTATGGACCCGGTAAAATTTTGCAAACTTGTGGATGGAAGACCGGGTTGCCGCTTTGCAAAGTTGTAGGGTGGATGCCCCATGGTGTACCGCCCAGGAGGCACCCACTGCCCGGGTAGAGCGAGCCTTAATCCAGGGTGCACTCTCTTCTTAACCAGTAAGCCTCCAAATTTGCAGACCTGATCCACCGCGCAATCGTAGCCTTGGAGGCGTGCATCATCTGGATAACGAATAGGAGATCCGACTTCTTAAAGGAAGCGGTCTTAGTGAGATAGAACCTCACTGTCCTGACCAGGTCTAGCCTGTTTAGTGAATGCTCCGGAGAATGAGTCGGAGCTGGACAGAAGGAAGGGAGGACAAAGTCCTCAATCAGGTGAAAAGTGGATACCACTTTGGGAAGGAAAGAAGGTGGAGGCCGCAACACCACCCTATCCTGGTGAAAAACCCTAGAGGGAAAGTTTTGATTTGAGAACGGGACAAAGGACTTCTGAAAGAGGATAGAGAGAGCTGATACCTGCCTTTTTAGAGAACTAAGGGTAAGCATCAAGTCCTGCTTGAAGAAAAGCCAAAATGGAGGGAAGCGACAAAGACATTGGCAAAAAGCCATTGGACTCACACCGGGGGAAATAGGCCTTCCAGGTCCTATAATGAACCCTACAAAACAACGGTTTTCTAGCCTGGATCATGGTGTGTAACACCCGATCGGAGAAATCGGACGCTCTTAGAACCGTGCTTAGCCACGCTGTCAAATGAGCAACTGTGAACTCTGGTGGAAGATCGGTCCTTGTTACAGAAGATCTGGCCTGTCAGGGAGCCTCCAGGGGGCGCCCGCCAGAAGATTGACGATCTCGGCGAAACAAGACCTACTGGGCCAATGTGGTGCGATCAGAATGACCGGCACCCCTTCCCTTTGATCTTCTTCAACAGCCTGGGAAGAAAGGTAAGGGGAGGAAACAGGTAGGGAAGCGCGAATTGCGACCAGGGAATTGCACTGCGGATATAGTCGGAAACGTCTCCGCCCAGTGAAGAATCCTGGATACCTTGACCATCGCCAGGGGACTCCTGGTTCCTCCTTGGTGTATGACGTATGCCACCGCTGTGGCAATATCCGTCTAAATTTTGACAGGCAGAACACTGAGAAGCGGTTTCCTAGTGATGGAGGTAGAGAATGATGGCCCTGATTTTGAGGATCTTAGGAAATTCCTGCGTCCCCATGGAAGCAATTACTAAGCAGAGGGACTCCATCCTGAAAAGTCACAGGCGGACTCTCGAGTTCAGAAACTAGAGATCCAGAATGGGCCGAACCACGCCGCCATTCTTTGGCGCAACAAACAGGTTTGATAGAAACCTGTGAAGCATTCTTGTTTCGGCACAGGAACGATAACCCCCGTACTGAAAAGGGAGGCGATGGACGCAAGAAACCCGAAACCAGAGCGGGACTGAGGAAGGAGGGAACTCGTGTCTCCAGCTGCCTCCTTAATGATCTAGTCTAATCGTGGAGCCAAACAGGCGGTCTCCCTGGAAGGGGAGACAGGTAAGCGACTTCTTCGATGAAAGGTCCGCTTGCCATGCTTTGAACCAAATGTTCCAACGGATGGCCCCAGCATAGGGAATCTGGTCTGTAAGGATGGAAAGCTCGCTCGGTGGAACTCCCGCAATGATGCTCTCACGAAGATGTTTTGCCCATCTGGCTATGGCCTTTGGCAGAGGCAGGGCATAATGTAGAAACCGTCGTTTCAAAGGCTGATTTTTCCAGCGATCCTGTAATTCTATTGTTGGAATCCTTGAGTGAAGCAGCATTAGAAGGTGGGAGGACCATGTTGGTGGACAGTCTGGAGACTGGCGAGTCCACAGCCGGGGAAGGCGTCCAGTTAGCGGTGAGCTCAGGGGAGAAGGGGTATAGGATGCCGAGGCACTTCCCTCTGTGAAAGCATCTGGTCGGATTGTCCCTTTCCCTCAAGGATCTCCACAACTTCAGCGTGTGGGGCAAACACCTTGGAAGGTAGTTTAGACCGTCTAAACGAAACCGCCTGATCTGCGGGATTCGTAGAGGTATGTTTGATACCTAAGGTCTGGTTGACCGCTACAATCAGGCTCTGCACCATATCTATATGCTGGAGGCCTGTGCTGGATCCAGGTCCGACTCATGTTCTTAAGGCGCGTCCGAAGATGTCTCATCTGATTCAGGAGAGGAGGATCCGGAAGAGGGATCTCGCCGAGAAGGACCGGCTGGTGAGATTGGGCAGTGCCCTTGTCTGGGCCTCTTGTGGCCTGAGTTGGAAGGGCCCGGCGGAGAAACCTGTCATCCACTGGCAACTGCGGAAGCTGGAAGAGGCAATCTGTCTATCATGGACACCAGGGTCTGTGCCACCCTGGTGAAAACCACAATAGACTGTGACAGAGAGGGAGCCCATCCCGGGATAGGGGTCTCAGACTCGCCTGGGGCAGAAAGGGACTCCTGGTAGTGGGTACCGTGGGGTGCTGCAGGCCTGGCAGAGGGGAGAGGGCTGCAAGAGGAGGGCGGAGCCTAGGCAGCACTGGAAAGGAAGGACGGGCGGGAGAAAAGCCCGCCCGGAAGTCTGGGAGAAAGGGGCGGAGCCAGCACCAAGACTAGGCCCGAAATGAAGCCGGGGCCTCTATTAAAGTCTGCGGCCGGCGGTGGGGGGGACGGCGTGGAGGCCCCGAAACGTATAAAAAAGGGTGCCCCACAAGAAGACGACCCCCCCCGATGTAGCGGTATTAAAGAGTTTTACGGCAGTACAGTAGTGACCGTTCACACTGTATCCCTCCGGAAAACCTGAAAAGGAACGATGCACAATAGGTAGATATGGGTCTCAATAGAGACCCATGTCCACCTTCTACTGACACTAAGCTAAAACTGATTTGCTTGTTGCCAGTCGGTGGGGTGTATACTGCAGAGGCGGAGCCAACCTTTTTTTGCATATGCAGTGTCAGCGCCTCCTAGTGGCAGCAGCATACACCCATGGTTCCTGTGTTCCCAAATGAAGCGATAAAGACATTGTGTGCACACAGCCCTAGAATGTTTTTGAAACCATCAGATTTGTTGAAGTTTGATTACTACCAAGTCAATTTGAGTTTTTTCCCACCAGTACATAAATGTGCATAATTTTGAAGACAGCCCCCCAAAGAAGGACTAACATGTTACCTGCCTGCCAGTGTCTGAAGTGTGGGGAACGAATAGTACTCCACCAAGTCAAGCTGGCACAGCCTTTTTCCCAGAGCAGTGCACAGGCGCTCAATCATTCCAGTGATGCGAGAAATGTGGTTGTTGGAGGTACAGATGAAAGAGAAAAGGCATTCTACAGGATCTTGCCGCAAAACTCGAATTCCTGGAAGAGAGACCATGCATACTCATGCCATAAATGAGAATCACATTCAGAAAATAAAAGCTTCTCTGGGTAGATATTGCTGGTACATACTTGTTAAAAGGGACTCTGTCAGGACAGAATGACTGTTCAAACTAAGGGCCCCGTCACACATAGCGACTCACCAGCGATCCCGACAACGATATGAACTTGTCAGGATCGCTGGTGTGTCGCTACATGATCGCTGGTGAGCTGCCAAACAGGCAGCTCTCAGCAGCGATCAGGACAGCGACTATGCGGGTAACAAGCGATGCACGTCGCTTAGTTACCCGCAGTGTACATTAGATACCAGCGCGCTGGTGCAGGGAGCTAGTAACCAAAGTAAGCAGCGGGTTTCTAAGCGCCGCCCGGCGCTTAGAAACCCGCTGTTTACCTTGGTTACCAGCTCCCCTGCACCAGCGCGCTGGTATCTAACGTACACATCGGGTTTCTAGGCGCCGCGCGGCGCCTAGAAACCCAATGGTTACCTTGGTTACCAGCTCCAGCTCGCTGGTCTCCCGCCTGTCACACGCAGCGATGCGTGCTGGCCAGCGGGAGACCAACGATCAAAAAAATGTCCAGGACATTCCAGAACGATCAGCGATACCCGGCAGGGGGCCGGTCGCTGTTAAGTGTCACACACAGCGATATCGCTGTTGCGTCACAAAACTTGTGACTCAGCAGCGATCTCGCTATGTGAGACGGGGGCTTAAGTCCTGCCGCTCGGTGCTTCAAGGTGGGACCAATCATTCATATACACCTTCCAACCTGCTTGTTGTCCCTCTATCTTTAACCCCCATATTTTATTGACAGCTCTGGCTTCATAAAGCCAGAGAAGGGTAGTGATAAATGGAAAGCAAGCAGGTGGGAAGGTGTATATAAATGATTGGCCCTGCAGTGAAGCACTGAGCCCCTGTACTTAAGCCCCCGTCTCACATAGCGATATCGCTAGCGAGATCGCTGCTGAGTCACTAGTTTTGTGACGCAGCAGCGAGCTCACCAGCGATATCGCTGTGTGTGACATTCAGCGACGATCAGCCCCCCTGCCGGGTATCGCTGATCGTCGCTGAAAGGTCAGGACATTTTTTTGATCGCTGGTCTCCCGCTGACAGGCACGCATCGCTGCGTGTGACAGGCGGGAGACCAGCGATCCGCTGGTAACCAAGGTACACAGCGGGTTTCCAGGCACGGGGCTGTGCCTAGAAACCCGCTGTGTACCTTGGATACCAGCTCCCTGAAGCAGTGAGCTGGTAACCAAGGTAACACGGGTTTCCAGGCACCGCGCAGCGGCTGGAAACCAGATGTGTACCTTGGTTACCAGCTCCCTGCATCAGGGCGCTGGTATCCAAGGTACACTGCGGGTAACTAAGCGATGTTACCCGCAGTGTCGCTTGTACTGATCGCAGCACCTGAGCTGCCTTTTTGGCAGCTCAGCAGCGATAATGTAGCGATACACCAGCGATCCTGATCGTTGTCGGGATCGCTGGTGTATCGCTATGTGAGACCCAGCCTTTAGTTTAAACAGTCATTCTGTGCTGACAAAGTCCCTTTAGACAGCCCCCTTTACTACATTACATATGTGTCAGTGTGTAACAATGCTATAGCTGTCAATTGTTTGCTCCTGCACAATGATAAGAATCCTTGTCACATAGAAATTTAGACTTGAGTTCAGGTTATACTTTTAATGGCTAACTGAAAATGTACAAATTGAGTTTCGAGATTGTCTCTTCTCAGCATAGACTAATACAACATGAGAATACATATTTATACACATCTGTCTATCGTCTACATAATGATGTGGGTGATGCAGACTGAGATACTGGGCATGTGTGACCACTAGTACTGCACACATTTGGTAGTAGTCAGAGAACATCTCAGTGAACCATAACCTGTATGTAATAGTGATATCTAGATGTAGCAGCCTTTTTAGATATTAGTGTTGGTTGACAAGGGCAAATGTGGAGTGTAATATTACGAATAGTACCTGGAAATTCCTTAGCTACCTTCAGAAAGTTCTTGTCAGACTTTCCCCATTGATTGTAGAGTTCATTGAGACTGACTTGCAATTGAAAGTAATTCTGTAAAATCTCACTGTCTTTCTTACAGTTAGCACTTGGAGAGACAAAATCTCCTGATACGTCCTCATTTTCCTGCTTTATTGTGTCTTTTTCTTGCTTTATTGTGTCAGAGACAGTGTGGGGCAGTTTTCGTTTGAGGGGCCTTCTTCGGACTTCTTTTGCAAACTCACTATCTGTCTCTGAGCAGGGATACACAGTGTACCATAAGTGGCCATCTTTCTGAGTCAGGGTCCATACCCGTTCATGTAATACCCCTGTCCAGTAGCCGGGACTGTGTTCTTTCCACCTAAATGTTTCATGACAAACAAGAAAGATGTAAATCTGAACTTTTCAATATGTCCTGATATACTTTGAGCTTTATTTCTTGAAGGGGTTATCCACTACTGAGCTCAATGACTGGCTGCAGCGGTGATGTGACCTCACCCCTGCAGCCAAAATGGCGAACAAGCACAGGACCAGGGGAGGACGAATACTTTCTGATTTTGTTATATTACATGATAGGAAAAATTTGAGCTCCACTTTTTTAAAAGTGTAACAGGGGGAGGGGGTGAAACAAAAATACAATCATAGCGTCCATATATATATAAATACAAATTATCTTTATTAATCAAGTGAACAAGTTAGGTTAGATAAAGTTAAAACGTGGACAAACATACAGCCATGCAGTGAGGAGGGTGAGTGAGGCCAAACATATTGTTATGTATCAGTCTAACACAAGGTTATATTAACCAGCATAGAAAGGATCCACTGTATAGTATTCCAACAGTATACAATCTGCACAAACATATCCAAGCAATGATACAGAGCATATAGATAGACGTTATAATCATTCAGTACAGCACTTAGCAATCCAAAGTTCAACAGTATATTATACAGCTCTGCCAAAAATTAAGAAACCACTGCAAAATGTTCAGTTTGTCTGATTTTTCTCTTTATTGGTATATTTTTAACCAAAATGTAAATTGCTCTTTTATTCTATAAACTACTGACATGTCTCCGAATTTCCAAGCAATAAATTTTGTATTTATTTTCAGAAAATGAGAAATGGTCAAAATAACAAAAAAATGCAGTGCTTGCAGACCTCAAATAATGCTAAGAAAACAAGTTCATAATCATTTAGAAACAACAATACTAATGTTTTTACTCAGGAAGAGTTCAGAAATCTATTTTGTGGAATAACCATGATTTTTAAATCCCAGCTTTCCTGCGTCTTGGCATGCTCTACACCAGTCTTTCACACTGCTTTTGGGTGACCTTATGCCACTCCTTGTACAAAAATTTAAGCAGTTCTTCTTTGTATGATGGCTTGTGACTATCCATCTTCCTCTTGTTTACATTACAGAGGTTTTCAAAGGGGTCCAGGTATGGAGATTGGGCTGGCCATGACAGGGATTTGATGTGGTGGTCCTTCATCCACACATTGATTGACCTAGCTGTGTGGCATGGCGCATTGTCCTGCTGGAAAAAACAGTCCTCAGAGTTGGGGAACATTGCCTGAGAAGAAGGAATCAACGGTTTTTCCAGGATAACCTTGTATGCGGCTTGAT
>JARQOD010000002.1:337414961-337458192 GCA_033576555.1 Oophaga sylvatica | reverse complement strand
TTTTTTATCCTATCTTATTACATATTTAAATGAGCCTATTGGCTTTTCACTCTGCCTCCTAATAAATGATATTATTCCAATATTATATTCTAAGATCAATCAAAATGTTTTTTTGTTCGTGGGACAACCACTTTAAGCTTGTTTCCATATCAAAATGTTCATTATATTTGATGAGGAAAAAACTTCCTCAATTGTAGCCTTTTTTTTTAAAATAAAATATCAAGGTTGGCCAGCAACTTTGTTCAAGCTTTTAATCTTGCCCATGTTTATGAGTTTGACATCCCTGTCCTAGATGATGGGATATTCAAACGTATTTGCTATTTTACGATGAGGAACATTTTCCTGAAGTTGTTCCACAATTTTTAGATACAGTTCACAAATTGCTGAACCTGTAACCACTTTTGCTTCTGCGAGACTCAGCCTCTCTAGCAGCTTTTTTATACAGTTGTGTGCCTTATTTGAAAATAAATCCTACAGCTGGTTTCATTAGTACCACATTTCCAGCTGTTTGTTAAAACTGTCTCAAGTAATATTTTTGAGATGTATTGCTGCAATCAGTTTCTAAATGAGTGCATTTTCTTAAATGAAATAGCTCATTTTCAATTTCTGATGTGTTTTGTTGTGAATAAAATATTGCTATAAGATTTCTAAATCATTACATTCATGTCTTCTTCACATTTTACACAGTGTGCCGACTTTTTTGGAACTTGGGTTGTAAATCCTCAGCTATTTCGCGGCCACATCTATGGCATCTTGCAAGAATTACATTCCAACACAGAAGTACATGTATATTGGTAGGTAATACTATGTTACCCATTAGGACATGCCAGCAGACTAACTTCTATAGACTGCAGCTGTTTTTTTTTTTTTTTTACTGCAAAAACATCTTAACACTTACAGCTCCAGTTAGCATGTCATACATCAAGGCTCCCAAACTCCACCAGTCCACTGCACGGTTATGGCCACTTCTCATTAGAATCTCAGGAGCCCTGCAAAATAAGATAAAAGTATTTATATACTTCATAAAAACAAGAACAACAACATTAAAGCAAACTTCTATCAGAACTAAAACCACACAGGTACCATGATAGCTGTTATCAGAAGCAACATGGGAATATTTGTATACTTGCATGCTTGGCTAAATGTAAAAAACCCTATGATGCCTCCCCAGTCTTCAATAAACGCAGTATTTTATACTAGTATACTCATAACAGATTGCTACCCAAGTTTCTCTACCCTGCTCTAACCTACCCTCCCTATTTAAGCAACACACTGCCACGGAGATGATTGACTGCCAAGATTTGAATTCACAAAACTGAGCGGATTTCACAGGGACATTTGATTAGCCCGGAAGTAATTTGATGCAAATTGAACATTCCTTATGCTCGGGGTCTCGCTAGATCCCAGGTTATAACAAACATAGAAATTATTAAAAATAAATAAATACAGTTATGTCCACAAACCTTCACATTTGGGCTGTGTATGTCACTATTTTGGATTTAAAATAAACAACTGAGATGTAATTGAAGTGTAGACTTTCAGGTTTAATTTAAGGGGTTTGAACAAAAATATCCTATGCAGGTGCTCTCCGAAAGTCATATATAGAGGGCTTCCTTTGTGAAGGACTAAATGAAGAAAGATCAAAACTGAATGTTCCAATTTGTGTTTGTAACTCCATCTTGTGCTTTATAAGATAAATTCTGTTACTTAACAAGGCTATAGTTCCTGGCCGTTATAAAGAAGTAGAGTAAAGGTCATCGGCTGTAATAAAACCAGACCGCTCCAGTTTGGACAAGATATAAGATACTATTGTTAGCTTCTATGGTCACGTGGATATGACCATATATGTAGTTTCCAGTCTTCCTGTATTTTCATTGGTTAAATGTTGTAGGTGTGGTTTTATACTATTGGTTGAAGTACAAGCTCACTAAATACTATAAAAGATGATGATTTTAATACATGGTATAGGAATCTTGCTCGATTCTCCCAGACGGAAACACGTGTCTGTTTGGATATTTATGTTGCTAGCAACGTTCTGTGAATTAATTTGGAAATCACTAGGTCAACCGTGAAGGGTCACTTAGATCCTACCTCAACACCTTGTTAATAATACCAACGAGCTGAGAGAGAGAAAAAAAGCTTCATGTGTATTATGTAATCACCCCCTGAACCAATGAAATGGTATTTTCATAACGCACTTGTTGTTCACTTTATAAAAAAAAAAAAAAAAAAAAAACACGGATTTTGGTAAGAACTTACCTGTAAAATCCTTTTCAGCGAAGGAAGGAAGAGAGACACAGTATTCATTACTGATGGGTAGGCGGAGCCCCAGATCAGGATGTCACCTCAGATCAAAAGAGTGCTGACTGGCTGGCCCCTCCAGCTCGGGCTCCTCCTACTCAGCTCCAGTCGTACCAAAGCTTTGAGGAAAAGAGCCAAGATCACCAGCGGAGCAACATAACCCCTTCTGAAGGAACTTCAGAGAAAAAACACAAAGATACAGGTTATGCATGCAAAGAAAGCCAAAAACCACAGAGTTCCAGGTACTACTCACGGAACCTGACTACTGCGATGAGCTGGCGATGCTGGAACAGAGCCTTAGCGCGCTGACCTCAGCCCAGATAATCGCTATCAGATAAGGGTCGCGCTGCATCTGAAAACATCAACACACTTCTGCCTTGGGAGGGTGCTGTGTCTCTCTTCCTTCCTTCGCTGAAAAGGATTTTACAGGTAAGTTCTTACCAAAATCCGTGTTTCAGCTGCAGATGGAAGGAAGAGAGCCACAGTATTCATTACTGATGGGACGTCCCAAAGCAGTTCAAAAATAAGGGTGGGAAAAACCAATAAAAGGCAGAAACCCAACAACCTTAACAACAAAGCGCAACCAGCGCTAAACACAAGTTCATCCAGAACTTTAAACTACAGCTGCCTGCAGGACCCTACGTCCGAGGGCTGCATCAGCGGAAGCACTGACGTCCACTTTATAAAACTTTGTAAACGTGTGGACAGAGCGCCAAGTTGCCGCTCGCAGAGCTGCACTGCCGAGGCACCTTGATGAAAAGCCCACGATGAGGCCACAGCTCTCGTAGAATGGGCTCGAATCTTAATCCGGGCAAGATTCACCCCGAAGACGGTAAGCTTCCAAAATAGCTGACCGGATCCAACGAGCTATAGAATCCTTGGAAGCTCGTTGACCACGCCGACGACCTGCTGGAACCACAAACAGGGAGTCCGTCTTACGAAAACCTTGAGTAATAGATAGATAAAACTTCAAGGCCCGCACTAAATCCAATGTGTGTAAAGCTCGCTCTTTCACATTCTTCGGATCCGGGCAGAATGAAGGCAACACAATATCCTGGTTGACATGAAATTGTGACACCACTTTAGGCAAAAAAATCACCCGAGTGCGAAGCACTACACGATCCGGAAAAAACTCCAGAAAAGGAGGCGAACAAGAAAGAGCTGCCAACTCAGAAACTCTCCTCAAGGAAGTGACTGCAACAAGGAAAGCCACCTTCCAAGAAAGTAAAGAAAGGCTAGCAGAAACCATAGGCTCAAAAGGTTTATGCTGAAGAGCTTCCAAAACAAGATTGAGCCGCCAAGGAGACACGGGTGCCTTCCGCGGCGGAAACTTACGAGATATACCTCGGAAAAAGGAGAGCACGTCTCTATTTGAAGCAATAGTTCTCCGAAACAATAAGGACAGAGCAGAAATCTGACCTTTCAGAGTGCTTACTGCCAAACCCTTGTCTAGCCCATGCTGTAGAAAAGCCAACAGGTTGGGAATGGAAAATTTTCTCGGGTTCCGAGAGGACCCCAAACACCACGAAAAGAAGGTTTCCCAAATTTTGTGGTAAATCCTAGTAGTAGCCGGACATCTCGCAGCACGAAGGGTAGCAATGACCTCGGCTGAGAAACCTCTACGGTCAAGATTTTCGGTCTCAAGAGCCACGCCGTCAAACGCAGGGACATCAAGTCCGGATGACAAACGGGCCCCTGAGTCAACAAGTCCGGTTGAAGAGGGAGTGGAAAAGGAGGTGCCGCCAACAGCGACATTATTGTCGAGAACCACACCCTTCTTGGCCAGTCTGGAGCTATCAAAATAGCTGGAATCCTCTCTAGTCTGATCCGACGCAGTACTAGAGGAAGTAAGGATATCGGCGGGAATACATAGATCAGCTCGAACTGATCCCACTGAGCCACTAGAGCATCCACCGCCACCGCCTTCGGATCCTTGTACCTGGACATGAATGTCGGTAACTTGGCATTGAACCTGGATGCCATCAAATCCACTTGGGGGGTTCCCCAGCGAGAGCACAGTAGTGCAAACACATCCGGATGGAGGCTCCATTCCCCGGAATCCATCCTTCTGCGACTGAGAAAGTCCGCTGTAACATTCTGAACCCCTGGAATGTGAATCGCCGAAATGGCTGGTACATTGGCCTCTGCCCAAATCAGAATTCGGGACACCTCTACCATGAGTCTGGAACTCCTTGTCCCACCTTGGTGATTGATATACGCGACAGCCGTCGCATTGTCTGTCTGCACACGGACTGGCAGACCGCTCAAAGGGACCGTCCAATGTTGGAGGCAAAGGAAAATCGCCCTCAATTCCAGGATGTTGATCGGAAGCACAGACTCTTCCGATGACCATACCCCCTGAATCCAGAGATTGTTCCAAACACCCCCCCAGCCCGTCAGGCTGGCATCGGTGGTTATGACTGACCACTTCGGAGGGAGGAAAGACTTCCCCAGGGAGAATGCCCCTGGACGTAACCACCATTCTAGAGAATCCCGCACCGCGCGAGAAATGGTGACACTGCAATCCAGCGATTGCGACTGATTCCATCGACTCAAGATGAACCTTTGAAGAGTCCTGGAGTGGAACTGGGCAAAAGGAATTGCCTCCATGGACGCCACCATCAGTCCTAGAAGACGCATACACTTCCGTAGAGACATTGCCGTTGAGGATCTCATAATCTGTACATGTCGAAGAAGACATGACTGTTTGTCTGGTGGTAGGGAAACTACCGACCGACACGTGTCGAGATGCATTCCCAAAAAGAGGATTGTCCTCGATGGTTCCAGGGACGACTTCTCCCAATTGACCAGCCAACCGAAGTCCTTCAGAAACTGAAGAGACAAATCCCGAGCCGTCAAGCCTCCTCCTCCGAGGAAGCCATGATCAAAAGATCGTCCAGATAAGGGAGAATCGTAATCCCCTGTCTTCGAAGGATTGCCATGAGAGGCGCCAGAATTTTTGTAAAGACCCTTGGCGCTGAGGCTAAGCCGAACGGCAGAGCCACGAACTGGTAATGATTCCGACCTATGGCAAATCGAAGAAAGCGCTGATGAGCCTTTCCGATGGGAATATGCAAATAGGCGTCTCGAATGTCGATTGACACCAGAAAATCGTTCTGTGACAGAGCAGCCACAACGGAACGAAGCGACTCCATGCGAAATTTCCGGGCATGGACATGCCGGTTTAATCGCTTGAGATCCAGAATCGGGCGAAATTTGTTCTCCTTTTTGGGAACTATAAAAAGGTTGGAATAAAAACCTTTTCCTCGGTCCTCTGACGGAACCGGTATCACTACACCCTTTTGTAGCAGAGATTCGACCTCTCGCTGTAGAGCGACAACAAGCTCGGGTTCCGACGGAAGCGCGAGACTGACAAAAAACATTTGGGGGTCGAGAAGCAAACTCTATGAAATAGCCTGCCGACACAATCCGCGTTGCCCAGGAATCTGGAACGCGAGCCATCCAAGTCGCCTTGAAAAGAAGCAGGCGACCCCCCACTCGAGAATCCTCGAGTGGACCCCTGGCGTCAATTAGACTTTGCGGGCTTCTTGTCAAGCTCCCGCTTGTCCTGGCGGAAACTCTGCTTCCAGGAAGTGCGAGTTTTCTGAGAGGATTTCTTTCCTGAGAAGGAGGGACGACCCGATCCCCACGAGGAGTGACTAGATCGTCCTCGGCCCCGAAAGGACCGCCGACCACTATAGACACCAGGCCTACTGGACACCGAGGCCATGGCCCTACGTTGTGGTAATGCTGATTCCTTCGCCTTAGCCTTGGAAATCAGCTCTGTGAGGTCAGATCCAAAAAGATGGCCACCCTTGTAAGGTAAGGCCAACAACCCTTGATTGGAAACTGCGTCCCCGGCCCACTGTCTGAGCCATAAAGCTCTTCTGACTGTGACCGCTGAAGCTTGCGCTTTGGCCAGCAGAGATGCCGTATCCAGACCGGCATCAAAGATATAACAGGCTGCCGTTTCTAACCATTCACAAGTTTCCCGTATCTCAGATAACGGAGATTCATTGTGCAACTCCGTCTTCAGACGTGCCAACCAACTTAGAGAAGCTCTAGCAGCACACATGGATCCTAGCACTGCTCGGAATCCATGACCCGCAGCCTCATAGCTTGCTTTTGCCGCCAATTCTGCTTTTCTATCCAAAGGCTCCTGTAAGCTCGCTTTTCCCTTAATAGGGAGTAGTGAGGATTTATTAAGCTGAGATAAAGACACATCCACTTCAGGAGCAGAAGTCCAATTAGCCTTTAACTCCGCAGAGCAAGGATAAAGTGTATCAAAGAAATGCGTTCCATGAAAACGCTTATCTGGACATAGACGTTCCTCCTCTATTACACTATTAAGCTCATCCAGAGCTGGCAATGTTGTACGCGAAGCACGGGACTCCTGGAACATGCGTGCTGATTTACCAGGACGACTAGTTACCTCCTCCGGTAACTGTAATATATCTCTCATGGCTTCAATTAATGCCTCCGTACGCTTCGCCATAGAGGAACGCCCCTGCGGCTCGTCCGCATCTGAATCGGATATTTCTCCATCCGAATTTAAAGGGGAACTCTGCCCAATATCAGATACATCTGACTCGCTCCGTGTAGAGGCCGGTAACGGCCTGCGTCGCTTCCTCTGAGAAGAATTAGCAGACACATATTGACCTAAAAGATCAGACAAGTTGTTGATCGATCGAGCGATATCGTCCATTTTTCACCGCTGTCGACCGCAGCGCTAGACGCTGTGGAGGTCTGCGTATCTGATTGCCGCAATGGCACTGGGACGTGATCCGCGGCATCTGAACTCTGTTCAGACATGTCTCACCTGTATGAACAGGCCAAAGCGGTAATACCAGCAAAAACTATGCGGTTTTACTTTTTTTTTTTTTTTTATATGCTGAAGGGTTAACGCTCCACCAGGCAGGGTTACCCCAGCGGTATTCAGCCAAAAAATTTTTCTGGTAGAAATAACCCTCAGAAGGGTTAATATTGCAAACTCACCACAACATATATATATGAAGTGTGAGTCCCAGCCAATTTTATGTCTCTAATGAGACTGCAGCTGCAGGATAGCGATCGCTGCGCTGCAGGGTGAGGAATCAGCACTCACCCAGCTGGCCGTGGTGTCTTATGAGGAGAGGAGCGGTCTGAGGAGCCCAGGAGCCTGTGTAATGGCCGCCACAGTGAGGGAGTCGCAGGAGAAACGCCAGAGCGCGCGTCTTCCTGCTCAAAAGACCGGGAATAGATAGGCCACGCCCCCCGCCAGCTCGAATATTGAGCGCGAACTCCCCCGCTCCTGCTCCCTCTCTGTCCTGCAGCTATCTGCCTGCGGACAAAAGATCACCACATCTACAATGTAACAGCGCTGTCACAGCAGCGCTGAAGCATACTGACATACAGTAGTAGCGCTGTCACCGCAGCGCTGAAGCACTCACACATTATTATAATAAAAATTGTGTGGAAAACTCATCAGCTCAGCGCCACAGGGACCCCTAAGGGTTTCTGGCGCTATGCCCATGCTTCCCCCCAGGGCGGGAAGCGCAGTGACCCAGCGTGTGGTTTGCGCCCCCGCCAGGGAAAACTCTCCTCATCCCCCAGGGCGGCAAGGATTCTGCAGGGACCATTATGTAATTACAGATCCGCCAAGGGAGAGGCTGGTGAAAAAACACTGATAAACATGTAATAGCGCTGTCACCGCAGCGCTGAAGCATACTGATATACATGTAATAGCGCTGTCATCAGACGCTAAAGCACTCACACATTAATAATAAAATTTTGTGTGGAGTACTCACCAGCCAAGGCGCCACAGGGACCCTCAGGGGTTTCTGGCGCTATGCCCATGCTTCCCCCAGGGCGAGGAACGCAGTGACCGCACGTGTGGTTTGCGTCCCGCCAGGGAAGCTCTCCTCATCCCCCAGGGCCGGCAAGGATTCTGCAGGGACTTTGAGTAAGTACAGATCCGCCAAGGGAGAGGTTGGGGTACAGCAGCGCTGGTACCCCTGAGACCTCTAGACCAACTAGTGATCCAGGTCTCCTGTCCGAATATAAAATAATAAAATCTTCTGAGGAGCTGCATTAGCAGCGACCATCCTTCTGGACCTCAAATCTTAGACTGGAGCTGAGTAGGAGGAGCCCGAGCTGGAGGGGCCAGCAAGTCAGCACTCTTTTGATCTGAGGTGACATCCTGATCTGGGGCTCCGCCTACCCATCAGTAATGAATACTGTGGCTCTCTTCCTTCCATCTGCAGCTGAAAAAGGGATTTTTATGTGTACTCACCGTAAAATCTTTTTCTCCGAGCCAATCATTGGGGGACACAAGACCATGGGTGTTATGCTGCTGCCACTAGGAGAACACTAAGCAATACACAAAAAAGGTTAACTTCTCATCCTGCAGTATACACCCTAGGCTGGCTCAATCCTGAACCAGTTCGGTGCCAAAGCAGTAGGAGCTCACAACAGAAAGGCAATATGTCAAAACCAAACAACTATGACGCAACTGGCTAATAGGGTGGGGTGCTGTGTCCCCTAATGATTGGCTCAGAGAAAAGGATTTTACGGTGAGTGCACACAAAAATCCCTGTTTCTCCGTTGCCTCATTGGGGGACACAGGACCATGGGACGTCCCAAAGCAGTCACTGGGTGGGAAAAACAGGACAACAGTTGAAGCCTCGTAAACCAAATGTATAAGCGATTAAACTGGTAAGAGAAGACTACAGATGCGAAACAGCCGATTGCAGAATCTGTCTGCCAAGAGCCACATCTGAAGAAGCTTGAGCATGAATACTGTAATGCTTAGCAAATGTGTAAAGACTGGACCAAGTCGCAGCCTTGCACACTTGCTGTGCCGATGCCTGGTGCCGAATGGCCCAGGAAGCCCCCACTGACCGAGTGGAGTGTGCACTAATCCCCGCCGGGACACGGTAGGCTTCTTGGATCGCAGAGCGGATCCATCTGGCTATCGTGGCCTTGGAAGCAGGTAGGCCCTTTCTGCGTCCCTCCGGAAGCACGAAAAGGGCGTCTGATTTGCGAAAAGACGCAGTCCTGGAAATGTACCTCACCAAATCCAAAGTGTGAAGAGCTGAAATTGAGCGAACAGCACTGCCTCGATGGAAGCTACCATCTTCCCCAGGACCTGCATTGTGAACCGTAGGGACTGAGAGTGGCCTAGTGATAGCAATTGGGCTCCCCGCGTTAGAGAAGAAATCTTCTCTGGAGGGAGACTCACCAACCCTCGGGAAGTGTCCAGGATCATCCCCAGAAAGGGAATTCTCTGAGAAGGAACAGGGGAGGATTTGTCCAGGTTCACTAGCCAACCTAGGCGGGATAGTGTCTACAGTGACATCGACACTTTCTGCACAGGCCCGAAAGGACGGACCCTTGATGAGCAGGTCGTCCAGGTAGGGAAGGATCACCATGCCCCGAGAGTGTAAGATTGACATGACGGCTGCCATGACCTTTGTGAACACTCTGGGGGGCGGTGGCGAGACCAAAGGGCAGAGCGGTGAATTTAAAGTGTTTGTCTCCGATAGCAAAGAGCAGAAACCTTTGATGACCCTCGAAAATTGGAATGTGGAGATATGTGTCTTTGATGTCAACAAAGCGATGACAGAACAGAGAGATTCCATTCTGAAATGGCGCACCCTGACAAATTTGTTCAACAGTTTTAAGTCCAGGATGGGGCGCATGGTTCCGCCCTTCTTGGGGACCACGAATAGGTTAGAGTAAAACCCCTTGAACCTTTCCGCGTGAGGAACCGGGACGATGACTTCGCTGTTGCGGAGAGCATCTAAGGCCTGATAAAAGGGGGCTGCGAGAGCCTTTGAATTTGGGAGACGAGACTGGAAGAAACGCCTTGGCGGAAGGGACAAGAATTCGATCTTGTAGCCGGAGGCTACGAGATCTCAGACCCACTGGTCGTGAACGACCGACAACCATACCTTGTGAAACAAGAGTAGGCGGCTGTTTGTGTCCACCGGACACGGCAAGGAGTCATTGCGAAGAAAACTTGCGAGAAGAGGAACCCTAGGGTCTGGACCGGGAGGCTCTGTTTCTCCAGGACTGAGGGGGCTTGAACGAAGGTTGAGAGCCCCTGTCCCTGCGAGGAGGGTGGGTCGCGCGAGAGGGGGTGGATGCAGAAGGCCAGTTTGAAGAGCTGCAAAACGGGCGAAAGCAAACTTGGTGCTGGGCCTGAAAGGGCCGGCTGGGACTACGCTGAGGGAGGAATTTGCTTTTTTCCCCCTGTAGCATTGGAGATGATCTGATCAAGTTTTCTCCGAAGAGACGCCCGCTTTGATACGGCAGGGAAGTTAATGACTTTTTTTGAAGCAGAGTCTGCCCGCCACTCTCGGAGCCATAGAGCTCTCCTAATGGTAACGGCGTTTGCAGCCGCAAGCGCGGCACAGTTAGCCGCATCTAGGGATTCATGCACGACATAATCCCCTGCTCGGGCAATCTGGTAGGCGAGATTAACCGCCTTGGAAGGAAAAGGATTGTCGCGCCCAGTCTTAACTAGGGCCTCTGCCCAGGCTACCAGGGCTCTGGCCACCCAGGTGGCGGCAAAGGAAGGAAAGAGAGCTGCTCCGGCAGCTTCGAAGACAGACCGAGCAAGATTATCAATCTGTCGATCAGTGGGGTTTTTTATCGATCAGCCGTCCGAGAGAGACAGAAGGGTTTTGGAAGCAAGACGGGATATGGGCGGATCCACTGCAGGGGACTCGGTTCACTCCTTTGACAAAGCTGCTGGGAAAGGGTACCAAGATTCCAGCGGTTTCTGCCCTGAGAAACGTTTGTCTGGGTGACTTCTAAGTCTCAGGACAATGTCTGTAAACTCAGGGTGGTTAGCAAAAACCCTGTGAGGGCGTTTGGTCCTTTTGAAAGACACAGCGCGATCCGGATTAGTTCCGGGTTCTTTGTCTACTCTCAGGGCCTTATTGACTCGATGAGAGAATCTAAAGACTCCTGGTACTCTAGCGAGTCCAGGTCTACGGCCACGTCCGAGCTTGCGCAGGCCGAGCCACTAGAGGGCTTAGGAGACGAATTATGGGGATGTTTCCTAGAAGGCCGCCTCGCTGCTGCCGCGGACCGGCCCCTGTCTGAAGAAGACTCTCTGGAAGCTGAAGGGCCCTCTGCTGGTAAATTGATGCCCTGGCTTGAGGAACCACGGAAAGATTCTAAGGCTTTAGTCAGGGAAACCGTGGACTGTGCCAAGAACGTGGCCCACTTGGGAGGAATAGGCCCACTGGGGTCGGCATTAGCAGGGGGCTCCTGAAGGGGCGCCGGCCGCACAGAACTCAGAAGCGTGCTTTCACGGTAGCGAGGCATTGCATGAGGCACATGAGGCATACACCACTGTGTGTTTTGTCAGCCCTCTTGGAGCTTTTTGATTGTGACATTTTACAAACCAGAGGAGCCTGTGAGACTGCTGCAGGGAAGGGGTTAAGCACTGTGTAAGCTTACCAAGGGGTCCTGTGTCCCTGCCCACCAGAAGTGAAAGGATGATCAAGAAGTCTTGCAGTCTGACCACGCTGGATTCTCAGGAGAGATGCCGTGGTGTGGAATACATGTGAAAATGGGGTCCAAGACTGATTTGGCACTTCTCATGCAGAACGAGAAGCGCCAGGGGATGTGGGCGGAGTGCTACAGGAGGGCCGGGCGGCAGGCGCAGCGCTCAGAGAACAGTGAGACGCTCCAAGGCCGTGGGCGGAGCTACCCGAGAGAGCGGGTCTGCGGCCTAGCCCAGCCGTAAGCCGGGGACTAAAGTAAGGGGAGACAGCAGCAGGCAGAGGCAGCCGCGGCGAAGCAGGACAAAACAGGGCCTCCCTCTCGCCCGGATACACTAGGGGAGGAGAAAGTGGAAAGGGCCGCAGCAGCGGCGATGCAAGAGACCGCTGCCCGCAAGGCTGAAGACTGCAGAGATGGCCGAGGCGGCTGCCAGAGAATGCCACGGCGGTAGCTCCCGGAGAAGGCCATGGCTCCCACAGGAAGGCCATGGCGGCGGCCTGCATGAGAAGGCCGTGGCGACTCGCAGGCCGCGCACTGGAGCAGGCCGCTACTGGAGAAGGCCGCGGCTGCTGTTAGGAGAAGGTCACGCAGTGGCCGTTGGAGCATGGAGGTCAGTACTCACTGCGCAGACCGGACATATCCATACAGTCATGCCTCCTCAATCCACTAGCGCAGCGGCGGCTCCCAAGAAAAGGCAGCGGCGGCAGCTCCCACGGGAAGGCCACGGCGGCGTCCTGCATGCCTCCTCAATCCACCATCCCTTTAATAGGGAGGTGGCGAGGGTTAACTCACTTCCCAGTACCAGCCGCTTTCAGTCAGTGGTGGTGCAATGGGAGACAGACAACAAAACCGTGTTGGCTGTAGGCCTGGCTCCGGAAGGGGGGACATCGGGGCGACACCCCGTGTTCCCGTCCGTTGAAGATGTGGGGAGATCGGACCCATTAAAGGGATCCATCGCCCCGAACCGAGCTCAGGCATAGTAACGTTGCAGCAGGGGGTACGGGGAGGCGACACTCCGCATTCCCGTCTGTTGAAGATATCGGGACTTTTTTAGAAGACCCCGTCGCCCTTCCATTCCACGAGAAAAAAAGGGAAAAAAATAAAATTAGAAAAAAATGTGCCTCCTACAGACACTAAGCAAGAACTGGTTCAGGATTTAGCTAGCCGAGGGTGTATACTGCAGGAGGAGGAGTTAACCATTTTTTGTGTATTGCTTAGTGTACTCCTAGTGGCAGCAGCATAACACCCATGGTCCTGTGTCCCCCAATGAGGCGGAGAAAAATGTGTACAGGGGCAAAACATTTACGTTTTTATTACTGTATCAAAAGTGTGTGAAAACAATCACAATGCAAAAGCGAAGACCACATTTGACTCACATGGACCAAGGAGATGCCCCTGTCCAAACTGCACCAAGCCCTTTAACAGTATGAATAACTAGTACAAACACATTGAAAATAGAACGCTCACATGTATTCTATTGTTCCACAAAACGTATGCGTTACTGTGCCATCATGAATGGATTCCTTACAAAGTCCAAAATCTGTTAGCTTCACGTGTCCTAAAAACGAACATAAGAGATTTATTTTCAAAAACAGATAACCGCCTATTTCTTATAAAAGCTTAAGGGTATGCCACACTAAACAATATCGCTAACGGGATCGCTAAAAAACGTCACTATTTAGCGATCCCGTTAGCGATATTGTTCAGTGCGGCAGCTTCCAGCGACGAGCTTCCTGCTGTGATCTCGCTCGTCGCTGGAATCGTTCCGGACCCTATTTCATCGCTGGCGCTCCCGCTGGGTAAGTATCTTATCGCTGTGTGGCACCTTTTCTTAGCGATTTAGCGGTACTTTTGTACCGCTAAAGTCGTTAAGAAGATCGCTAACGGCGATAGCGTCGTTAACTATATCGCTAAATGCGGCAGCATTTAGCGATATAGAAACAATCCCGCTAGCGATCTCATTAGTATGCAACGCTAACGAGATCGCTAGCGGGATAGCTAAGTGTGGCAGTACCTTTAGACCGGTCACATTGTTTCAGAACACTATAGGCCCCAATTCATCAAGACTGGCATTTTGTGCCCAAATTCATCCAGATTGGTGTTTTCTACACGAGTCTTGATGAAGTGTCCACTTGAATAAGATGAATCAAATTTATCATTTAAAATCTAGTGTCACCTATCAGATGTAGCAATCCTAAGAGTCAATATTGACCGTTTAACAAGTCTTGCCACATGACTTATGAGAAAAAGCAAAACCAGACACTCCACTTGGTGACAAGTTTAATGGTGCTTGCCTCTCATCAATGCAAAGAAGGAGATCTGATTTTGTTTAATAAAATGCCTCTGACTGTGGGATTATGGGGGAATGTTTTACCTTGAGGAGAGTGCCAAGTTGGCTTACAAGGAGACATCAGGTACTGTCACACTAAGCGAGATCGCTAACTAGATCGCTAAAGCGTCAGCGATTTTATGACACAGCAGCGATCTCGATAGTGACGCCGCTGTGTGACATGTAGAGGCGATGTGGCCCCCGCTGCGATGTCGCTGATCGCTCATGAACGTTCTGAGCCGTTTTTTGGTCGTTGGTGTCCCGCTGGTGAGCCTGAATCGCTGAGTGTGACACCCTTTATGAACGACTTTACCAGCGTCGCAGGCGGGACTAGGTTTTCCCAACGACCGCAGAGGTCGTTATACAGATCGCTGATCTCTGATGAGATCTTTGTGTTTGGAAGCTAACTAGCGACCACATAGCGATCGTACTAGAGATCTCGCCAGGTCGTGTCGTTGTCGTGATCACTGGTGCGATCGCTAAGTGTGACAGTGCCTTTATAGGCTATGTAATGTTAATCTGTAAAATTAAACATGCAAACAGAGGGAAGAGAACTTGAACTCTAGTGCCACCTATTAAAATTGCGACACTGCACCTTTTTTCTAGATACAAGTTGCATAAAAATTTAGCTACATTTCAAGCTATTTTACATCACAAAAATGACTAAAACTGGTTGATGAATCGGGGGCCATAATCTTTAGGAATTTCAACTAAACTTTTGTATTTTCAGACAGATTTGAAAAAACACCATGTACATAGAGGAAGACAGGGAGTGCGGAGACAGCATTAAAAGATAGACTTTTTTTTCAGTTAAAAAAACAAAACAAAAAAAACCATTCTCCGCTGGTACTGAAAGTGATTATCCGTCAGCCACCTGACCACTGCAGCTGTCGCATTAGCATTTTTGGCATGTGACCACTGGAGCCAGTAATTGGTTGCGAGGTCAGGTGACAATTTCTTGTACATACCCCAGAGCTGCAATGTATTCAATGGGTAAGTAATGATTATTTTATAACCTACCCTACAGCAGATTTTGTAATATCTTGGGAAAAAATCTTTAATTTCTCGGACTATAAGATGCACTTTTTTTCCTCCAAAATTTTTGCGTTTTATAGTCTGGATGTACCATTTGTGGCTGTGGATGGTAGGAGAAGTGGCAGAAGAGCTAGTCACAGGAAGCAGTAGCCGGCATCTGCAGCTAACACGTATGCCCGCTGTTAAAGAAATTGAATATTCACTGCTCCCCACACCCATAGACCCTCCCACCTCTATGCACTGAAGCCGGCGGCAAGAAGTGGGAGGGACTATGGGAGTGGAGAGAACTGAATATTAATTTTCTGTATTGGCGAGCACACTGTTAGCCTCAATTGCCGGCTCTTGCAGCTGCTGGGCGATCACGTGTGCCCGCTACTAAAGAGAATTAATATTCACTGCTCCTCACACCCATGGGAGTGGAGAGCAGTGAATATGCATTCTCTTTAATAGCGGGCACATGTGATCAGACAGCCGTTGAAGGAAGGCGGCGGCTGCGGTGAACAGTGTGCCCACTATTAAAAAGAATAAATATTTACTGCTCTCCACTCCCATAGTCTGGGCATAGAGAAGAAAATATTCCAGCAGCTGACAATGGCGCTTGGTGGCACGTGACAGTGACGTTATGCGCTGCTTACACGCTGAAATCAGCTGCTGGCGTCACAACAGGACACTGCGCTGCGAGGGAGCTGAGGGAAGGTAAGAAAAATTGTGATGGAGATGGGAGCCATGTATACCACGATGGGGAGGGGGCAGGTATGCGAGAATGGGGACATATATATACACACCAGGATGGGTCACATTAGTACAAGATTGGGAGACATTACCCCTATAACAGTGTCAGCAGAAGATCTCCCTTCCCCATAACAGTTTGTCATGACATTTTTTGCTATAATCTTTTTTTTTTCTATTTTGCTCCCCTAAAACCTAGGCGCATCTCAAAGTCTGAAAAATATGGTAGTTCTCTAATACACAAATGTGAATAAGCTACGTCTGAGTTAAGGGAGTGTTAAATCAAAGAACATGCATGCATATTTTGGAAATGTTCTATAAATATTAAATGTCTAGGATGGGACTGCTTCTGTGCAAAATTCTGAAG
Organism: Oophaga sylvatica; assembly: GCA_033576555.1. Classification (NCBI taxonomy): domain Eukaryota; kingdom Metazoa; phylum Chordata; class Amphibia; order Anura; family Dendrobatidae; genus Oophaga; species Oophaga sylvatica. Next base: position 337,441,936 of record JARQOD010000002.1, on the reverse strand, counting down.
TAGTGAGCAGACTGCTGTTGAATTGCATCTATATAAAATAAAAAATACGTTGGAGAGTCGCAAATTGCTGTGTTTCCACCTTGATGGTTAAGCATGATGTTTTCTGGTTTCAGATCACGATAAATTATTCCTTTCTGATGCAAATGTCCCAAAGCCATTGAGATCTCTGCCAAGTAAAAGCTGAAAATAAACAAAGAATGATAAAACTTTCATATACAGATTCAGCACAGAAAAAAATATTAATTTAAATATCATATTCCACTATTGGTCATCTATTAGTCTAGCCAAGAGGTAACTTGTTAACATCAAACTATAACATATTTTAGAGAATGAGGGCTGAACTTGTGCTTTTTGAAGCATTATTTGTACATCAAGGGAAAGTTGCAGTCTGCAAGATAGCATAAAACTCAATTGGGAACGTTTAATTAAGAGGCAACACCCTCTCTTCAAAAGGGAAACTTTGTAAAGAGTGTAAAAAAAAATTAAAAAAACAAAAATAACAAATTAAAAATTTTGAGCGAAATGAATGTGTTCCAAAATGTCTTTTCTTTACAAGCATGCACACACAATAAATGTTCCCCAGTGTCTGGATTTTAACTTTCAGTTAAGCTGAAAAAAAATCTCCAAGTTGCCTAAGTACTCTAAACACTGGCTAGTACCATCTTAGGAAAAACCCATGGCTACAATCAATTCTTAAAGGGAACCTGTCAGCCTAATGATTAAAATGATACTTTGGTTGATGAAATCCGTCATGTTTTGAGTTAATGCTATGCTTGTGCTTTGGGGCAGTGTGTGCGCTTCATGTGGTGCTTTGATTAGATATTCATAATGCAGACTGCCGAGAGGTCACTGATCTGCCCCTAGTTTACATAATATACGTACATACTGAAAAAACAAAACAAAAAATAAAACAACTGCCTGCAACACAATCGCATGTTTACTGTGTTAACTATAAATGTGCTTGAGGTTATCCTGCATACATATATATATATATATATATATATATATATATATATATAAAAATCTATTTTAAAATGTCGTCTGCCGCGCCTGCGCAGTAGCAGCTATTGGTGTATATAGACATGATCCGATAGCTGCTATTGTGCAGGCGGTGCCATCTTGCTAGAGAAGAAAAAAAACAAAAACTTCCACCTCCAAGATGGCGCCGCCAGAGCTTGCGCAGTAGCAGCCATCGGTGATCAGAGCACCATATGAAGACCCCCCCACAGGCCGCCCCGAACCACGAACCTATCATTAATGCAAAACTTTAAATAAAGATTACACAACCACAAGACGGATTTCATCAACCAAGATATCATGGTAATGAGTATAATGGCGCCAACCTGACACTGTCTGTAGGTTACTGTGCACAATCCTTCGGACAGGCTCCCTTTAGGCTATGTGCACACGTTGCGGAATTGCCGTGGAAATTTCCGGGGCAATTCCGCACCTCCCTGCCGCGGGAAATACACATATTATAGGTATGCGTATTCCCGCTAAAAAGACGGATTTTGGTAAGACCTTACCTGTAAAATCCTTTTCAGCGAAGGAAGGAAGGGAGACACACTAGTCATTACTAGTGGGTAGGCGGAGCCCACATAGGATAGAAACACCTCAGATTAAAAAAGTGTTGACCGGCCCCTCCAGCTAGGGCTCCTCCTACTCCAGCTCTCCAGTCGTACACAAGCTAAGGAAGAGCAAATATCACCAGCGGAGCAACTAACCCCTTCTGAAGGACTTCAGAGAGAAAAACAAGGAGACAGGTTATGCATATAACAGAAAAAAACACACAGTCCCAGGTACTACTCACTGAACCTGACCACTGCGATGAGCTGGCAATGCTGGAACAGAGCCTTAGCGCGCCGACCTCAGCCCAGATAATCGCTATCAGAGAAGGGTCACGCCGCATCTGAAAACACAACAACACACTTCTGCCATGGGAGGGAGCTGTGTCTCCCTTCCTTCCTTCGCTGAAAAGGATTTTACAGGTAAGGTCTTACCAAAATCCGTCTTTCAGCAGCAGATTGGAAGGAAGGGAGACACACTAGTCATTACTAGTGGGACGTCCCAAAGCAGTCCAAAAATTAAGGGTGGGAAAAAAACCAAAAAAGGCAGATCCCAACAACCTAGGTAAATGCGCAACTAGCGCTAAACACAAGTTAACGAGAACTTTAAACTACAGCCGCCTGCAGGACCCTTCGTCCTAAGGCCGCATCAGCGGAAGCACTAACGTCCACCTTATAAAATTTTATAAACGCGTGGACGGAGCGCCAGGTCGCCGCCCGGCAGAGCTGAGCTGCCGAGGCCCCTTGGTGAAAGGCCCACGATGAACCCACAGCCCTCGTGGAGTGAGCTCGAATCTTAACCGGGCAAGGTTCGCCCTTAAGTCGGTAAGCCTCTAAAATGGCCGACCGAATCCAACGAGCTATAGAGTCCATGGAAGCTCGTTGACCACGCCGACGACCTGCTGGAATCACAAACAGAGAGTCCGACTTCCGAAAATTTTGAGTAATAGACAAATAGAACTTCAAAGCCCGCACCAAATCCAATGTGTGCAAGGCCCGTTCCTTCGCATTCCTCGGCACCGGACAGAGCGAGGGCAACACAATATCCTGGTTAACATGAAATTGTGACACCACCTTAGGTAGAAAGTCGCCCCGTGTGCGAAGCACTACGCGATCCGGGTAAAACTCCAGGAAAGGAGGCGAGCAAGAAAGAGCCGGCAACTCAGAAACCCTTCTCCAAGAGGTGACCGCCACTAGGAAGGCAACCTTCCAAGAAAACAAAGAAAGGTTAACAGAGTCCATAGGCTCAAAAGGCCCATGTTGAAGAGCCTCCAAAACAAGATTGAGCCGCCAAGGAGACACAGGCGCCTTCCGCGGCGGAAACTGACGGGTTACCCCGCGAAAAAAGGAACGTACGTCCCTACGCGAGGCGATAGCCTTCCGAAACAGCAAGGACAGAGCAGAAACCTGACCCTTCAGAGTGCTAACTGCCAAACCCTTGTCCAGCCCGTACTGCAGAAAGGCCAACAAATTGGGGATGGAAAAAATCCTCGGGTTCCTTGAAGAACCCGAACACCACGAAAAGAAGGCTTCCCAAGTCTTGTGATAAATCCTAGTAGTAGCCGGACCTCTGGCAGCTCGCAGAGTGGCAATGACTTCGGCTGAAAAACCTTGACGGGTCAATATTTCAGTCTCAAGAGCCATGCCGTCAAACGCAGAGACTTCAGGTCCGGGTGACGAACGGGCCCTTGGGTTAACAGGTCCGGGCGAAGAGGGAGTGGAAGTGGAGGCGCTGCCAGGAGCGACACCAGCGTTGAGAATCACGTCCTCCTTGGCCAATCTGGGGCTATCAACATAGCCGGGACTCTCTCCAGTCTGATCCGACGCAACACCAGAGGAAGTAAGGATATCGGCGGAAACACATAGATTAGCTCGAATTGGATCCAAGGAGCCACCAGAGCATCCACCGCCACAGCCTTCGGGTCCTTGTACCTGGACATGAACGTCTGTAACTTGGCATTGAACCTGGATGCCATCAAATCCACTTGGGGAGTCCCCCAACGGGAGCACAGCAGTGCAAAAATCTCCGGATGAAGACTCCATTCTCCGGGATCCATCTTTTCGCGACTGAGGAAGTCCACTGTGATATTCTGAACTCCTGGAATGTGAATCGCAGAGATGGCTGGCACCCTGGCCTCGGCCCATACCAGGATCCGAGACACCTCCATCATGAGCCTGAAGCTCCTCGCCTTGATGGTTGATATACGCGACCGCCGTCGCGTTGTCTGTCTGCACTCGGACTGGTAGACCGCTTAAAAGGACCGTCCAGTGTTGGAGGCAAAGGAAAATTGCCCTCAATTCCAGGATGTTGATCGGCAGGACAGACTCTTCCAACGATCATACTCCCTGAATCCAGAGATCGTTCCAGACACCCCCCCCAGTCCGTCAGGCTGGCATCGGTGGTTATGATCGACCACCTCGGAGGGAGGAAGGACTTCCCCAGGGATAACACTTCCAACCACCATCCTAGAGACTCTCGCACCCTGTGGGAGATGATGACACTGCAATCCAGTGAAAACTGCGATCGATCCCAACGGTTCAAAATGAGCATTTGGAGAGCCCTGGAATGAAATTGGGCAAACGGAATTGCCTCCATCGACGCCACCATCAAACCCAGAAGGCGCATACACCTTCGAAGGGACATTGCTGTCGAAGACTTCATTACATGTCAAAGAAGACTCGCTTGCTTGTCTGGAGGCAGAGACACCACTGCTCGTACCGTGTCGAAATGCATTCCCAAAAACAGGATTGACTGCGACGGTTCCAGAGACGACTTCTCCCAATTGACCAGCCACCCTCCAGGAGCTGAAGGGATAGATTGCAAGCCGTCACCGCCTCCTCCTTTGAGGACGCCACAATCAAAAGGTCGTCCAGATAGGGAAGAATCGTAACCCCCTGCCTTCGCAGAATCGCCATGAGAGGTGCCAGAATTTTCGTAAAAACTCTGGGTGCTGAGGCCAACCCGAATGGCAGGGCCACAAACTGGTAATGGTCCTGGCCTATGGCAAAACGAAGGAAGCGTTGGTGGGCCCTTCCGACGGGAACATGCAAATAAGCGTCGCGAATGTCGATTGACACCAAAAAATCGTTATGCGACAGGGCCGCCACAACGGAGCGAAGAGACTCCATGCGGAATTTCCGGGTGCGGACATGCCAATTCAATCTTTTGAGATCCAGAATGGGGCGAAATTTGTCCTCCTTTTTGGGGACCACAAAGAGGTTGGAATAAAACCCTCTTCCCCGGAACCGGTACCACCACACCCTTCTGCAGAAGGGAATCGACCTCCCGCAGGAGAGCGGCAAATAGCGCGGGCTCTGACGGAATGCGAGAGTGGCAAAAACTGTCTGGGAGTCGAGAAAGAAACTCTATGAAGTAGCCTGCCGACACAACCCGCGTCACCCAGGCGTCCGACACGCGGGAAGCCCAAGTCGGTTTGAATTGGAGCAGGTGACCTCCCACTCGAGAGCCCTCGAGTGAGACCCTGGCATCAGTCCGCCTTAGCGGGCTTTTTGTCAGCTTCCCGCTTGTCTTGGCGGAAGCTCTGTTTCCAGGGAGTACGGGATTTTTGAGCGTTCTTTTTTCCCGAAAAAAGAGGGACGACCCAATCCCCAAGAGGGCTGACCGAACCGTCCCCTGGACCGAAAGGACAACCGACTACTACGGCACTATGCCTGCCAGACGAAGAAGTCACAGCTCTTCGCTGCGGTAAAGCCGTTTCTTTTGCCTTTGCCTTGGCAATCAGCTCCGTGAGGTCAGATCCAAATAGCTGACCACCCTTGTAAGCTAAGGATAGCAAACCTTGCTTGGAAACCGCGTCTCCGGTCCACTGTCTAAGCCACAGTGCTCTCCTGACTGTGATTGCCGAGGATTGCGCCCTGTTAAAAGGGCGCGCGACTCCTCCGCTCTCCATGTCCTGCAGGCATCCACCTGCGGACAAAAGACACTAGTCACCAACATGTCACATGTAACAGCGGCTGCCGCAGCAGTCGCTGAAGCACTCAAAACATATTAAAATGTTGAGTACTCACCCAGCTGAGCGCCACAGGGACCCCCAGGGATTTGTGGCGCTGTGCCCACAGCTTCCCCCCCAGGGCGGGGAACGCAGTGACCCCAGAAGCGCGGTTTGCGTCCCCGCCAGGGAAGCAACCCTCATCCCCTGGGGCCGGCAGGGTTCTGCAGGGACCTCCTTAAAGGGTAATACAGATCCGCCAAGGGAGAGGTGGGGGTCCAGCAGCGCTGAGACCCCTGAGACCTCAAGACCACGGGGGTCCAAGTCTCTGTTTTCTGTCCAGCGGATCCTGCAAACTCGCCTTCCCTTTTAACAGGAAGTAATGAGGACTTGCTAAGCTGGGATAAAGGGACATCCACTTCAGGAGAAGGAATCCAATTATCAATCAATTCCGTCGTACACGGATACAGCTGAAAACACTTATCTGGACACGGGCGTTCCTTCTCCACTGCCCGATTAAGCTCATCCAGAGATGGTAATGCTGATCGCGACCTATGCGACTCCTGAAAACATCCGGGCCGACTTACTAGAACGTCTAGTTACCTCCTCCGGTAACTGTAACGCCTCCCTCATGGCTCCAATAAAAGCCTCTGTACGGCCCAAAAGAGAAGCAGAGAGTCCCTGCCGATCCTCCTTATCCGAATCGGACACCTCCCCATCTGAGCTTGAAAGGGAAACCCTCCATGCCCGAGATCTCCGAGTCGCTGCGCGGGAATGAAGGCACCGGCCTGTGTCGCTTCCTCTGAGAGGATCTAGCTGACCCCCAATAACCTAGAAGGTCAGACAGGCCATCAATAGAACGAGCGAGGGCCTCCATTTTGACATCACTGAAACCTCTGACCACTGCGCCTGACGCCGTCGAGGTCTGCGTGTCAGATACGCGAGACTGATCCTGTAGCGGATCTGGGAGACAGTCCGCACCTCCTGGACCCTGATCTGACATGTCCTCACACAGTATATGGCAGGTTAAACCTGTCAGTAACTAGGACAGTGTGGTTTCTTAAAGAAGAAACGAACGCTGAAGGGTTAAAGCTCTTAAAGAGAGAGCTACCCCAGCTGTCCCCCAATAAAGGGTTAACCGCCAAAGAAGGGGTTAATGTCGCAGACTCCCCACAACCCTTGTTTAATGAAAAGGGTGTGCGAGCCCCAGGTGCCTCTTATGAGGTAACAGCTGCAGGACAGTGCTCTCAAAGGTATGCCACACTAAACAAGAACGCTAAAATATTGCGCTGATTTGTACATCGCAATGGCCGCCAAAGTCGCTAAGGGGATCGCTAACCACTTATGCGTCGTCAATGAGATCGCCCACTGTGGCAGCTACTAGCGACATTAAAACGATCACAAAAACGATCGCATTAGTATGCGTCGTTATCGTCGTTAGCGGTAGCGTTCAGTGTCCTGCGCTGTGGGGGTGAGGGGGTTAAGCTCCTGCCCTGACAGGCAGAAGAGACTCACCCAGCTGGCCGCGGTGTAGCGTCTTCATTGTCGGGAGGGAGGAGAGTGAGGAAGGAAGCCTTCAGCTCCCTGATCCAGTAATGGCCGCCGCGCTGTGCTTCTGAGAGAGAAGCCGGAAGAGGAGACAGTAGTAAAGCGCGCGCTCAGAGCGCCGCGAAAATTTAAAAAAAAAAAAAAAAAGGGCGCGCGAGATTCCTCCGCTCTCCATGTCCTGCAGGCATCCACCTGCGGACAAAAGACACTAGTCACCAACATGTCACATGTAACAGCGGCTGCCGCAGAAGTCGCTGAAGCACTCAAACATTAAAATGTTGAGTACTCACCCAGCTGAGCGCCACAGGGACCCCCAGGGATTTGTGGCGCTGTGCCCATAGCTTCCCCCCAGGGCGGGGAACGCAGTGACCCCAGAAGCGCGGTTTGCGTCCCCGCCAGGGAAGCAACCCTCATCCCCCGGGGCCGGCAGGGTTCTGCAGGGACCTCCTTAAAGGGTAATACAGATCCGCCAAGGGAGAGGTGGGGGTCCAGCAGCGCTGAGACCCCTGAGACCTCAAGACCACGGGGGTCCAAGTCTCTGTCCGATAAAAATAAAAAATCTTCTGAGGAGCTGCTTCAGCAGCGACTATCCTCTGTGACCTCAAATTTTAGACTTGGAGAGCTGGAGTAGGAGGAGCCCTAGCTGGAGGGGCCGGTCAACACTTTTTTAATCTGAGGTGTTTCTATCCTATGTGGGCTCCGCCTACCCACTAGTAATGACTAGTGTGTCTCCCTTCCTTCCAATCTGCTGCTGAAACTAGCGTTTTGCAAGCGTAATTAGCTTGCAGAATGCTAGCGTTTTCCAAGCGATCTGTAGCATCGCTTGGAAAACAGGTTGGTCACACGAGTCAAACAAGTGTTTGACAAGTGTGACCAACTTTTTACTATTGATGCCGCCTACGCCGCATCAATAGTAAAAAGATCTAATGTCAAAAATAATAAAAAAAAAAATTGTGATATTCTCACCTTCCGGCGGCCCCCGCAGCCTTCCCGCCTCTCAGCAACGCTCCCGGCCAATCCCGTTCCCAGGGATGCATTGCGACAATGACCCCAGATGACGCAGCATCACGCGAGACCACTACGTCATCTGGGGTGATTATCGCAATGCATCCCTGGGAACGGGATTGGCCGGGAGCGTCGGTGAGAGGCGGGAAGGCTGCAGGGGCTGCCGGAAAGTGAGAATATCAATATTTTTTATTTTAATTATTTTAACATGGATATGGTACCCAGGGCCTGGAGGAGAGTCTCCTCTCCTCCAGGCCCTGGGTACCATCCGCACTTGAACGCTTACTTTGCGCATGGTGGGCATAGCCACATGCTGAAAGTAAGCGGTTCAATGCATTCCTATGGTGGCGGAATCGCCGCGATTCCGCAAAAAGAATGAGCATGCTGCGGATTCTTCCGCGATGCGATTCCGCCGCGGAAAAATACGCAGCATGTGCACAGCATTGCGGAATCCCATAGGATATAATGAGTTGTGTAAGCGTTTTTGCCGCGTTTCCGCGGGGGCTGCCGGAAGGTGAGAATATCAATATTTTTTATTTTAATTATTTTAACATGGATATGGTACCCAGGGCCTGGAGGAGAGTCTCCTCTCCTCCAGACCCTGGGTACCATCCGCACTTGAACCGCTTACTTTGCGCATGGTGGGCACAGCCACATGCGGAAAGTAAGCGGTTCAATGCATTCCTATGGTGTCGGAATCGCCGCGAGTCCGCAAAAAGAATGAGCATGCTGCGGATTCTTTACGATGCGATTCCGCCGCGGAAAAACACGCATGTGCACAGCATTGCGGAATCCAATAGGATATAATGAGTTGTGTTGTGTAAGCGTTTTTGCCGCGTTTCCGCCGCGAAAAAAGAATCTGCAACGTGTGCACATAGCCTTAAACCTTTCCCAACATCTACCATACATGTACGGTGCAAGTCTAATCTAGTCTCAGGGATTGAAGCTTGCCTCATACCTGGCAGATGGGTTGAACGATAACAGACTGCTGGTGCAGAAAGGTCAAGAAACTATATTTAAACTTCAAAACAATATCTTTATTATAATCCAGATGTCAGAAAAAGGAGATTTTTGTGTACTCACCGTAAAATCCTTTTCTCCGAGACGCTCATTGGGGGACACACAGACCGTGGGTGTTATGCTGCTGCCACTAGGAGGACACTAAGCAATACATTAAGCACAAAAGATTAACTCCTCCTCCTGCAGTATACACCTCCTGTTGGCTCAATCCTGAACCAGTTCGGTGCCAAAGCAGTAGGAGCTCATAACAGAGTGCAATATGTCACAAATCAAATAACTACTTACAAATATACAACGAGGCTTCAAATTAAACAAGGGTGGGAGCTGTGTCCCCCAATGAGCGTCTCGGAGAAAAGGATTTTACGGTGAGTACACAAAAATCTCCTTTTCTCCTTCGCCTCATTGGGGGACACACAGACCGTGGGACGTCCCAAAGCAGTCCCTGGGTGGGAAGCCATCAACAGATGGAGCCTCGTGAAAACTTATGCATACAAAACGCTTAACTGGTTAACGGTCAACTTACAGATGCGCAACAGCTGATTGCAGAATTTGCCTGCCAAGTGCCGCATCTGAAGAAACCTGAGCATGAATTTGATAATGCTTGACGAAAGTATGAAGACTGGACCAAGTCGCAGCCTTGCACACTTGTTGTGCAGAAGCCTGGTGCCGAATGGCCCAGGAGGCCCCCACAGAACGAGTGGAGTGTGCCTTAATCCCAGCTGGGATAGGCTGACCTTTAACACGATACGCCTCTTGGATCGCAGAGCGAATCCATCTGACTAACGTGGCCTTGGAAGCAGGAAGACCCTGTCTGCGTCCTTCCGGAAGCACAGAGCGTCCGATTTTCGGAAAGGTGCCGTCCTTGAAATATACCTTCGGAGAGCTCTCACCAAATCCAGGGTGTGAAGAGCTTTTTCAGTACGGTGAATCGGCGCCGGACAGAACGAAGACAAAACTATCTCCTCATTGATGTGAAAATCCGAAACGACCTTAGGCGTGAAAGAAGGAGAAGTCCTGAGTACTACCTTGTCCTGGTGAAAAATAAGGAAAGGAGATTTACAAGATAGGGCTGCCAACTCCGATACCCGTCTGATAGAGGTAATCGCCACTAGGAAGACAACCTTCCAGGAGAGAAGCGATAAGGACACTTCAGACAAAGGTTCGAATGGTGATTCCTGTAAGGCACTGAGGACCAAATTAAGGTCCCAAGGCTCTAAAGGCCTCTTGTAGGGCGGAACAAGATGTGACACTCCCTGGATAAAGGTCCTGACCTGAGACTTAGATGCGATCCGCCGTTGGAAAAGGACGGACAACGCAGAAATCTGTCCCTTGAGAGAGGAGAGAGCTAACCCTGAATCCATTCCTGTTTGAAGAAACTCTAGAATGGAAGGGATAGAAAAAACCAAAGGGGAACGACCCTTGTCTTTACACCAGGAAAAAAATGTCTTCCAGACTCGATGATAAATGCGTGCGGAAGCCGGCTTCCTGGCATTGATCATTGTTGAAACCACGTTGTTAGAGAAACCAGCCTGACTTAAGATCCAGGCTTCAATGGCCATACCGTCAAATTCAGCGCTTTCGAATTGTGATGGTAAATTGGACCCTGTGAAAGAAGGTCCGGACGATCTGGTAATCTCCAGGGAACGTCTGCGACTAGACGCACTAGTTCCGCATACCACGGACGGCGAGGCCAGTCCGGAGCGACCAGAATGAGAGGAACGCCTTCCGCTTTGATCTTCCGAATCACCCTGGGGATTAACGGAAGAGGTGGGAAGATGTAAGGACGGCGAAATTGACTCCAAGGGAGAACTAGCGCATCCGAGCCGATGGCTAATGGATCGCGTGATCGACTTATGAAAGTCTGAACTTTGGCATTCAATCTGGATGCCATGAGATCCACATCCGGAATTCCCCAAAGCTGGCAAATGAGTTGAAACATTTCCGGGTGAAGGGACCATTCCCCTGAGTCTAAGCCTTGGCGACTGAGGAAGTCGGCCTCCCAATTGTCCACTCCCGGGATGTGAACCGCGGAGATGGGCGAGCGGTTTGCCTCGGCCCAGCGCAGGATGTGCGATACCTCGAGCATAGCTGTTCTGCTCCGAGTGCCCCCCTGGCGGTTGATATACGCCACGGCCGTGACGTTGTCTGACTGAATCCGGATGGGACGTCCGGCCAGTAGATGATGGAACTGCACGAGAGCTAACTTGATAGCTCTGATCTCCAGGATGTTGATCGGAAGACGGGTCTCTGATAGAGACCATCGGCCTTGAGCCGTTTGATGGAGGAACACTGCTCCCCATCCGAGGAGACTGGCATCGGTGGTCACCACCAGCCAATGGATCGGCAGAAAGGATTTTCCCTGATTCAGTGATGAAGCCTTTGTCCACCATTTTAAGGAGCTTCTGACTGTGGGAGACAGATGGAAGCGGCGACCTAAAGACGCAGGGTTCCTGTCCCAAAGCGATATTAGCTCCTGTTGAAGAGGACGAAGGTGGAACTGAGCGAATGGTACTGCCTCGATGGACGCTACCATTTTCCCCAGGACCTGCATCGCGCTCCGCAGAGAGTGCGAGTGGCCTAGAAACAACAGGAGTACTCCCCGTCTCAGAGAGTTGATCTTCTCTGGAGTGAGAGATACCAACCCTTGGAATGTGTCCAGAATCATTCCCAGAAAAGGAATCTTCTGAGAAGGAATGGGAAGAGACTTGTCCAAATTGATTAGCCAGCCCAAGCGAGAAAGGGTGTCGATAGTGATCTCGACACTTTCTGCGCAGGCCTGAAAAGACGGACCCTTGATGAGTAGGTCGTCCAGATACGGGAGGACTACCACACCCCGAGAGTGTAAAATTGACATGGCGGCCGCCATGACCTTTGTGAACACTCTGGGGGCGGTTGCGAGACCGAAAGGCAGAGCGGCAAATTGAAAATGATCCTCTCCGACAGCAAAACGCAGAAACTTTTGATGACCTCTGAAAATTGGAATGTGTAGATACGCATCCTTGATGTCTATAGACGCCAAGTATTCTTTCCTTTCTAGAGATGCGACCACAGAACGGAGGGATTCCATCCTGAAATGACGGATTCTGATGAACTTGTTTAGTAATTTTAGGTCTAGAATAGGACGCAAGGAGCCGTCCTTCTTGGGAACCACAAAGAGGTTTGAGTAAAACCCTTTGAATCTTTCCCTGTGAGGGACTGGGACGATGACGCCGCTGGAACGAAGTATGTCCAGAGCCTGAAGGAAGGGAACTATGAGATCCTTGGACTTGGGGGAACGTGACTGAAAGAAACGTGTTGGGGGGAGGGACAAGAATTCGATCTTGTAGCCGGAGTGTACAAGATCGAGGACCCACCGGTCCTGAATGACCGACCCCCAGACCTCGCGAAACAAGAGTAGGCGGCCGCCTACCTTGCTTGGGTCCCCCGTCCTCGGCAAGGAGTCATTGGGAGGACTGTTTGCGAGAAGAGGAGCTCCTATTTCCTGCCTGAGAGAATCTGTTTCTCCAGGGCTGAGAGGACCTGGACGATGGTTGCGAGCCCCTATCTCTGCGAGATGGACGGGGTGCTCGAGCCGAGGTCGAGGACCAATTAAAGGAGCTACGAAATGGCCGGGAACGACCTTGGTATTGATACCGAAAAGGTCGATTGATTCTGCGCTGCGGAAGAAATTTACTCTTGCCCCTAGTGGCGTCAGAAATAATTTGATCAAGACGGTCTCCAAAAAGACATCCTGAAAGATAAGGCAGCGAAGTCAAAGTTGTCTTTGAAGCAGCATCTGCACGCCACTCTCGGAGCCAGAGGGACCTCCGAATAGCGATAGCATTGGCTGCTGTGAGTGCAGCGCAATTAGCTGCATCTAGGGACGCATGAACCATGTAGTCACCTGCCCGAGTAATCTGATAGGCCAGATTACGTGCCTCGGGTGAAAGGGAGATATCGCTAGTTGTTTTAACTAGGTCCTCAACCCAAGCCACCATGGCCCTTGCTACCCAGGTGGCCGCAAAGGAGGGAGAGAGAGAGGCTCCAGCCGCCTCAAAAATTGATTTTGCTAGGTTGTCAATTTGTTTGTCAGACGGGTTCCTAATGGATGAACTATCTGACACAGAGAGCAGGGTTTTTGAAGATAAGCGAGATACTGGAGGATCTACCACTGGAGATTCAGTCCACTCTTTCGCTACAGTTGCTGAAAATGGGTAACGAGCTTTCAGAGACTTCAGCCCTGAAAAACGTTTGTCTGGACGCTCCCTCTGTCCCTGGACAATTTCCGTAAATTCAGGGTGATTACTAAACACCTTGTGAGTACGTTTAGCTCTTTTGAAAGAGATAGGGTGATTTGGTTGAGACCCGGGTTCTTCATCTAGTTTGAGGATTTTATTAATTGCCTCAATGAGAGAATCTAAGGATTCCTGAAATTCTGGCGAGTTGGGGTCATCACCAATGTCCGACTCGTATTCCGAATCATGATCACTACGATATCTGGGCGAGGGGGAGCGAGAGCCTGAGCTCGCCGATGCCGAACCGCTGGATGGATTGGGAGACGCATTACGGCGGCGTTTTCTGAACGACCGCTTTGCGGACGCCGAGGGTCGGCCCCTGTCGGATGAGGTCTCTCTGAAGGCTAACGGCCCCCTTTCTGGAAAAGGGACGCCCTGGGAAGAAGAGGAGCCGCGGAAAGTATCCAAGGCCCTAGTCAGAGAATCCATGGAATGCGCCAGAAATTCTGGCCATCCTGAAGGACCTGGCTCAATGGGATCAGGAATAGGCAGAAACTCCTGAACGGTAGTAGGGGGCTCCTGAGCGGCAGAAGCAGTGGGCTCTTGGGCACATGATGTACAGAATTGGGAACCATGCTTTGACGGCAGTGAAGCGTTGCATGCAATGCAGGCGGCATATACTACAGTGTAGTTTTTAGCCTTTTTAGCGTCCTTTGATTGCGACATATTTTCTGCAATTTTTGGAGCCTGCTGCAGTAGAAGGGTTAATCGCTGTGCCGACCTAGTCGCAGCGTGCACTTACCCAGGTCCTGTGCAGGGAAGAAGGAGAATAGCGTCTGCCAGCGCTGCTCCACAAAAAAGATGGCGCCCGAGATTATAGCAGCGCTTCTCGTGTGGTACGAGAAGCGCCAGAGGCAGTGGGAGGAGAGGGGGAGTACCCAGGAGAGAGACCCATGTGATCTAACGCTGGCCAATAGCGTTAGAGATGGGCGGAGCCGTTCGGCCCGCCCCTTCCCTTGAGGCCTATCCCGGCCTGAAGTCGGGGACTAAATTTAGAAAATGCAGCCTATGCCGGCCCGAAGCCGGGGCCTAAATTTTTTTGCGGCCTACCCCGGAGCCGAAGCCGGGGAGTATATTTAAGGCCGTGGCGCGAATATAGCGCTAGCGGCGCGATTGTAGCGCTAGCGGCGCGGCGCAAAGACGCGGCGGCGCAACATCGCTGCGGCCGCGATGCGACGCCAAAGCGGTCGCGGCGACATGAGGCAAAATCGCCCTCCTGATATACTCACTGCGGGGGGCGCCCGAAGATGGAGACCGCAGGACTACAGCATTTATGGCCGTACTTCCTCAATCCACCATCCCCTTTCATTAGGGGGGTGGAGAGGGATCTTTCATGCATCAGACCGCCACCGCTTCAGGAGAGGTGAGCGGGATATTCAATCAAAGGTGCCACGCGAATCCGTCATCTACCTCGTGGGATATCTCATGGGGAGAGCGGCCCATTCCAGGGATCTGTCGCCTCATGGTAGCGTGGCAGGAGGGGTACGTGGAGGCGACACTCGCACGATGCCGCCTGTTGCTGGTTTTTGGGAGATCGTGACTTTTCGTACAAGTCCCGTCGCCCATCCGTGCGTGAAGAAAGTAAAATAAAAAAGAAAAAAATGAGAAAAAAAAGTGGGGTCTGAGAGCAGACCCTAGTGCCTCCTACAGACACTAAGCAAGAACTGGTTCAGGATTGAGCCAACAGGAGGTGTATACTGCAGGAGGAGGAGGAGTTAATCTTTTGTGCTTAATGTATTGCTTAGTGTCCTCCTAGTGGCAGCAGCATAACACCCACGGTCTGTGTGTCCCCCAATGAGGCGAAGGAGAAAGACTATCTGAAAACTTGTAATATAGCAAAGCTCTGATTGATACTTTTAAACCCTTTAAAATGTTGCTGTGAGTGTCAATAGGTTGCTATGTACTTTAGTATATAGAACAAGTGATCACAGTCTCACGTCCCTATATATATATCTTTAAAAAAAAAATAGGGACGCGAGACTGTGATCACTTGTTCTATATACTAAAGTACATAGCAACCTACTGACACTCACAGCAACATTTTAAAGGGTTTAACATAATATATACATATATACACACACACACACACACACCTGGCAAAAATTAAGAGACCACTGCAAAATTTTTAGTTGGTCTGTCTGATTTTTCTCTTTATAGGTATATTTTTGAGTAAAATGTAAATATTCTCCATGAATATAAAGGAACAAACAGAGCACAAGACTCAGCTATTTCCAGCAGTCCTATGGACAATGAATGAAACAAAGGCGAAGCACATGCACCATACCTCTGTTCCATTTCATGGGTTCCATAGCCCCATTTTAGGGATCTCTGGGAGCCCAATGGTCAGACCACCAGAAATCAGAAAGTTATTCGCTATCCTGTGACTAGGGCATACTATCTCAGGATTACCCTTTAATTTTTCTGGCAAAATATGTTACACGTAAATACACACGACTTTTGTTCAAAAAGGAAACAGAAGCTACAACAGTATCGGCTGTTGGGCAACACTGTCTCATAGAAGAGGAAGTGGTTTATGTCTGCATCAGCTACAGATTTTACTCACCAGGCAGTATCTTCCATAAAGATCCCTTCACGCTCCAACTGCATGAAGAGTTCTCCACCTATATAAAAATACAAGTTTACAGGCTTGAAATGAAAAAAAATCTGAAAAAAAATATTGCCAATGTGTTGGAGGTCACAAATTTTTTAGTTGCAGAAAGTGACTGACCGCTAAGATACTCCAAAATGAGGTAGAGTTTGCCACCAGTTTGAAAGGCATAAATTAAGTCCACAATAAAAGGATGCTTCACTTCTTCCAGGATATTACGTTCTGCCTTTGTATGTGCCGTGTCTTTAGCATTCCGCACAATCATAGCCTAGGAGAAAATTAAACAATACAGGAGCCTAGATAGGAAAATGTCCACATTAAAGAGAACCTGTCACCATAGCATAGATGGCGAGGTTTTACTGTTATTTTATACCCACTGCTTCCCCGAGTATTTTGTATTTTTTCCCTTTATTTCCGTGATACAGTACCAGAGACCTCTTAATATAGTGCCGATTTTATGGACATTACAAGGGAGTATGTCTTTAGGTTGTTTTGCATTATTACCCCGAGAGCAAGGCACCCTTGGTAAAGACAATAACAAGTAGCACCAAATCAAAAGGCCCATATCTTTATTGGGGAATATACACTGCGTGCAGAATTAATAGGCAAGTTGTATTTGAGAGGATTGTTTTTATTATTGAACAACAAGTACGTTCTCAATCAACCGAAAAGACTCTTAAATATCAAAGCTTAATATTTTTTGAAGTTGGAGTGTTTTTTTTTTTTTTTTTTAGATTTGGCTATCTTAGGAGGATATCTGTTTGTGTAGGAGAGAGAGAGAGAGAGAGAGAGAGAGGAGAGAGAGAGAGAGAGGAGAGAGAGAGAGAGAGAGAGAGAGAGAGAGAGAGATGAGATGATTGATTGGATTGATTGGACTTCCGCTGCAGTTTTCAAATGATTTGTCAAAATAGGTTCCGCACCCTATTTGCATTGTCCGGCCGCCTGAAGTGCCGATTCAGGCACTGTCAGGCGGCTCCGAAAAAAAAAAACAAACGTTGCAGCCAGAGTCTTGTCCGGCCGCCGGAATGTACATTTCCGACGGATCCAGCCAAAAACGGATGCAACGCAGTGACATCAGGCGCGATCCGGCGCTAATGTAAGTCAATGCTAAAAAAACGCATCCGGTACCGGATCCGTTTTTTTAAAAACACGCCGGATCATGCCTGATTCAAAAAGCCTGAAGTGTGAAAGTAGCCTTACTGTGCAGAATTATTAGGCAACTTAATAAAAACCAAATGTATACCCATCTCACTTGTTTATTTTCACCAGGTAAACCAATATAACACAAAATGTAGAAATAAACATTTCTGACATTCAAAAAAAAATTAAAAAAAAAATCAGTGACCAATATAGCCACCTTTCTTTACGATGACACTCAAAAGCCTTCCATTCATAGAGTCTGTCAACTGCTTGATCTGTTTACGATCAACATTGCGTGCACCAGCCACCACAGCCTCCCAGACACTGTTCCGAGAGGTGTACTGTTTTCCCTCCCTGTAGATCTCACATTTTATGAGGGACCACAGGTTCTCTATGGGGTTCAGATCAGGTGAACAAGGGGGCCATGTCATTACTTTTTCTTCTTTTAGACCTTTACTGGCCAGCCACGCAGTGGAAATCATGTTTTTCTTGAACGATACCGACTTCTTCCTGTACCACTGCTTGAAGAAGGTGTCTTCCAGAAACTGGCAGTAGGTCTGGGAGTTGAGCTTCACTCCATCCTCAACCCGAAAAGGTCCCACAGGTTCATCTTTGATTATACCAGCCCATACCAGTACCCCACCTCCACCTTGCTGGCGTCTGAGTCGGAGAGGAGCTCTCTGCCCTTTACTGATCCAGCCTTGCGCCCATCCATCTGGCCAATCAAGAGTCACTCATTTCATCAGTCCATAAAACCTTAGAAAAATCAGTCTTAAGATATTTCTTGGCCCAGTCTTGACGTTTTATCTTATGTTTCTTGTTCAAAGGTGGTCGTTTTTCAGCCTTCCTTACCTTGGCCATGTCCCCGAGTATGGCACACCTTATACTTTTTGATACTCCAGTAACGTTGCAGCTCTGAAATATGGCAAAACTGGTGGCAAATGGCATCTTGGCAGCTTCACGCTTGATTTTCCTCAATTCATGGGCAGTTATTTTGCGCCCTTTTTTATCAACACGCTTCTTGCGACCCTGTTGGCTACTTGCCATGAAACGCTTGATTGTTCGGTGATCACGCTTCAAAACTTTGGCAATTTCAAGACTGCTGCATCCCTCTGCAAGACATCTCACAATTTTTGACTTTTCAGAGTCCGTCAAATCTCTCTTCTGACCCATTTTGCCAAAGGAAAGGAAGTTGCCTAATAATTAAGCACTCGTTAAATAGGGTGTTGATGTCATTAGACCACACCTCTCCTCATTACAGAGATGCAAATCACCTGATTTACATAATTGGCAGTTGGCTTTCAAGCCTATACAGCTTGGAGTAGGACAACATGTATAAAAAGGATGATGTGATCTAAATACTCATTTGCCTAATAATTCTGCACACAGTGTAAGGGCGAAGAGTAGCTACAATTAAGAGAGGTCAAATTAATGCTTCACATTTAAAGCTGCTTTAAAGGGAACCTGTCACCCCCCCAGGGCGTTTTTACGTAAAAGAGCCACATTCAGCAGCACTAAGGCTGCATTCTGTGAAGGTGTCTCTTCTGTTTCTGATCCCCAGTAACGCTGAAATATTGACTTTTATAAATAGGTCCCCATACCTGTATTGAGTCCCATAGGTATGGTGTGTCACACTGTATCAGCCGCCTCCCAGCCATCCATTATCCCCCTGTTGCGTCACTGCACCGCCTCCTCCTGTGTTGCTGTTACATGCCGGCGGGCGCCTGCGCTGTGCCAACAGTTCTCGAGCATGTGCAGTGCGCTCTGTCCGGGAACTGACATCAGGATATCGCGCCTGCTTGTTTCAGAGGCCCCAGATCCCGCTCCGCAGTGTGTTATGATGTATTCACACTGCGGGGCTGAGAATCTGGCGCCAGCGCAGTGAACAACTATAGCTGCGCCTGCCCCCATCTCCCTCCTCCTCTTTCGTTTTCCTCCCTCGGCAGCATCTGATGAGCTGACCTTCCAGTGAACTGCTCAGTTCATCAGACGCTGCCGAGGGAGGAAAACGAAAGAAGAGTAGGGAGATGGGGGCAGGCGCAGCTTTAGTTGTTCACTGCGCAGATGTCAGATTCCCAGCCCCGCAAGGTGAATACATCATAACACTGCGGGGCGGGATCTGGGGCCTCCGAAACACGCAGGCGCGATATCCTGATGTCAGTTCCCGGGCAGAGCGCACTGCACATGCTCGAGAACTGTTGGCACAGCGCAGGCGCCCGCATGTAACGCCAACAGCACCACAGGAGGAGGCGGCGCAGTGACGCAACAGGGGGATGATGGATGGCTGGGAGGCGGCTGATACAGGTATGGGGACCTATTTATAAAACTCAATATTTCGGCGTTACTGGGATCACAAACAGAAAAGCAACCTTCACAGAATGCAGTCTTAGTGCTGCTGAAGGTGGCTCTTTTACTTAAAAACGGCCTGGGGGGGAGGTGACAGGTTCCCTTTAAAGGGTGTTCTGTCAAAGACTTCCCATTTCAAAATGTGGTATCTGAGGTAGTCAGCTGATCATCCAAAGTCCCGACCTCTTAACAGCAGAGATGGCCACAGAAAGCTGCTGCTCCATACAGTAGCTGCTGCAGGGGAAATGTAATATTACACGGCAGTCAACCCAGATATTACAAAGATGGATAAGTCTGCCAGAAAACAAGTTGCTCATTAAATGCAGTTTGACATTCTGTCTCAGAGGAGGAACCCGAGAGGACATATGGACAGGAGCTGTCTACACGCGACACCCCCTTTAACAGAGGTGTTTGCATAGCGATAGATCTAGCTTCCCTATTACTGCGTGCCTCAATCCTCATTTAACAAGTACAAGTTACATAAAGATCTGTATTTAGTGAACAGTGTTGGAGGACAGGGGAACGAAATATGATCTAGCAAGGAACTCAGAACAGCTGTATAGAGGAAACCGCCTTCTAATGCCATTCCTCATTGATTAACCTTATTAAAAAGGGACAATTCAGATTAAAACAAGCATGTTTGCAAACAGCTATGAAACAGTGAGATCTAACAAATTGTGTGTAAAGAACTTACCTTTTTAAGTACTTTCATGGCAAATATCTTCCCAGGATGAGCGCCTATTACTTTGCGCACTTGAAAAACCTGCACAATACATAAAGTTTTTTTGCACACTAGAAGTTCAAAGTCAATATGAAGAATATACAAATACTTGTTTTCTTAAGTCAAAGGAACTCAGGAGCCAATTAATCATATGTGATTTTTTTAAGTCAATTTTCTTCTTTCGACTTATGGTATTTGCTGACTTTTTGAGTGTGCCAAATTTGTCAAAATGGCACACCATCATTAAAAATGTGGGGGCAAGCACGCGTCCTGCAGCAAAGTATCCAGAAGCTGCAGTTATTTCAACTGCCAGGAATTAACATCCATCTCCTCTCTTCACACAGGTATAACACTGCTTGCTGTCTATCATCTGCTGCATTATCATCCTGCAACACTTTTAATGGTATATAACAGTGCCTGCTGAATCTTTGCTCTAATTCATTTTTTGAATTGTACTCAATACTCACTGCTGTATATCCATTGTTGGGGTTACTATAGATGTTATCTGGCAAAAGATGTTATAGCATATAGATGTAGCCAGGCCCAGTGTCTTTGATCATGTATCCACCCCTGGTGTGCTGGCCAGCTGCTAATTTATCCCAAACCAGCTCCCACAATCCCTCTCACTTGATCCTCTACTCAGTCCTATAAATTTAGTAGCATTCTAAGGGGTGCACATGTGGGGGCAAGCACAAGTCCTGCAGCAAAGTATCCAGAAGTTGCAGTTATTTCAATGGCAGTTAGTCACGGCAGGAGTCAGGACCCCACACTATGTATCTGTCTTTTTTGGGTATGTCGGCCGAGTAAGCACTTCTTATTACTTTGTCCTAGCTTTTCTATTAACCCATCTTACTCCTTCACCATATTTACACATGCCCTTACAGTGTTTGCTCCACTAATCCTTACTCTCCTTCACTATCCCCAAACCCCAGAACCCTCTAACCAAATAATCATCTCCCTTTCCCTCCCCACCTGACCTCCTCTGCTGACCTGCTCCTCAACCTCAGATCTCTCCTAATAAAACAAGCAGGCCACTCTCCTTCTCCCACCTGCTCTCCCTCTCTCTGCTGGCTACATATTTCCCAATCCTGGATCCCCACAGCTCATACCTCCCAATAATTCCCCCTCCTACCACTCCCTATCTAATACGAACTACCGCAAACTCTCCAACGTAAAACCCTTACCCCTGACACCCACCCCGCTGCCCCCTCTCTCTGGAGCACTCTGGAATGCCCGCTCCATCTGCAATAAGCTTCATGTGAATCATGACCTTTTTCTCTCTCGCAATCTTGCCTTCCTTGGCCTCACAGAAACATGGCTGACAGCCTCCGACACCGCCTCCCCTGCTGCGCAGTGTTACAGTGGCCTCCACTTCACCCACACTCCTAGCCCCGGCAACAAGCATGGTGGAGGAGCGGGTCTTCTCCTTTCTACTAACTGCACC
Source organism: Oophaga sylvatica (assembly GCA_033576555.1). Taxonomy (NCBI): domain Eukaryota; kingdom Metazoa; phylum Chordata; class Amphibia; order Anura; family Dendrobatidae; genus Oophaga; species Oophaga sylvatica. The sequence goes on along the minus strand of JARQOD010000002.1, from coordinate 337,420,315 downwards.
TTTAACCCAATCCCACTTCTACCTTCCCTTATCCTCCCCTCTTTGAAGTCCACTTTGTCCGCATCTACTCTCCCTCCAAGTGGCCTTCATATAACGACCTCCGGGCCCAGCCACTGCCTTTATTGACCAATTCTCTACCTGGCTTCTTCACTTTCTTTCCACTGACATTCCCACTATCATCAAGGGTGACTTCAACATCCCCACTGATACCCTTCAGCCAACAGCCTCCAAACGTCTGTCCTTCACTTCATCTTTTGGACTTACTCAGTGGTCCTCCGCAGCCACCCACACAGACGGACATACATTAGACCTGATCTTCACCGTCTCTGCTCTCTAACTTCACAACCTCCCCTCTCCCTCTATCCGACCACCATCTACTCACTTTCTCATCCCTGTCCTCCTCATTGTCACCCATGTCCAGCAACTTGCGCACCCCGCAGAAACCTCGCACACCTAGACACCCACACGCTCTCTGACTCTATTCTACCAGTCATCCATATCCTCACTCCACAACACAGACAGTGCCACCGCTTTCTACAATGCCACTCTCACATCAGCTATTGACACGGTTACCTCGCTTGTACATGGCAGAGTGCAACATATCAATAGACAACCCTGGCACAATAACATCACTAAAAAGCTCCGACAAGTTTCCAGTGTTGCACAGCGACGTTGGAAGAAAACAAAGTTGCAAGATGATTTCACTGCACTCAAACAAGCAACACACTCACTTTCAAATCTGCCCTCACCTCTGCTAAACAGGCCTACTTCACAACCCTTGTATCTTCCCTATCTTACAACCCCAAAACAGTTAATCAAAACTTTTAACTCCCCCTCCGCCCACCACTGCCCCCTCCAACCTCCCTCATCTCTGCTGAGGACTTTGCCACACACTTCAAAAATAAGATCGACCAAACAAGGCAAGTCTTTATTGTTCAACCACCACAACCCCTTTGTATACCAGACCAATGAACCTCCCCCATAACCTTCCTCTCCAACATCACTGAAAGTAGACCTGGGCGATTATCAAAAAAAAAACAAAATCGATTTTTTTTCAAACTTAAAACCGATTTTCGATTTATTTTAAGCCCCGCCCCCATTTTACAAGCTCCACCCACCCAGGGATCAATCATCGCAGCATCCAGTAAGGTCACTGCAGACCCTCCACAAGACATGGTAGGAGGGCTATGGCGCCTGCACAGAGGGCGGCGCAGTACACAGGGGCCGCATCTACCATATGGCCATGAATACAATGTCACACTGACGCGGGGCAGGTCGCAGCCATTGCCGGCAGGATGGAGCACAACCCCCATCATCTGCACACAGCCGAATCCTGTCAGCAGCGCGGCACACTGCGGATATGGCGGCTCACACGGCTACCCACACCCCCGGCTCCTTCCCAGCAGCCCCCTGCGGAGTGGAGGCAGTAACGGCTGTCCGCCATTTTGAGAGAGGAGAGAAGATGAGGGAAGGAGGAGGCGGCGGCCACATCGGCAGGAGCAGGCCCGGCCGCCGCCTCCGTCCTCCCCGGGGACAATACACGGTACACGGGCGGTGGCGGCCACTTACCGGGGGAGTCATCCGAGTGACGGCCTCTCCCGGGCCACGGACTCCTCCTCAGGAAGGGTCCTCAGAAGGGCGGGTGAGCGGGCGGGCGGGGGCCGCGGCCTCGGGTGACAGCACGAGCAGATGTGAGGGGACAACGGCGAAAATGGGCAGGGCACGAGGCGCCAACCGGGGATTCAGCTCTGTCCTTCCCTCAGACGATAAAGCTCCAGCGCCCGAGCCGGTGTCCTGCGCCTCCTCTCCTCACTGTCCCTTCCGCCGGGCACTTAGGGCAGCCGCCGCCGCGCTGTCAACGAAACGGAGCTCAGCAGCGCGGTGGTCATATCAACCGCAAAAGGGGAACTGGCCTGGACGAGCCGAGTAAAATGGCGGCGCAATTACATTGCGCACGCCATTTTAAATCGGATTTCAATTAATTTAAAATCGCCGATTTTACTATGGGCGAATTAATCGAATTAATTTGATTAATCGCCCAGCTCTAACTGAAAGGGAGCTTAATTGTCTTTTCTCCAAATCACACATCACCACTTGTGCACTAGACCCTATCCCACCCCACCTCCTCCCCAACCTCACCACCACACCCTAACCCATCTCTTCAACCTATCACTAACTTCTGGTACCTTCGCTTCTGCTTTCAAACATGCCACAATCACGCCTACCTTTAAAAAGCCAACCCTCGGACCAACTGCTATGTCCTGCTATCGCCTAATATCGCTACTCCCATTTGCTTCCAAACTCCTGGAGCAGCAAGTCAACAATGAACTTTCCTCCCACTTCTCATCTAATTTGTTCTTTGACAATCTACAATCTGGCTTCCGTCCCCATCACTACACTAAGATAGAGCTGACCAACTTACTAACGACCTACTTACAGCCAAAGCTAATGGACAATACTCTATACTCCTCCCTCAAGACCTGTCCTCTGAATTCAACACAGTTGACCACTGCCTCCTACTACAGATCTTCTTCTCCTTTGGCATCAAAGACCTCGCCCTATCCTGTATCTCCTCATACCTTTCCAACCGCACATTCAGTGTCTCCCACTCCCACACTACCTCCTCATCCCACCCTCTCTCTGTTGGGAGTCCCCCAAGGCTCTGTTCTAGGACCCCTACTCTTCTCAATCTATACACTTGGCCTGGGACAACTCAAAGTCCCATGGATTCCAGTAACACCTTTATGCTGATGACACTCAGATATATCTCTCTGGTCAAGACATCACCTCTCTGCTGTCCAGAATCCTGGAGTGTCCACAAGCTATATCCTCCTTCTCCTCTCACTTCCTCAAACTCAATGTGGACAAATCTGAACTCATCATCTTTCCTCCATCTCACAGATCTTCCTTACCTGATCTATCTATCACAATAAATTACATCATGCTTTCCCCATACCAAAAGTCCGCTGCCGCGGAGTACCCCCTTGACTCTGCCCTGTCCTTCAAACTGCACATCCAAGCTGTTTCCACCTCCTGTCGCCTCCAGCTCCAAAATATTTCCAGAATCCGTCCTTTCCTCAACCTACTAAAATGCTTGTGCATGCCCTCATCATCTCCCACCTTAACTACTTCAACATCCTCCTCTGTGGCCTCCCTGCTAACACTCGCACCTCTCCAGTCCATCCTTAACTCTGCTGCCAGACTAATTCATCTCTCTCCTTGCTACTCCTCTGCTTCTCCCTTCTGCAAATCTCTTCACTGGCTCCCAATCCCTCTGCGTATCCAGTTCAATTCAATTCAAATTACTAATACTGACCTACAAGGCTATCTATAACCTGTCTCCTCCATATATTTCTGAACTAATATCCCGGTATCTCGCCTCACGTAATCTCCGGTCCTCCCAAGACCTCCTCTCTCCTCCACACTTATTCGCTCCTCACCTAATCACCTCCAACACCACTTCACCCAAATATCCCCCATCCTCTGGAATTTTTTGCCTCAACACATCCGACTATCAACCACATTCGGATCGTTCAGACGGAACCTGAAAACCCACCTCTTCAAGAAAGTTTACAGCCTACAATGACCCCGCTGCCGCCTCACCAAACCTGGAGCTACTGCAACCCCCCAACCTACTGTCTCCTTCCCCACCATCCTGTAGAATGTAAGCCCGAAAGGGCAGGGTCCTCTCCCCTCTGTACCAGTCTGTCATTATTAGTTTGTTACTGTAAGTGTTATCTGTAATTTGTATGTAACCCCTTCTCATGTACAGCACCAATGGTGCTATATAAATAAATAATAATAATAAAATGCAACAAAATATTCTTTATTTCTGTCTTTAACCCGTTTTCCAACTTTTTAGTGCAAAAAAACTTGCCAGATACAGTAAAACAAGCACTAAAATAACTGGCGCAGATAAAAATGACTCCAGACAGGCTCGAGAGTACATCTGTGCAAACAAATTTGCCACTTTGAAAAGTTGAAATGAATGAGTCATTCAAAAACTTCTGTAAACCACACCAAATCTCACAGGGCAGTGTGACATGCATGGGAGGGCGTGGTATTGTAATGTAGAGGAGGCAGGGATTTCTTTCAAGCACCGCACGCCCCAGAGCCTGGGAGAAATCATTAACATAAAAGATTAAAGCTGAATTTCTCAACAACTACACTGCAGCTATGAGGCATATAGGTTAGACTATTTTAACCATTCTATTACCTGTAGGCCCATAGCAATAGCTTAAAAGCGTCCCAGGCGTGGCGGATTCCCTTTAAGGAATTAATGAGTATTGCTTGTATGAGGTATTGCAATCATTGTGTCTTGTTTTATAATTTGAATATGAATTTTATGCTGTTCTTTTGATTCAGGGTATAAAGGGATTACTTTTCATAGACTCTTGTTAGGTGCACTCTTTTTGCTACCTGCTCCCCAAGTCTACATAGGAATATTGCTGTTGTGTAAAGTACTTTTATCATTTGATATTGAGGTTGGCAATAATATTTCTTGATATTGTTATTGCTCAGTATTCTTGTCATTCGATATTGTCAACCATAATAGTATTTCTTACAAAATAGTAGTGTAAAACCATTACAAGGCCATTTTAAATAATGGACAACCCTACATAGGAAAAAGAAAACTATTTATCCAGAGAAACGTCATAATTGTAGTAGAGGGGGTGCCACTAATGGGGCCTGTATTTATCTTGGGCGCTGCGGATAGTGAAGGGGTTTCCAACAACCATTCCACTGCATTTAAAAGACATGCAGGTCCCCTTGGTTGTACTTGCATCGACTATTTTATATTACATCCAGAAGATAAACATTAAATATAAAATTACAGAATACCCCTTTAATTAAACAGCATGAACATGGTGATAAATTGAACGCATTTTAAGGTTGTTTGTCTAAAGGGTATGCCACACTAAACGAGATCGCAAACGAGATCGCAAACGAAATCACTAAAACGTCACAATTTAGCAATCTCGTTAGCGATCGTTTTGTGTGGCATTTTAGCAACGGTGTGGCCCCTGCTGTGATGTCGCTGATTCGTTCACTAGAGTTCTGGACCGTTTTTGATCTTTTGGGGTTCCCCCTGGTGAGCCTGAATCGCTGTGTTTGGCACCTTTTGCGAACGACCTCGTTTGGACGCATGACTGTTTTTGCGTCACGGAGTGGATCGCAATATCTGTAAGTTCTCTTTTGCGTCACGAGAGGATCGCAGAAGTTGCAAAGCAGGCTAGCAGGACGCAGAGAGCAGGAGCGATGCTGGAAATTTCCCATGAATCAGAAGCGCCAGTACATGCTAATAGATCCTAACGACCCCCAAAGTCTTTAAAGAGTCGTTGACCGCTGAAGGA
>JARQOD010000002.1:337378318-337414861 GCA_033576555.1 Oophaga sylvatica | reverse complement strand
TTCCATTGTAGCAAAAAGCCGGAAGCGCCGCATCCGGCGCTGTCCGGGTTCTCTGCAACAAAAAACGTTACTGGAGACATATTTTTCCAGACGCAGGAATTAAAATTTTAGCCGGATCCGGAAAAAACGGAAGAAACGGAGGCCAGCAGCGTGATCCGGCGCTAATACAAGTCAACGAGAAAAAAAACAGATCCGGCGGCAGATTTTGCCGGATCCGTTTTTTCTAAAAAATAGCCGGATCCTGCCTGATGGAAAAAACCTGATGTGTGAAAATAGCTTAGTGCTAACATATTGTCATGGCAAGTCATGTAATAATAGAATGCCTGCCAGCCAGGATAGCAAACTACAAGACAGTGAGAGTTCAATTATGTAAGTTCAAACACTCAAGTGGGACTAAAATAAAAACTGTTTAAAAGAAATAATGTTAAATCTAAAAATAAAAAAGCCTTTTTATTAGTGATGAGCGAACGTGCTCACCACTACTCGTTACTCGCCCGAGTATCACGGTACTCTGTGTACTCGGCGAGCACCGAGCATTTTCCGGGATTACTCGGCGGAACTCTGGTCTCCACCCAGCCTTTTTGGCGGACTTTACAGACCCAATCACAATGCAGGGATTGTCTGCCAGGCAATGAAACGCCACACCCATCTTTTGTGTGGTCGTGCAGTGATTGGCGGGCCCGCGCAGCATCATCAGGGGTATAAGAGACCGGACGCCGCCCTGCTCGCCGCATTCAGCTCCAGATTTAGATAGCGTAGAGAGAGCTGCTGCCGAGATTGGGTCAGAATTGGGGATTTATTAGTCAGTGTGGGGTCTACCATCGTAAACTACTCAAATCCAGATAAACCAACAGTCCTTCTAAGGCCGGCGTCACACTAGCGTGTTTGATGCGAGTTAGTCGCACGACTTACTCGCATCAACACCCGGCACGGCCGCCCGCTCTTGGACCCGAGTGCGTGGCGGGATAGAAATACATGCAGCCGCGCACTCTGGTCCGAGAGCGGCCGGCCGTGCCGGGTGTTGATGCGAGTAAGTCGTGCGACTAACTCGCATCAAACTCGCTAGTGTGACGCCGGCCTAAGGACTAATTCGGAGTATATAGGTTCCATTGTTAGGCTAAGTGCACACGCTCAGGAATGTTTGTAGAAAATTCCTGAGCAAAGACTGACTTTTTCAGCGGTAAAAAACGCATGCATTTTTCTCGCGGGTTTTTTTGCGCGTTTTTGACGTGTTTTTTTTGCACGGATTTTGCGCGTTTTTACAGCGAATTTTTCCTGAACATTCTAGCTCAATAATATAGCGGGAAAAACGTTAGTTTTCCGCAAAATTAACCATGTGCACAAAAATAGCAGAATTCATTCTAAATAATAGGATGCTGAATTTATGCGTTTTTTAAGCGTTTTTTTGCCGCGAAAAAACGTGAATAATCCTGAGCGTGTGCACTTAGCCTTAGGTAGGCAGGGTAGTGTACGTCGCTCTCTACACATCAGTGCAAGGTCTGCAGGCACTGTATGCGTGTATATAGATCATTGCATGCATCAAGAGGGTCCATTCCCTTCCTGACTTCTGTTGCTGCTGCTGCTGCTACCTGTAGGATATATTGGCCGTATATAGCTAGCCCCAGGTGTAATTGGCTTTGAAAAATTTTTGGCCAGGGCTAATAGAGCTTTTTTTATTGCAAAGCAATCCAGAGCACTTTTTTTTCCTCCATTTGCTTTTTGACAGTGCACAATACAGCCAAATCCTTTTCCTAGCACAGCGTGAAATCCAGCAATTTAAAAGGAGTCCCAAACATCCCTTTTGAGTGCAAAGAGAAATATTTTATTTTTATGTGGTACGGTTGAGTAGATTTTTTTTTTTTTTAGTGTCTTACACAATTTCTTGAACTATTTTGCTGAACCCCCCAAAAAATACATACAGGCCACATATTTTACAGTGTGGTATATCTGTGACAAGCCTCATTCATCTGTCTGCTAAAAATTTTGGCCTTTTTAGCCTAAATTCAATTTTTTTTGCTGTCTGGCACTGTACTTATATACAGCACTATTTTGCCAAAAAATAAAAAAATTACAGGCCACACATTTGTCGTAGTGGTATCTCCGTGCCAGCTCATATCTGTGCATGCTCAAAGTTTGGCCAGTTTATGACGGTTGTCTTTTTTGTCCTGGGTGTCACTGTACTTATATACAGCAGTGTTTAGCTAAAAAAAAAAATACAGGCCTCACATTTTTCGGTGTGGTATCTCCGTGCCAGCTCATATCTGTGCGTGCTGAAAGTTTGGCCAGTTTATGACGGTTGTCTTTTTTTTGTCCTGGGTGTCACTGTACTCATATACAGCACTATGTTGCATTATTTTAAAACACAGGCCACATTTTACAGTGGGGTCTATCTCTGACACGCCTCATACATCCGTGTGCCAAAAATTGAGGCATTTTATGCCTAAATTCCCCCTTTTTTTTTTTTGCAGTCTGTCACTCGTTATATCCAGCACTTTTTTTTTTTTTTTTTTTAGCGAAATAAGAAAACATTTTTTACAGTGGGGTATGTCGGTAAAAAGATTTCTGTTTCAAGTTGTTATGGCAGCTTCAAGACTGTGTTAAATGCTCTAACCACCATCCTCTTCAGCCTAGAGGCAGTCACTGCGCAGATAGAAAGTCTGAGTAGCAGAGGGCGAACGCTTAGGCGGTGTTGTACTCTGTATTGTACTCTGTCTCTGTATTACGAAGGCTGAGGCTATGTGCACACGTTGCGATTGTTAGCGTTTTTGCCGTGGTTTTTTCTCTTTGAAAATGCGGCAAAAACACTTACCCAATGCAACTCATTATATTCTATGGATTCCGCAATGCATCGCGGAAAATATGCAGCATGCACATTCTTTTTGCGGAATCACGGCGATTCCGCCGCCATAGGAATGCATTGAACCGCTTACTTTCCGCATGTGGCTATGCCCACCATGCGCAAAGTAAGCGGTTCATGTGCGGATGGTACCCAGGGCCTGGAGGAGAGGAGACTCTCCTCCAGGCCCTGGGTACCATATTCATATTAAACAATAATTAAAAAATCGTGATATTCTCACCTTCTGGCGGCCCCCGCAGCCTTCCCGCCTCTCGGTGACGCTCCCGGCCAATCCCGTTCGTAGGCGTCCTTAGCGACAATGACCCCAGATGACGTAGCGGTCTCGCGTGATGCTACGTCATCTGGGGTCATTGTTGCTAAGGACGCCTGGGAACGCGATTTGCCGGTAGCGTTGCTGAGAGGCGGGAAGGCTGCGGGGGACGCCGGAAGTTGAGAATATCACGAATTTTTTATTTTTTTTATTATTTTTATCATTAGATCTTTTTACTATTGATGCGACATAGGCGGCATCAATAGTAAAAAGTTGGTCACACGTGTCAAACACTTGTTTGACTCGTGTGCCCAACCTGTCAATCAGTTTTCCAAGCGATCTGTAGCATTCTGCAAGCTAATTACGCTTGCAAAACGCTAGTTTCTGGCGGGAATACGCATGCCAATAAAAATGCATATTTCCAGCGGCAGGGAGGTGCGGGATTGCCACGGAAATTTCAGCGGAAATTCAGCAACGTGTGCACATAGCCTAAATCTTCTTGATGAAATCATGCCTGGAAGAGCCATAGCAAGATAACGTTGAAGATCACGGGGACAGGACTCGCAACTACTGAAGCCTGGTGTTCCTGGCAGGATTCTGACAAGCCCTCACTTACTAGGACTGAACTGGTTGGACGATGACGTTTAACAGGAGCCCATGCATTTTCTATAACTGAAGCTAGAGATTTTGACATTTTGGATGCATTTCCAGAGATGTCAATTGGAAAGCTTAGTGGTCGGAGATGTGACTTCTACACCACCACACGAGCTGCCGCCTCTCCACCACCCGAGGTCCGCACCCACCACCTTCTGTCGCTTTCCCATTCTCCCGCAGAATGAATGTCGGCAAGGACAAGGTCCTCTCCCTCTGTAATAGTTTGTCATTGTAATTTTTTTGGGGATAAACGATATCTATTACTATGCATGTAACCCTTTGTCATGTACAGCCCATGGAATTAATGGCGCTATATAAATAACTAATATAATACCATATGGGTGTTTCCACTAGACAATCCATCAAACATGTTATTGAAGGAATTTTTTTTTTCTGAAAACTCTGTTCAGCTGTGCACAAACTATGTCAACTTGGTAGCTATAACCCAGTGAGTGTTGGCACAGTATCATGTGCCAGATGTTATGTAGGTCCCTAATCTCACCTCTACTTCAGCTGCATGATGAATTAATAGGAAAAGCATGTGGTATTGGTGTAGCTGTTGTTTTCTTAACAAAGAAACTCAATAACATCAATGAGGTGGTTAAGCCGCACACGGAATGGAGAAATAGTAAAGATGACATTTGACAAGTAGTTTCACATTTGAGGTAAAAACACACTTCAACAAGTTGCTTTAATTCTTACTTACAACATTATAATCCAAAGCCTTTAAGAAAAAGATGAATATATTGTGAACCAAATAGGTATGGATAATTAATCACACAAATGATGTAACATAATTCTAAACATACACAAGCTATCCAGTGGGGAAATTATTTTCCACCAAAAATTTTAAGTATGAGACTAGTGTCATTGTGTGGAATGATATGAGCCACAAAGTCCTTCAAATTGAAACTGTTCTGGATGTACTGTACAATTTTCTCTAGAAAAACTGGGAGTACATGCCTTCTATGCTGCTTGCATTAAATAACTGATTTGCCAGATATGTACGGAGTCAGGATGACCGGGCTGCGGGTACCTGTGCTGCGCCGTGTCCCAAACGGTCAAGGCTGTGTCCCCTGTTTCCCGGCGGAAGTAATAGGGTAACGGACAGGTCCCATTACACAGAAAGAGGGGTCGTTTTTACACAGGGAACCTGGCCAGAAGCTAAGGGGAAAAAAAAGCAAAGCAGGAGTGAGTCCCCAGCTGTGACCGTGTGAGCAGCAAGGGGGGGCAGTGCACTATGCACCCGAAGCCCCGACGCTGCGGCAAAATGCAACAGACAGACCCGGTGACCTAGAGGCATGGGGCCAGCTTAAGAGAAAGCGGGCAAGACATCAAAGGCTGATGTAGGAGGCTGAGTAGCGTGCTCCGTCCTTAGAGCAGTGGCGCTGCGAAGGACAGTTCCCATTGTCTCCCGCCACTAAAAGCGCTACTGCCAATTACCAAGGCGCCGTGTGCCCAGAAACCACCAAAGAGCGAGGCACCGTGCGCTCCTTGATCATGAGTACAGCGCACGTGCTCAGTAGAGAGAGCCAGTTCATACCACGTGTTCAGCAAGGATAACCAATAATTAGAAGGCACAGAGGATGTTGGTTCGGTCAGCAAGGTACTCACTCAGCATTTTATAAAACTTTCACTCCATGTGAAAGTCCCCTGCGCCTCAGGGACAGGGCAATGTGAGGGTCTGAGAAAACTCTCCCCAAACTTTGCTAGTGTCCCACTGCCTTTGCTGGCTTGGAGTTTTGTCTCTCTCAGCTGTACTCCTTGCTTGGCCAACAAACTTTGATCTTGCTGTTGGCATTTTCAGATGTGAATTTTTTTTAATACCGCAAGAAGGGCCCTCTGTTCCTCCAACATTTTAGTACACCTGTCTGCCTCTGGAATAAGAGATGTAAAGTTCTCCTTGTAGCGTGGGTCTAGAAGTGTCACCAATCAGTATTGCCCGTCACCTAAAATTTTGATAAAGCGAGGGTGACGGGAAAGGCAGCGTAACAAACTCAGCCATGCGTGCAAGACTGCTAACAGTCAATACTTCCGTGTCCTCACCAAGAGGACGTCTGACCATGCTCTCCTCCTCCTTGTCGTCAGGCCTCCAACACTTAGGGCCCCGTCACACCTAGCGACACACCAGCGATCCCGACAACGATATGCACTTGTCAGGATCGCTGTTGTGTCGCTACATGATCGCTGGTGAGCTGCCAAACAGGCAGCGATCAGGACAGCGACACTGCGGGTAACGTCGCTTAGTTACCCGCAGTGTACATTGGATACCAGCCCGCTGGTGCAGGGAGCTGGTAACCAAGGTACACATCGGGTTTCCAGGCACTGCGCTGTGCCTGGAAACCCAATGTGTACCTTGGTTACCAGCTCCCCTGCTGCAGCGCGCTGGTATCCAACGTACACATCGGGTTTCTAGGCAATGTGTACCTTGGTTACCAGCTGATCGCTGGTCTCCTGCCTTCCACACGCAGCAATGCGTACTGGCCAGCAGGAGACCAACGATCAAAAAAATGTCCAGGACATTCAGCGACGATCAGCCCCCTGCTGGGTATCGCTGATCGTCGCTGAATGTCACACACAGCAATATCGCTGGGGAGATTGCTGTTGCATCACAAAACTAGTGACTCAGCAGCGATCTCGCCAGCGAGATTGCTGTGTGTGACGGGGGGCTTTAGAACTAACCTCAGTAATATCATTGTACAAACATCATTGTAAATACCTTCTTGTAAATACACCCCTGAATTTTTATCTCCTCCACCTCATTTTGGATTTTAAGGCCTGGGTCTCACATAGCGATACACCAGCGATCCCAACAACGATATGCACTTGTCAGGATCGCTGGTGTATCGCTACATGATCGCTGCTGAGCTGCCAAACAGGCAGCTCAGGGCAGCGATCAGCACAGCGACACTGCGGGTAACATCGCTTAGTTACCCGCAGTGTACCTTGGATAACAGCGCCCTGATGCAGGGAGCTGGTAACCAAGGTACACATCGGGTTTCCAGGCGCTGCGCGGTGCCTGGAAACCAGCTGTGTACCTTGGTTACCAGCTGATCGCTGGTCTCCCACCTGTCACACGCAGTGATGCATGCCTGTCAACGGGGGACCAGCGATCAAAAAAATGTCCAGGACATTCAGCGACGATCAGCGATACCCAGCAGGGGGGCTGAATGTCACACACAGCGATATCGCTGGGGAGATCGCTGCTGCGTCACAAAACTAGTGACTCAGCAGCGATCTCGCTAGCGAGATCGCTGTGTGAGACGGGGGCTTAAGTTGTCACGAGCAGGATTGTTTTGTTTGGGTTTAATTATTGTTATCGTTGTTACTTAGTGTAGATTGTAAGCTGTCTCCAGCCGGGTAGTTTTGTTTTGGTTTAATTATTGGATTATTGTTATCGTTGTTACTTAGGATTGTTGTGTTTGAAACTGTTAAACTGTAAATAAGTTTTCGCTCTATAATAACTCAATCTTCAAATTAGAACACAGATAAGCAGAATGGAGACGTTAATTATGGTGTCATTGAAGCTCACCCTGTCTGTGGATTCGTCAAAGTTTTGGAGAATGTTACATATGTCAGACTTCCATGTCCACTCCTCAGATGTTATGTGTGAAGACAGAACTGAATACCGACAACCTTGCTGATGCTGGTAGACTATTCACCAACTGCCCTCTTCTGCCCACAAAGTTCCAAGGCCTGGGGGCATCACAGACCAGTCGTTGAGCCAGAAGCTGCAAGCGCTGCTGAATCACGGCGAGGGCGGATGAAGCTGTAGCTGACTTTCTAAAATGGGTATTTAGAGCATTGCACATTTCCGAGCAGATCTGCAAGCTCCTTGTCGCTTTTCAAAAAACGTTGACCAGTTTGGTTAAGCGCATGAGCCAGGCATGGCACGTGTGTGAGCTCGCCTCGCCACAGAGCAGCCACCAGGTTCCAGCCATTGTCACACATAACCATGCCTGGCTGTGGGTTCAGCCGTCTCAGCCACTGATCTGCCTGCTCTTTCAGAGCTGTCCACAACTCTTCAGCATTTTGGGGTTTGTCACAGAAGCATATTAGCTTCAGCACAGTCTGTTCCCACTTTCATTTGGTAGTGCTGCAGTGCTTAAAGCTTGTGCTACCTTTTGTAGCTGGAGGCTGAAGAGGAGGAGGAGGTGCAGGAGCTGTAGACTGTGGGGGCAACCCAGATTGATGTAGGGCCTGCAATACTCAGGGTTTGGGAGGAGGTGCACCATACCAAGGTCGGAGTGGGTCCCAGCTTCCACTTTGTTAACCCAGTGTGCCCTCAGTGAGATGTACCGTCCCTGACCACATGCACTTGTCCACGTGTTTGTGGTTAGATGGACTTTCCAAGTAACAGTATTGTAAAGGGCACGGGTAATGTTGTGGGACACGTGCCTGTGTAATGCCGGGACGGCACACCGGGACAAATATTCCTGCATGTTTGTGCCCTCAGGGTGATACTCGACTCTGCCCTCTCTTTCAAGCTAAGATCCAAGCCCTTGTCTTCTCCTGCCCATTACAACTCAAAAACATTTCTTGGATCCGTACATTCCGAGAAAATTCAAAAATGTTTGTGCACGCCCTCATGATCTCCGCCTCGAGTATTGCAAACTTATACTCTCTAGCCTCCCCTCCAGCACTCTTGCACCACTCAAATCAATCAAAAACTCTGCTGCCAGAGTAATCCAACTGTCCCTCCATTATTCCCCAGCTTCTCTTCTCTGCCTTCCTGTTGCCCATAGGCTACAGTTCAAAAACCTGTCTCCTACATACATCTGTGACATGGTCTCCCAATGTCCGACTGGGTCATGACTTCGTCTACGCAAACCCAGTGTGCCGTCAGCGAGATGTACCGTCCCTGCCCACAAGCACTTGTCCACGGGTCCGTTGTTAGGTGCACTTTCCCTGTAACAGCATTGTTGATGGCCCTGGTAATGTTGTGGGACACGTGCTTGCTTGTGTAATGTCGTGACGGCATACCCGGAGAAATAGTGGCGGGTGGGGACCGAGTACCTTGTTACTGTCACTGCCATCAGGTTGCGGAAAGCGTCCGTCTCCACGAGCCTAAAATGCAACATTTAGAGAGCAAGCAGACGAGAAATTTGTTAATTTAGTACTGTGGCCTGTGGGCCGTTGGCTGCGTCTTTCCGCTTACGATCCAGTGACTGGATTATGGACAACTGAAGGCTGCGCTGGGACAAGGACGTGGACGTGCTTGATGATGGTGCTGTTTGACTGTGGTCAACGGCAGGCACAGGGCACGAGGCATCTTTGCATGTACCGTGGACAGGGGATTGGCTTGCATGCACAACAGCGGAAGAAGCAGTGGTATCACCCGCAAACACTGTTCATGGAGCCTGGTGTTCAACCAACAAAGTCGAGTGCTTTGCTGCCATGTGCCTGATCATGCTGGTGTTGGTAAGGCTGGTGGTTTTACTACCCCTGCTGATGTGGCCATGGCCAGTGTTGCAAATGTCCTTTTTGGAGTTATCGGCAGAGTTTTTAAAAAACAACAAGACTTGTAGGGGGACATTCAGTGTTCTAGGACCCCTACTCTTCTCCATCTATACCTTCGGCCTGGGACAGCTGATGTAATGGCATGGTTTGCAATATCATCACTACGCCGATGACACGCAGATCTACCTATCTGTTCCTGACATCACCTCCTTATTGACCAAAATCACACGTCTTCCTGCTATATCGTCCTTCTTTTCTGCTCTCTTTCAAAAAGTGGACATGGACAAATAAGAATACTTCATCTTTCAAGCATCTCACGCGGAGTACATCTGAGAACTGTGTATGTCTCATTCGGTACCACTTTAGTAAGAGGTAAACTTTGCCCTAGAGAAAATGATTTTCCAGACATTCACTGCATTTTTTGCACATTTTTTGCATCTGTGATCTTCATCTTATTGGTTTGGATGAGGTAAATTTCTAAGTCATCATCAATACCATCATCGTCCATATGTTGTAAAGAGGAAATCGGGTGTTTCCATGGGTCGTGGTTATGTACGTTTTGTGCCATTCAACAGTGTTCGTTACACTAGGACAATTAATTTTAGACTGGAACATTAGGCTATTATTGGTAACATGTATGGGTGAAGATGAAGAAGCTTGTGCCACAGGTGTGTTTATAATTACGGACGGTGCACTCCTCTTTAAACTTAGTTTGTCACGAGCATCCATTAGTTTGTTTGATTTTCCTCCAACACTGATCTGCTTTCTCTAATTCAGCATCTCACGAACATGTCGCACTTTGCCCTTTAGGCTATGTGCACACGTTGCGGATTCCGCTGCAGATCCGCAGCAGAATTGCAAGTGATGTACAGTAGCATTGCATTCAATGTTAAACAAAAAAAGCAGTGCACATGCTGCGGATTTTTCCGCGCGGAATTGGGTGCGGATTTAAATCCGCAGCATGTCACTTCTTTTGTGCAGTTCCACAGCGTTGTCAGACCTGCTCTAAATAGAAATCTGCAGGTTTGAAACCGCTGGGGAAATCCGCACAAAAAACGAGGCAAATCCGCATTAATTCAGCAGTAAATCCGCAGGTAAAGCCCAGGTCATTTTACCTGCGGATTTACCAAAATCCGCGTGGAAAATTACGCAGCCCAATCCGCACCGTCTGCACTTAGCCTTATATAGACACGTGCGTTTTTTGCAACATATTTTGTATGGGCATTTCTTAGGCCGAGTCTCACACGTGCATCTGTTACACTGATCTTCAAACGGGCATGAAACACATTCTGGTAATTGATGGTGGCTAAATGACGAATCATTGTTGGCTGTATCCTGGATCTCATACTCCCATAGCCACTGCTGTTATTAATCATGTACTTTCCCATTCCTGTCATCACCATGTCCCTTTTCCAGATCACTTCATCCAACGATTCGTCCGCCATATTGTTACTAAAAACCTGCAACTTCCCAGCAGCAACTGTCAGAAACCACGTTACAGTTTTTCAAGTTGTTTATGATGCCCCTAAAAAAAATGTACACACTATGTTGATATCTACCGCCAGGGGGAAATGTTTGCCAGGCCATTCACTTAGTGTATGGGCATTCCAAGTCTAGGAGACCCGCTCCATTAAATTGGGCATAGTTTTAAATCAGGCCTTCCTCCACGTCTCATCATCCGCCGGCACTAGATCACCAGCATTAACGTGTTCCGTGCTGCTACAGCCAGTGTCGAATTCCGAACAAGGGTGCGTGGTTTTGCTGGGCGTGAAATACTTGTTATGGAAAAGGTGGAGGTGTACCCCATAGGGAAAATATTTGTCAGCCCAATACACTTAGTGTATGGGCATTCCAAGTCTAGGAGACACGCTCCTTTTTAATGGGACATTTTTTGTTAAGAGGCCCTCCTCCATGTTTCTTCCAAGGGGGGATTGGGGTTATTAGGGTGCATATGACTTGGTAGCAGGGCAGGCCTTGCAGTCAGTGCAAAAGAAAACAGAATGGGAGTACAAAATGAATAATGTGAAGTGGATTTTCCGGTGGCCATCCAGTACGTGAAAAGCTTATTGGGGTGCATGTAACTTTGGGGCAAGCCAGGCCCTGTATTCAATGCAACATTTTTTCTGGAAGCCCCCCTGTACCTCTTGTGAAAGGGGTATTGCGGTGCATCGTAATTCTTGGCAGCCCATTCACTCACTGCATAGGCAATAACAGTTTAGGAGACCCACTGTTTAATAATGGCCCTTTAAGAAGATTAATGCTGCCTGATGCCCCGGTAATAATAGGCTCTGTGACTTTGAGTTCCTCATTCATAAATGAAACAAGATGTGTCTGCTTATGTGTCACACACCACATGGCCAGCTAGGGTTGATAAATGTTACAATGACATTTCCCAGTGAATGCATTTGTTTTGGTTGAAAGCAAAGTTAAAGTTGAAAAACGCTTAAAAAACGCTGCGTCTGAATATGGCCCAAGTGGTGGAGGAACATTTTGGTCTGGGGTTAATTATTTTGCCTTATATACAAGTCATTAACCTGGAAAGGATGTACCTTTACATATTTCCCAGCAAAATCCATTTTGCTTTCGTTTTTGTATGTTTTTGGTTCGCCTGTAAAAAGGGCGTGAAACTCTGACAACATTGTTTACAGCTGTGACCTAGGAGTCAGGAATGCTTCCAGGGGCGATCCCTATGGTGTCCCCATGTCATTTGAGCAGTGTTTCCATAATTTTCAGACTTTTTAGACCTTAAAAGGACCCCCGGGGGATCGCGGTAAAAATGCTCGGGTCTCCCATAGACTTACATTGGGCTCGTTGTTCTGTCCGAGTACCCGAGTATTCCAATTTGCTCGACCCGAGCAACGAGCACCCGAGCATTTTAGTGCTCGCCCATCACTACTTTTTATCCTCATCAGTTTCTTTAGTACATAAAATGAAAAATTATAATAGGCATTTCCACATTCATGGCGTCTTACGCTATAACAATGTTACACTAGCTAACCCATAGAGTGAACATTGTATTAAAAAAAAAAGGATGGATAGTTTTCTTTTATCTACCTCTCACAAACTGGAATTAAAAAAAAAAAGGGTCTCAAAATGTTTCCAGTGAACATGTTAACTGTCATACATCCCTGTTGATGGAAAAAATACGACAAAATATAGTTCTGTATAGTTTGTTTTGCACAGAAAACCTGTACAAATTTGGTATGGCCATAATTGTACTGACCCAAAGATTAAATTTAGCACGTCAATTTGTAGGTAAAGTAAAATACTGGAGAAGAAAAAATTACTATCTCTCAGAACCCGCAACCACAAAAAAGAAAAAAAAAGTCATTCTATTATAAAATACAACTTGTCACTCCCAAAAAAACAAGCTCTCTTATGACTGTCAATTAAAGGGAATCTGTCACCCCATTTTTCGACCATCAGCTGTAGCCACCGCCATCAGGGGCTTCTCTACAGCATTCTGTAATGCTGTAGAGAAGCCCTCGATGTCACCTGAAAGAGAAGAAAAACGAGTTATATTATACTCACCCAGGGGCATTCCGGGGTCCGGTCCGGTCCAATGGGCGTCGCGGTCTGGTCTGGCGTCTCCCATCTTCTAGCGAACCCCTCCTCTTCATTGCTTCCCGTCGCAGCTCCGGCGCAGGCGCACTGCTCTGGTGAGGGCAGCGCAGAGTACTGCAGTGCGCAGGTGCCGGACCTCTCTGACCTTTCCTGGCGCCTGCGCACTGCAGTACTCTGCTCTCACCAGGGCAGAGCAGTGCGCTTGCACCGGAGCCGCGACGGAAAGCTAAGAAGAGGAGGGCTTCGCTAGAAGATGGGAGACGCCAGACCAGACCGCGACGCCCATTGGTCCGGACCGGACGCGGATCGCCCCTGGGTGAGTATAATATAACTAGTTTTTCTTCTCTTTCAGGTGACATCGGGGGCTTATCTACAGCATTGCAGAATGCTGTAGATAAGCCCCTGATGGCGGTGGCTACAGCTGATGGTCGAAAAATGGGGTGACAGATTCCCTTTAAGCAATCAAACCACTATGGCTTAGAACACAGTAATAAATAAAATCGCCCAAAAAATGCTTTGTCCTTGAGGCTCAAAATAGCTGTGTCCTTAAATGGTTAATACAACTGTATTATCATAATTAAATATTTGTTTAACATAAAACTTAAGCAAAAAGCTCAAGAGATGTACTGGAATATAAGTTGGTGTGCATGCAGCTACACGCTTGTTCACACTGGCCACAAAACAGACAAAACCTAGGAGAAAAACATAATAAGCAAATACCCTGCAGTAAATAAATACATAAACAACAATAATGCAGGACAATAACATAGGGTGGTTAATTAACATAATTTTGATAAAAAAAAAATGTAAAAGCCATCCCATCACGTCACCATGACCCTATTCTGGACAGTCCTGTCTTCTAGTATTAAAACCTTACCATTTGTCAAGCATACATGTGGATAAGGACTGAAAAGGACTGAGACACCGAGTAATGGACACCTAGCCATGGGAAATATATGAATTTAATGTCCCGCTCAAAGAAAAGGGAGGCCACACCCTTATTTGCATAGAGCTAAAAAAAAAAACTAAAAGAGGTGAACTGGAATATAAGTTGGTGTGCATGCAGCTTGTAGTCATATGTTCACACTGGCCAATAAACAGACAAAACCTAAGATAAAAACATAATAAGCAAATACCATGCGGTACATAAATAAGGATGTGGGTTCCCTTTTCTTTGAGCTGGACATTACATTCAAGGCTGGGTGTCCATTAGCCATGTTCAGTCTTTCTCGGCCCCTATCCACATGTACGTCACTTGACATATGGTAAGGTTTTAATATTAGAGCTTAGGACTGTCCCGAATACGGTCACCGTGATGTGGTGGGACGGCTTTTACATTTTTTTTTTATCAAAATTATATTAACCCCTTTCTGCCATTGGACATACTATTTTGTCCATGTGACCTGGGACTTAATTTCCATGGACGAAATAGTACGTCATGTGCGATCGGCTGCGCTCACGGGGAAGCGCGGCCGATCGTGGCTGGGTGTCAACTGATTCTCACAGCTGACACCAGGCACTAACTGCCAGGAGCGGTCACAGACTCTTATAGTATGATGCACTCTCCATAGGCCTCCATATAGTATAATGAACTCCTCATAGGCCTCTATAGTATAATGCATTCCCCATGGGCAGACTCTATATAGTATAATGCACCCCCATAGACAGATTCTATATTGTATAATGCACCACCCATAAGCAGACTCTATATTGTGTAACGTATAATGCACCCCTCATAGGCAGACTCTATATAGTATAATGCACTCCCCATAGTCAGACTCTATTGTATAATGCACCCCAAATAGGCAGACTCTATATAGTATAATGCATTCCCCATAGGCAGACTCCATATAGTATAATGCATTCCCCATAGGCAGACTCTATAGTATAATGTACCCCACATAGGTGGACTCTATAGTATAATGCACCCCTCCCTAAGCAGACTCTACAGTATGATGCAGCTGTACATACCGATACAGTTACAGTAGCGTAGCTCCGGTTGGGCCCCCTAAGAGTGCGGGGTCCAGGGTCACCGCCCCCTCTGAACCCCCCCCCCCCTCCGTAGCTACACTACTGTATAGCTGTATTTTTGTTGTGCCATCAGCACTGTAAGACATCACCGGTCATGTTGATTTTTGACAATTGCTTTTTCTGTCTGATTTCGTTGCAGAGGGCTTCAGAGATCCAGCATTGTATACGTCTTGGTTGACACCAGATGATTCCTTTAGTATTTGGAAAACGCCAAGAGCTTTTAACAAATATGAGAAGTCTGCCACTTTAATGAGCAACAGTCAAGGCCTCCTGAAGCCCTTAGACAACATTGTTGGAAAAGCATGGAACATGTTTGCCTCAAAGTAAGATCCTTGTTGCTTTATTGCCCCCCTCTTTTATATGTTGGACGGCCAGAATGCTGGCTGAGTGTGTATGTGTTCTAAGAGAAAGCAGCTGTCAGACACCTCTGGCCATAGTTTATCCCACTCTAGAACAAAAGGCGTTAGCAGTAAAAAAATAATCTGCCCTATTCTTATCTCTAACATTTGACATCTGGAGGCTCCTATACATTTTATTGGTGGGCTTCAGCCAGCTTTACTCTGAAAGTGTTCTGTACAGTTGTGACTCGCCCATATATGTGATATCCTATAATGCCTACTTACCACCACAGTACATCATGGGGTCAAACAAGCTCCACATAGTAGCCCAAACACACAATATAAACTTTTATATGATTACCCAAATATCACGGCCATACAATTAACATAACTGTGTTAGAAAGTGGCACAGTACGGTATATTATTTTGGTAGTATATAGTAATGTAACAAAATGGTAGTTTCTCACAATTTCAGAATTAGTATCAGTGTATTCTAACCAAACAGCAGTACCATATAATGATGGATTACGTATAATCTTACAGGGTTCAGTACTAATACTCAAAGATGGGGAAATACAGTGTCTAAATAATACATACAATTTATTTCATTACCTTGTGGTCAAGGGATTAAATACCTTATGATCAGTGGGTTATCCTCCACTCCAGGCTCCAGCTATGATCTAAAGGCAGCAAACTGAGTGCACATTGAGGATAATCACGTTCTACATTCTCTTCTTATACCAACTGATTCTATAAATCGGTGTCATGGTGAAAATAAAGAGGACTGTGCAGTTTTAAAATCATAGCTGTACAGTCCTCCTTGTGTTTGGGCACAGTACTTGAGGTTGGGGGTCTTGCAAAGAGTTTGACATGCGGATACCACACAGCCAAGGTGTAACTGCCATAAAAACAGCTTTATAAAAGTTTACACATCTTTCCACTAATATTTAGTGCAAATCGCTTACCTATTGATAATGGCCACAAGTTTTCTTCCATGAACGTGCATCTATTAACAATAGGCCAGCGATTGTAAAAATAATGCCACAATAATGTCACTTTATGAGTGGTCATAACCATGGATACCTAAGCTACTGCAGTGCCTGCATATGAGGTACGCGACATAGCAAATCAGGAGAACTATACTACATTTCTAATTGGAGGTATTATTACACCTACTATATACTGGGCTAGGATCTTGGAGATGGGATTTAAAGCACCACTTCAACTTATTTTTTTATTTCAGAGTTGCAGTAGTGCCACCAACATAAGGTCCCTCACCCTAGTATTATACTCGCCAGCCGCCGTCTTCAGCTATTCCCAACACCACTCCGGTCACGATCTGCCATCTTTTGACCCCAACTTCTGACTGACTGGAAGTCAGAGGTAATGGTCACAAGCTGTCAGTGTAAGTCTGTGAGAGCTTTATTCTGGCCTTGTTCTGACTCATAGACTTGCATTAAGTTGTCATTTCCGGCTTGCCCAGCAAACACTGGAGTGATCCGGCAGGTCACAACCTGCAGAAGATGATCGGAGCGACAGGTAAGTATGATTAGTGGCAACACCTTGTCAATGCCGCTGTTTAAGAGCTTGTTTTCTGTGAATGGTGCTTTAATTTATTGCATTAGAAAAGAAAAGGACTAGATTAGATGGCTAGATACAATCCATGGAGTAACCAGACCTTCTAAGGCATTGAACAATCAAATACACATAAATAAAAATCGGTGTCTAGAATGACAACGCACAAAAGCAAAGGTTTTACAGACCAACTGCTTCCAGCTTGGAAATATTACTTGGGTGGAGTTGGCCAATAAAGTAACTCATGGGTGATTTTTCTATTTCAGAGCATATGTTCACCAATACACAGAATATGGCATTGAAGAAGAAGATTTCCTGCAGAGTTTTACTACACTTGAACAAATTATTTCCAGTTACTCCACTTTATGAGTGCAGGATTTATTCCCATGATCCAATGAATATTCTGTTTGTTTTATATAGCAGGATCTGCTGCCCGAAGTGAAATGTATCAGTTTTTATGAGATAGATATATTTTTAATAAATCTAATTTATTCTGCCTTTGTTGTCATTGCTACAAATAAAAAAAGTGTTAACTAGATGGAAACTGTACAGTCTACCAGATTGTTGATCCAATGCAGCTACTTAAGAGTTTTTCTATCTCATAAGTTTATTGCACAACCACAAGGTATGTCATAAATTACTAATGGACACAGACAGAAGATGCTCCTGTGCAAGAACAATGTAAGGGCCCTTTGCCAGTCATATAGCCCATTGTAATACAAAATTCCACCTGCTTTGAAGATGGAAATTGGGCTCCATTACCTCTTAGGCCCTGTGCGAGTGCACAGGTTTACACCAACGGTATGGCCACCCTGGCCATAAATGTCTGATAGACCGGGTCCCACTGTGAAGACCCGTATATATTTAGAAAATGGGGTTCAGTATCATTCCACTGGGAATATAGAGATGTCCAGCAGATACAGCTTTCTACGTTCACTTCTATGGAAATTCCAAAAATTGCTAAGCATGGGACCCACATCCTATAAATATGTCATGATTTTCTGAAATGGGAATACAACTTTAACCCCTTCCTGCCACTGCCATTTTTGTACTTTAATTTTTTACTTCACTTCTTCCAAGAGTAATATTTTCTTTTCTCTGTAAAACAGCTGTATGAGAGCTTGATTTTTACATGTGTTGCAGTTTTGAATAGCACCATTTATAATCTAGCACTGATCTACTTCCAATATGGTTGATTGACTCTCGTTAAAGGGGTTGTCTGGCCTTAGGCTACAAGTCTGCAGTCATTCTGTGTGACTGCAGACTTGTGAATTTTCACATTGTGCGCTGTGAGGATTGTCTGGTACCAGTGGCGGGCTCATGACCACAAGTATGTGATCTGTATATCTGTATACATGTGGTGACATGCCAACTAGATAGGCATGACCTCTCTCAATAGGGGGGTTTCTGTGTAGATGTGCTACGTGCTAGATTTAGAGCATAAACTGGGGACTGAGAAGACCAAATAGATCCCGATATCCCACACATGTGTATTAAGCAAGGCTGGACATGTCTAGTCAGAATGTGGCTGGAAATATGCAAATTGCATACTTGCAATCACATGACTGCCCACTCCCAGCAGCGGAGAATCCTCACAGTGCACATAGTGACTGCAGATTTGTAGGCTAAAGCTGGAAAATATCTTTTAAGGGCCCATACCCATCACCATTTAAAAACCACCTGTCCGATATCAGTCCAGAAAAGTAAAACGAGTGTCACGCAATTTTCTTTCATGTACAATGCGATTTTTAGCACTTAGCATCCGAATGACATCCGATTGCAATGCGATTTTAACATGAGCTTTTAGATAGAGCAATTCTGTCATTTACACAATTTTCCAAGAAAATGTCCTTCGTGATATATGCACAGTACAGACCAAAAGTTTGGACACACCTTCTCATTTAAAGATTCTTCTGTATTTTCATGACTATGAAAATTGTACATTTACACTGAAGGCATCAAAACTATTAATTAACACATGTGGAATTATATACTTAACAAAAAAGTGTGTAACAACTGAAAATATGTCTTATATTCTAGGTTCTTCAAAGTAGCCACATTTTGCTTTGATTACTGCTTTGCACACTCTTGGCATTCTCTTGATGAGCTTCAAGGTGTAGTCACCGGAAATGGTCTTCCAACAGCCATGAAGGAGTTCACAGAGATACTTAGCACTTGTTGGCCCTTTTGCCTTCACTCTGCGGTCCAGCTCACCCCAAACCGTCTCGATTGGGTTCAGGTCTGGTGACTGTGGAGGCCAGATCATCTGGCGTAGCACCCCATCACTCTCCTTCATGGTAAAATAGCTGCTAGGAAACCACTGCTAAGGACAGGCAACAAGCAGAAGAGACTTGTTTGGGCTAAAGAAAACAAGGAATGGACATTAGACCAGTGGAAATCTGTGCTTTGGTCTGATGAGTCCAAATTTGAGATCTTTGGTTCCAACCAACGTGTCTTTGTGCGACGCAGAAAAGGTGAACGGATGGACTCTACATGCCTGGTTCCCACCGTGAAGCATGGAGGAGGAGGTGTGATGGTGTGGGGTTGCTTTGCTGGTGACACTGTTGGGGATTTATTAAAATTGAAGGCATACTGAACCAGCATGGCTACCTCAGCATCTTGCATTGGCATGCTATTATTCCATCCCGTTTGCGTTTAGTTGGACCATCATTTATTTTTCAACAGGACTATGACCCCCAAACACACCTCCAGGCTGTGTAAGGGCTATTTGACCAGGAAGGAGAGTGATAGGGTACTACGCCAGATGACCTGGCCTCCACAGTCACCAGACCTGAACCCAATCACGGAATTTGCAATATTTGCCAATTAATTTGTTGAATATTCGCCGAAAATTACTGAACGCCATTATTGTCAATGGAAGGCAAAAACAAACGCATGCACAACACCTTAGAATGGCCCCAAATGCTGCCAAAACACATCAAATCAGGGACAGACACCAGGAAAATGGCCTCAATTCACCCACAGTACAAATTGCAGCATGGAAGTGCAGCAATCAGCCAGGCATGAGGTATCGGGGTCTTATCAGCTTTCCAATGAACGTCACAGTAAGACGAGGTGGGTGAGGGATCGGTGTAGGGCCCCTTTGTTGGGAGCCCTGATACCTCATGCAACACCTCTACCTGCTTTCATGCAGAGCCACAGTCAGGTGGCACAAATATCAGTTTTCTAGACTACCATTGTCAGAAAAATTTAAGGATAGTAACACAGGTAGTTGAGTGCAAAGAAGTGGAGGCCTACTGCTACCTGCTACAGGCAACACGCATGATGGAGACCTAACCAGAAGTGTTCACAT
This sequence comes from Oophaga sylvatica, assembly GCA_033576555.1. Classification (NCBI taxonomy): domain Eukaryota; kingdom Metazoa; phylum Chordata; class Amphibia; order Anura; family Dendrobatidae; genus Oophaga; species Oophaga sylvatica. The sequence goes on along the minus strand of JARQOD010000002.1, from coordinate 337,394,819 downwards.
TTCCAAAAATTATTGGCAGACACCACAAAAGTGACATCAATTTCACCACAGGTGAAGTAGTAGAATAGGGACCAACATATCTTTCACAACACCCAAACCAGCAGATGGACACTCAACAAGGAGTGTTCACATTTTAAGAATTGAGGGCCTTACCCCACAGAAGTGGCATCAATTTCACCACAATAGAAATAGTAGAATAGGGACCAACAGATCTTTCTCAACACCCAAACCAGCAGATGGACCCTCATTCATGAGTATCCATATTTCCAAAAATTATTGGCAGACCACCCAAGTGGCATCAATTTCACCACAGTAGAAATAGTAGAATAGGGACCGACAGGTCTTTCACAACACCCAAACCAGCAGATGGACACTCAACAAGGAGTGTTCACATTTAAAAAAATGAGGGCCTGACACCTCCGAAGTGGAAAAACTGTCACGAGAATAGAAATAGTATAATTGAGAACGAGACGTCTTCCACTACACCCAACACAGCAGATGGACACCCAACGAGCAGTGTTCACTTTTAAACATATAAGGGCCTTACACCACAGAAGTGGCAACAAATTCATGAGAGTAGAAATAGTATAACATGGATCGACAGGTCTTCGACTACACCCAATCCAGCAGATGAACACCCAACCAAAAGTGTTCACTTTTTAAAAAATGGCCTGACGCCACCGAAGTGGAATAATTTTCACGAGAATAGAAGTAGCATAATTGGGACCGACACGTCTTCCACTACAGCTAACACAGCAGATGTAGACCAACCATGCCATGACTGTTCACATTTCCACAAAATTGTGTTAACAGCAGCAGCAGCCACAGAAGCGACACTAAAGATGTACAGTCATGGCCAAAAGTTTTGAGAATGACACAAATATTAATTTTTACAAAGTTTACTGCTTCACTTTTTCTAATGGCAATTTGCATATACTCCAGTGTTGTGAATGTGCTAGAAATGAATTCTGAGCAGAAGCTCCCTCTGGTGGTTACAAACAGTACTGAACTATCCAATGAAGATTGGAGATCAGGTGTTACTGACTGGTCTTATATAAGGGAGGTTCCCTCCCATCAGGGTTGCCGGTGATCAATTGTTCTGGTCTCATCTTTGATTCCTGTTCACTTTGTAGCTTGCTGTTTCGTGCCTGCATCTTCTGCTAACAGATAAGACATTTTCTTCTATTAGATTTTTGTGCTTGTTTTTTGCATTTTGTCCTGCACTTCTGTGGGGGTCTGCCGGGTCCCCTTCGGGGGCTTGTGCTCCTCTCAGTTTAGTTCAGCCACTGTTGTTTGTTCATTTGCCTTTTCCAGTTTTTTCAGTGGTTGCTGTTTAGTTTTTGTTACACGAGAGAACTAATTTAGGTGGTAGAGGTCGTGTGATCTCAGGTGTTTTTGTAATTAGTAGAGTTGGTACTTTTCAGGGTTTTTTGGGATTGCAGTAAGTGCCCTTCCTATCCTTTTCTATTTAGGAAGTTTGGGCCCCAACGTTTGCTCATACTATTTTCTGTCTGTGTCAGTATTTCTTCTTGTCTAACCGCCATTACATGTTTGGGGGCTTTCTATGTTCTTTGGGGATCTGCTCCGGGGCAGATAGCTTTCCTCTTTCTATCTTTAGGTGTAGTTAGCTTCTCAGGCTGTGACGAGGCGTCTGGGACCAGCGTAGGTGCGCTCCACGGCTGCCTTTAGTTGTGGTGGTTGGTCAGGGTACTGCAATCCCATAGATTCCAACCTCTCTGGTGTATTGCCTTTTTTGCCTGCTCTCCTCAGCTACCAAATCATAACACTCCAGAATGTTATAAAGAGTGATCAGCTTAACAGCAATTACTTGCAAAGTCAATATTTGGCTAGAAAATGAACTTTATCCCCCAAAACACATTTCAACATCATTGCAGCCCTGCCTTAAAAGGACAAGCTAACCTCTTTTCAGTGATTGCTCCATTAACACAGGTGTGGGTGTTGATGAGGACATGGCTGGAGATCAATCTGTCATGATTAAGTAAGAATGACACCACTGGACACTTTAAAAGGAGGCTGGTGCTTGGCATCATTGTTTCTCTTCTGTTAACCATGGTTATCTCTAAAGAAACACGTGCAGTCATCATTGCAATGCACAAAAATGGCCTAACAGGGAAGAGTATCGCAGCTAGAAAGATTGCACCTCAGTCAACAATCTATCGCATCATCAAGAACTTCAACGAGAGAGGTTCCATTGTTGCCAAAAAGGCTCCAGGGCGCCCAAGAAAGACCAGCAAGCGCCAGGACCGTCTCTTAAAAGTGTTTCAGCTGCGGGATCGGGCTACCAGCAGTGCAGAGCTTGCTCAGGAATGGCAGCAGGCAGGTGTGAGTGCATCTGCACGCACTGTGAGGCGGAGACTCTTGGAGCAAGGCCTGGTCTCAAGGAGGGCAGCAAAGAAGCCACTTCTCTCCAGAAAAAACATCATGGACAGACTGATATTCTGCAAAAGGTACAGGCAGTGGACTGCTGAGGATTGGGGTAAAGTTATTTTCTCTGATGAATCCCCTTTTCGATTGTTTGGGACATCAGGAAAACACCTCATTCGGAGAAGACAAGGTGAGCGCTACCACCAGTCTTGTCTCATGCCAACTGTTAAGCATCCTGAAACCATTCATGTGTGGGGTTGCTTCTCAGCCAAGGGAATCGGCTCTCTCACAGTCTTGCCTAAAAACACAGCCATGAATAAAGAATGGTACCAGAATGTCCTCCAAGAGCAACTTCTCCCAACCCTCCAAGAGCAGTTTGGCGATCAACAATGCCTTTTCCAGCATGATGGAGCACCTTGCCATAAAGCAAAGGTGATAACTAAATGGCTCAGGGAACAAAACATAGAGATTTAGGGTCCATGGCCTGGAAACTCCCCAGATCTTAATCCCATTGAGAACTTGTGGTCAATCATCAAGAGACGGGTGGACAAACAAAAACCTAAAAATTCTGACAAAATGAAAGCATTGATTGTGCAAGAATGGACTGCTATCAGTCAGGATTTGGTCCAGAAGTTGATTGAGAGCATGCCAGGGAGAATTGCAGAGGTCCTGAAGAAGAAGGGTCAACACTGCAAATATTGACTTGCTGCATTAACTCATTCTAACTGTCAATATAAGCTTTTGTTACTCATATGTTTGCAATTATTATATTTCTGTCTGTGATAAAAACATCTGTCAAACACATATAAAAACAAGAGGGCAGCAGATCATGTGAAAATATAATATTTGTGTCATTCTCAAAACTTTTGGCCATGACTGTATGCTGTGTTGGTGGCTGTGTAACAATGAGGTTCGTTTCCTTTGAACCCTCCCGCCAACCCCGAACAACAGAGAGGGGAGGAATATCCTCTTCATCTGACAGTTGCTCGCCCATCACCTCTTCCTCCATTTGTTCCTCGGTCTTGCACCTTTGATAACAGTTTGTCTGCTATCATCACCAGCCCCACTTGATCACAGTACTCCACCCTCCCATGGCACCCGCCTGTGTGACGACAGTCTTGAACTTCGAGACAATGTTATCCCTTCTGCAGCCTCCTCTGCTTCCTCCTCTTCTTCTGGGAGCACCAACTCCTCCCGCAGGCTATTCAAAGTCTGCTCCAGAATATAAATGACCGGAATAGTGATGCTGATGACAGCGTCATCAGCGCTAACCATCTTAGCCATTTCAAAACTGTGCAGAAGGGTGCAGAGGTCCTTAATCTGTGCCCACTCTGTAAAGGTGATATGGCCACCTCCATACTGCATTAGCCCAGGCTGTACGACATGACATACTGCGTCAGGGCTCGTTGCTGCTTCCACAGTCGCAACATGTGCAGAGTGGAATTCCACTGTCAGCACATCGCATATCAACCTGTTAACTGGCATGGACAAAGACCTCTGTATCGATGCAAACTGAGGATCAATGGGGTGCGAACGGCTGAAATGAGCACACGGCTTACGTGCTTTCTGGAGCAGGTCACCCAGGCCAGGATAGTGGCTGAGAAAATGCTGCACCACGAGGTTGAGGACGTGAGCCATGCAATGCACGTGTGTGAGTTTGCCTCACCAGGTTCGCACCATTATCGGACACGGCCTTCCCTGGATGCAGGTTCAGCAGAGACAGCCATTGATCAAATTCAGCCTGGAGAGCTGTCCACAACTCTTCAGCTGTATGACTGCGATCTCCAAGGCATATTAATTTTAAGACTGCCTGATTTCGATTAGCACTGGCTGTGCAGTACGGAGGTGATGGGGGTTCGCTATGCACTGTTGGAACGCGTGTCTCGTGAAGGCAGAGGTTGAGGGCACAGGTGGAGGCCCTAGAGGGGATAGAGGAGAAAGAAGCAGTGGAGGAAGTGTTAAATGTGGAAGTTTGGCCTGCAAGCCTTGGGGATTCCAAGACTTGTGGAGCAGCGCCTGTCCCCACAACCACCAGTCACCCAGTGCCCATTCAGTGAGATGTATCGCCCTTGGCCATGCTTACTCGTCCAAGTGTCTGTGATGAAATGCACTCTGGCAGACAGATTTTGTCAAGGAACAGGTGATGTCTGCTACATGCTGGTGTAGCGCAGGCACAGCTTTCTTAGAAAAATAATGGTGACTGGGTAATTGGTACTGGGGGACTGCGATGGCCATCAGCTTTCAGAAACTATCGATATCCATGCGGAAAGGCAGCATTTCCGTGGCTAACAATTTGTAGATGGTGGCATTCAACCTCTTAGCTTTGTCATGCATAGGAGCAGGGCTGGTTTTAGGCAAAGTAGGGCCCTAGGCAAAGTTTAAAATGGAGCCCCAAATGCTAACATATTGCACATCACACAGAAGCATTTCAGTTGTATTTACATGCACTGAGTTCAGGACACTAAATGAGTGTGATCAACAATATTGAAATCGTTCAACACTTGTTTCCCGGCCTCTTTCCACCGGCTGAGGAATAATGATGGGGACAGAACAATCACTAATATATCTCTAATAGATCCCGATACAGTAACATGTTAGCAGCATATCTGCAGTTTTCACAGGGCGATGTGCTGCTGAGAACAATGATTTTTGTTCCGGCATAAACAGTCAAATCGCTCGATGAATATGCAGCATTTTGCTTGTTTAGTATAATACTCCTCCATATTGTAAAATGCACACCCCATAGTCCTTCATATAGTATAATACAGTCCCTATAGTCCTCCATACAGTATAATACACTCCGTATAGTCCTCTATATATTAAAATACACTCTTCAGTCCTCGATATAGTATAATACACTCCTCATAGTCCTCAAATAGTATAATACACTCATAGTCCTCCATATATTAAAATACACTCCTCAGTCCTCAATATAGTATAATACGCTCTTCATAGTCCTCCATATAGTATAATACACTACTCAGTCCTCAATATAGTATAATACACTCCTCATAGTGCTCCATATAGTATAATGCACCGCCATAGCCATCCAGTAGTACAATTCACTTCCCATAGTATAATGCACCCCATAGTTATTCATATAGTATAATGTATTCCCCATAGTCCTCGATACAGTATAATGCAGCCCACATGTAGTATAATGCAGCCACTCCACAGAATATAATGTAACCCCCATAGAATATAATGCAGCCCCCCATAGAATATAATGCAGCCCCCTTATATAGTATAATGTAGCCCCTCCATAAATACAATGTAGCCCTCCTCATATAGTATAATGCAGCCCCCATAGAATATAATGTAATGCCTCATAAAGTATAATGAAGCCCCCATACAATATGAGGGGGCTACATTATACTATATGAGGGGGCTAGATTATAGAGTATGATGCAATCACCCCTCATAGAATATAATAAATATAATACAGCCCCCCATAGAATATAATGTAGCCCCGAATAGAATATAATACAGCCTGCCTCCCCATAGAATATAATGTAGCCCCATAGTATATAACACAGCCACATAGTATATAACACAGCCTCCCCATATAATATAATATACCCCCATAGTATATAACAGCCCCCCCATAGAATGTAACATACCCCCAATAGTATATAACACAGCCCACATAGTATATAGCACAGCCCACATAGTATATAATACAGCCCAAATAGTACATAACAGCCCACATAGTATATAACACAGCCCACATAGTATATAACAGCCCACATAGTGTATATCACAGCCCACATAGTATATAGCACAACTCACATAACCCCCTCCCAGGAATGGCCCCACAGTCCAGTACTCACTGATATGTTAAAAAGAAACACAATCCTCACCTCTCCTTGTGCCCCGCGCTGCTCCCGGCTCCTGTCTTAGTGGCTGCAGTCTGCCCGGCAACAGTGGGCATGCGATGATATGACATCATCACACACCCGCAGTGTCAAAGGCAGAGGGGAATGATGGGAGAGGGAGCGTCAGCTGACGCTCTCCTCCATCAATGCTTTGAACTGTACAGGCAGACGCCGGTATAGTTCAGTGCGGTTGCGGGGGAGTCGGCGCTGGCAGCAGGCAGGCCCCCTGCCTCACAGGGGCCCCATAGTGGCTGCGTAATGTGCCGCTAGCTGGGGGCCCCTGCCTGTTCTGCCTGCCCCTAACGCCGGCCCTGCATAGGAGGAAACAATCTTTTCCGTGACCACAAATGTGAAACCGTGGGCTGGCTGCAGTGATGTGAGAGGGCGGAGTACGGTGAACCGGACAAACTGCTGGACTGTGAGAGAGGTGCAGGCGGAGATGTTAGTGTGGATTGAGAAACTTCTGGTGTGGTCGTTCTCTGAGATCGGTCAAAAACAGCAGGCATGTCCACTTCCATTACAGCTGAAGGCGACCTCTCAGTCAGCACAACTCGATCGGGTAAAGAACCCGAGGTTCTGCGTTCAAAGACCTGCATCTCAATAGTTGGCACGGTAACAGAGAAGGAAGAAGCAGCAATGGCAATTGACGGGGTGGCTGGTGGTGGTTGATGTCGCTGGTCCACATTTTTGCGCAGTGGGATTCCCACACTAAAGCATGTTGATTGCACTTGTGAAGGTTCATACATGCAATAGTCAAATTATTGCAGTTTTACCTCAACCTTGCTTTTTTTGCAAAGATGGCAGATTACGTGAGTTGGCTCATCCTTTCCAGTGTCAAAAAAGGCCCAAGCTAGGCAACCCTTGCCACCCTTGTGAGCTGCAGACCCTCAGACGCTGCTGGTCAGAGGCACAGTTGTGGCTGAGGAAGCATCGCTCGTCGTGGCTGCATCACTACGTGTCTGCGACAGACGTCTTCCTCCTCAGATGACCTACTCAGCTGTGTGCCTCTATTTTCACGCCAACTGGGATCTAACACCTCATCATCATCCTCTGTGTTATCACATTCTTTGCCATTGGAGTCATTCTCCTCCTCTTCTTTCCCTGATAGCACAGTACAGTCCAAGTGAGCCTCAGATAGTTGAGTCTCATAAGGATCACCTCCTCCCAGGGGTTAACGTCTGATGACGAGGGTCAGGATGCTGTTGGGACCGTACTTCTTCCTGCCCCGGATCCAAGCTAAAAAATTTTGGCCATTGGTGCAGATTTCCTCATCTTGACTCTGCAAAGCTTTTGAGTACACTTCTGATGAACATGGCATAGAATGTGTGAACAGCTCTTACGAATCACCCATCTATGGTTCTGTACAGTCAGTTGAACATTTGGATAGTTGGGACACGGGAGGAAGCAAGGGGAATTTGGGTGCCACATCTGTGGACTGTACTGGGTGTGATGTGGTAGAGGAAGAGTAGGAGAGGCCACTTGAAGCTGCACTTGTCATCCACTCGAGTACATGCCCTTTCTGGGCATCATTGACAAGGCGTACCGATGTGTGGATGCCAAAAAAAGGTAGTGGTGTAGCCTGTCCAGTGCTTTCACCAACATTACCACCTACCACACATACACCTTGAACTCCAAGCCTAATTCCCCTTCCAACACGGGCCCTGCTTTTTCCCAGTCAGTTGCTAGTAGGGGTTGGGCACATATTATCAACCAAAATTAGATTTTAAACTCGCACCATTTCTGAAACAGCTAAATTTCAGCAAAGTAAATTCAAAGTTAAAATAGGCTGCTTTCTGTTATCACGAAAAAAGATTTTTTCTTTGAACCAGGATAGGCCCAGACCCAGTGATGCTAAAATTATTTTTTAAACTGGCCCTTATATTTGACGTTATAAACAGAAAAATTTTTGTTTGGGCCCTAGTTCGGCCTCTTACCCTACTAATCTACAAACTATTTTTAAAATCAGGTCCCCTACTGTATGACGTTAATAACGAGAATTTTTTTGGACCAAGGATCAGGCCTCTATAAACACTAGATGTCAAACATTTTTCAATCAGGCCCTTACTGTGTGTTTAATAACAGAGGAATTTTTTTTTTGGACCAAGGATTGGCTTTATAACACACAAGTACAAACTTTTTTCAAGTAGGTCCCTTATGTGTGATGTTAAACAGAAAAATTTTTTTTTTTTGGAAAGGATCAGGCCTCTTCACACTGGTGCTCAACTATTTTTCAAGTCGGGTCCCTTATGTATGACGTAATACAAAGAATTTTTTTTGTGGTATGGATCGGCGTCTATAACACACTAGATTACAAATCTTTAAAATCAGGCCCTTACGTATGACGTTAATAACAAGAAGGTAAAATTTTCAGCCCAAGATAGTATTTGTACACTTCTGGCTATTTGCATTACCTATATAAAAGCAAAGTGGGATCAGCGGCTTTTTACATTTAGCTAGTGAAATAGTAACATGTAACAACTGTATTGCAAGGCCGAAAAAAAGACATTTGCCACAATTGAACTATTTCCTCATAATAAATCCCCAGATATACGCCTTTTAAAAAGAACCTAAAAAACTGTAAGATAAACATTGTTAACTCCAGGAGACATCCGGCCCTTTTGAACCCCTCAACTGGTTGCCATCCCACCTCCTCAGGAAGAAATTCCGATTCCACGCCCTAACGGTAAAGAACCCTTTATGTTTGGTGGAAAAACCTTCTCCCTCTAGATCAGGAATGCCCTTGTGACCGCCCACCTTCCTTGGTATAAACAGATCCTCGAGGGGATATTTGTATTGTTCCCTTGTATACTTTACAGTAATGGTTATTAGATCGCTCCTCTGTCTTTATTCTAACAAATAATCCTAATTTTTCTAATCTCTCTGGGTATTGAGTTCCCCCCCCTTATAATTTTGTTTCCTTTGTAACCGCTCTGTTCCATTATTCCTTCTGAGCACCGTGCCCAAAACTGTACACTACTCATGTGCGGTCTAGCCGGGATTTGATAGAGGCGTATAATGCTTCACCATGTGTACCAGCCTCTTTCTGTCCCCTGATCCTATTTGCTTGGCAGCCGGCCTGGCACTGGCTGCTCCAGGTAAGTTTTCATTAATAGGATCCCCAAGTCCTTCTCCAGTCATATTTACCCAGTGGTTTCCGTTCGGGTGTAATTGAAGAATTGTTTCCTTCTTCACTGGATAACCATAAAACCGCATCTCCAATTTTGGCCCAAGTTTCCAATTAGCCAGATCCATTGTACAGAATACTATTTCTTTTCATTGACTGTTAATGTTTGTATTATCTGCAATATCGATTTTTTATGTGTAAACCTTCTACCCAATGTTAATATTTTGTTGAAGAAATAGGTCCCAACACCAACCCGCGTCCCTGGTCAAGAGCCAGTTAGGAATATACCTTTAAAACCACCCTTGCTTTCTTCACTAACATTACTTACCCATTTCACACTTTTCCCCGACCCAGCATTCTCATTTTGTTACCAACCTCTTGTTGTCACAGTATCAAAACGCTTTGGGGAAAAATCAAGATTACCAATTAATGATCACCTTGGTCCAGTCTAAGCTTACTCTACATAAAACTGATTATTGGTTTGACAGGAGAGATTCCTATAAACCCATGTGAAGGTTTAAACGTTTTCTATTGAGATAAACCAGAATAACATCCCTCAGAAACCCTTCAAATATTATACCAATAATAGAGCTTAGATTTACTGGCCTAAATTTTCCAGGTTCCTTTTAGGCCTTTTTTTAATTTTGGTCCACATTTGCTATGGCCGTACTGTGGAAAACCCCATCGCTAAGAGTTTAAATATAAGAAATAATGGTTTGTTATTATATTACTTAGTTTCTTGTATCATGGGTGTTGACATCCGGACCCGGAGATTTATCTATTTTTTATTTAGGCCGGTTTGCACCTCTTCTTGGGTTGATTGGGACCCTTAATATAGGGTTTTCTTTGTCTCTTGCTTTCACCTAGCATTTCTTTTCCACTGTGAATACCTGGGAGAAAAAGGGTTAATATATTGCTTTTTCCGTCATCTACAAACCTTCTTTCCTCACGTTTTTTAAGGGGCCCACTTTCCCTTTTGTTCTTTTACTATTGAATAGTTGAAAAACAGTTTGGATTGTTTTACTCTCCGAGAATGTGTTCTTGTTTCCTTTTTGGCAGCTTTAATTAGTTTTTTAGATAAACTTATAAACGAATTTTTTAGGCTTCAAAAAGTGTCATCCTGCTTTAGAGTTTAATGCTTTCTTTTTTACTGTTAATTGCCCCTCTTACTTCTTTGTTTAGCCAAGTGGATTTTTTATTTTTTGTCCTTTATTCCCACCCAAAGGGATAAACCACTTAGGCTACTTTCACACTGTTTTTTAGGTGGCACCGTGCGCTATGGTCGCATGCGCAATGTTTCCCTTTCTTAACAGGGGGGCAGTGCTTGTGCTTGCACGGTCATTACTTTGGTGTGCGCTGGCATTTCCAGGGTGCTCCCAGACGCGCTAGACGTAATGTTGCATTTTTTTTTCCGGCAACCTATTTAAAAATGGGTGTCAAAGGTGGATGCTTGCGCAAAAAATTAATATTGGCGTTAGTGGGGCTGGCGGCGCGTACCTGGCGATTGTCAGCGTGTGCGGCAAGTGTTTTTTAGTAAACATTGTCTAGAACTTGTCAATTACCCCCAGACAAGGTACATTGTTTGTGAGGGTCTGATAAAATGATTATAGATAAAGGAAGGGTCGTGCCACCAGACCCCACCGACTGCTGGAACACCCGCTGATAAAGAGACCTGAAGATACAGCCTGGATCCCTTAAATGGCCGCAATGTTATGTTCGGTAGTGAGGATGCAGGTAAAAAAGGCAATACACCAGAGCAGTTGGAATCTATGAGATTGCGTACCCGACTAACCACCACAACTAGGGCAGCCGTGGAGGTTCCTACGTTGGTCCTAGACGCCTCGTCCAGCCTGAGAAACAACTACACCTAAAGATTGAAATAGGAAACTATTGCCCCGGAGCAAACCCAAAGAAAAATAGAAAGCCCCCAAACAGAATGGCGGTTAGACAAGATGAAATTCTGAACAAAAGAAAATAGTATGAGCAAACGTGGGCCCCAAACTAACTAAAGAAAATAGGGGGTACTTATGCAACCAGAAAACCCTGAAAGGCCCAACTCACTAATTTCAAAAACACCTGAGATCACACGACCTTTCACCAAATTAGTTTCTGGTGAACAAAATCAAAAACAGCAGCCACAAAAAAAATGGAAAAAGCAAAAGTACAAACATCAGTGGCTGAAAAAAAGGAGGGCAGAGCCCCCGGAGGGGACCCTGAAGCCCCCAGAATGCAGGACAAAAGAAAAAAATATAACAAACAAAAAGAAAAAGTTTACTGTTACAGGAGATGCAGACACGACACAGGAGGCTACAAGGGAAATGGAAAAAGGATTCAGACCAGAACAATTGATCACCGGAAAAACCGATGGGAAGGTGACCCCTTATTAAGACCAGCAGTAACACCTGATTCCCAGTCCTCACAATTCCGGACAGACTAGCATGCTTGTAACCACCAGAGGGGCCTCTGCTCAGAACTCTCTCAAACCCATTCACAAAAGTACCCCTCCTTGAGGAGGGGTCACCGAACCCTCATTTGAGCAACCAGGTCGGTCAGGAGATTCATGATACGCAGGATAAGTCTCCTACATGGTGTCCGAAGCAAACACCCAAGAATTGTTTCCTGACCATACCTCTCATTTAACCAAATACTGGAGTTTTCCGTCTAAAAAAGGAATCTAATTTTTTTAACCATTCCGATTGCCCCAACCAAAAGGGTTGGAGGCACACAGCAGGAACCATGGCTCAAAAACCTCTTCAACAAGGACTTGTGGAACACTTATGGATCTTAAATGTCCCTGGAAAAAAGCAAACGAAAAGAAACAGGATTAATAATTCCATGTCTTATAAGGTCCAATGAACCTAGGCTTAATTTAGGAGAGTATTCATGGAATATTCTTTGGGACAACCAGACCAATCCCCCACTTTAAACCAGGACCTCATTCCTATCCGGTTAGCAAAGTGGGGCCCTTTGAGAGGGGACAACCTCTCCACTACCTGGTCCCAAATCAGTTGCATACGTCCAAACAGAGTAAACCCTGGACAGACAGAAGCTCCTCGTCTGAAAAATCGAGGGTGAAACCCAATTACAAAAAACGAGACATCAAAGTCGGCAGCCCTATTATTAAGGCAAAACTCAGCCAAGCAAAAAGAGACCCATCACCTGATCAGCGACACAAAAATTCTTAATAATCTTCCATGCTGGTTTTTCTCTCATTTGACCATTGGTCGGGATGAAATGCGAGGAGAAAACATTGAACACCCAGTTTAGAACAAAAAGTCCTCAAAATCGGAAACAAAATGGACTCTCTGTCAGACACAAGTTCTCAGGAATGCCTGTAAAGAACCACGTGCTGAAGGAACAACGGCACCAATTCAGAGGAGGAAGGCAACTTAGGTAATGGCACAAGATGATATCTTGGAAAACCATCACAAATTACCCAGATGGTGGCATTTCTGAAAACAGAAGGTCGGAAAGAAATCCAAGAGTTGGGGGTCCATGGTTTTTGGGGAAGGCAATGGAAAACAACAACACTGAGCGAGAGCAAGGTTTTGGAGCGGACAAGTCCCCCAGGACGCACAAATTCCCTACATCACGAACAAGGGGGGCCCCCCAAAAAGGACCGACAAACCCAAAATCTGGGGGAAAAAAAAGGGGTGCCCCCCCAACCGGAAAAATGTCTCAGACATCACACCCCTTTTTCCCTGGTGGGGGGCAAAAAATTTTTAACAGGGGCACTCGGGCCTATCCCCTGCACCCCTCAGAAAAATCTCAAATTGGGGGAGATGGCGGAAAGAACTCCCCTTTTTTCAAAATAAAAAGAAGGATAGAAACGGGAAAAGTCCGAAGGGAAAAAAACCTCGAGGGGCATCCCCCCTTAACATTCTTGTGCCAGGAAGAAAAAAAAAAAAATTTTAAAAGCGTGAAAAAAAAGGGCCCACCGGCCGCTGGGGTTAGTCGCTTGGAGATTCAGTAGCCCCGATTTTTAGGCCGTAAGGACCACCCCTGATTTTTGGGGGTCCCCCAGCCAAGTTCCCCTCTTCAAAAGCCCACTTCATCCAATAACCCCCGATTACCCCCGTCATAATTCTTTTAGTAGGGAAAATTTTCGAGAAAAAAAGGGCCCAAAAGGGGGTTACTTTAGGGTCTCTGGATATTTTTGGGAAAAAAAGGGCCCCTGCCCCAATTTCAGAGGCTCAACCCCACCTGAAAGGAGAAAACATCGGGCGCCGAAAAGGAGAAAAGTGAATCCGTTAATTCCCCTGAAAGCAGAGACTGCCTCAGGGGCCCCTTTCACCCTCAAACCCCCTTTTTGGGGCAAAATCAGTTAAGGTTTAACAAAACCCCGAAAAACCAATAATTTTACGATAAAAATTGGCAAAACCAAAAAAATCTGAAGGCCTTTAATGAGGGGGTTGGGGACCAATCACAGATGGCCAAAACCTTGACCGGGTCCTTTCAATAACGGGGGGAAAAAAAGAATCCCAGAAATGAGACCTCTGTACCCCAAAAAAGACATTTGATCCTTCAAAAAGAGATTCCTCAAAAACGGAAAAATCAGTTCGAACATGTTTAATGAACCCCCAGCATTAAAAAAATAAAGAATCATCCAAATAAAAATAGAATTTGTCCACAAAATCCCAAAAAATGATTCAAAAGAGAAGACGGAAGGGTTAGTGACCAAAGGGCATCCCAGGTACCAAAATGCCCTTAGGGGTTTGAATCCCTTTTTTTCCCCATTCATCCCCGTGTTAAAAGCAAAAAAGGTTTTATACCCCCCCTGAGGAAAAAGTTGGGGAAAACCCAAGTAGCGTTTTTCACCTGGAAAAAGGTCAGAAATCAAGGGAAAACGGGTTTTTGATATTTCACAGTAATATTGTTCAAGAGAGGGATAATCAATACCGGCCTTAATAAACCACCTTTTTTGGGGCCAAAAAAAAAAACCGGGAAAATAAGGGTGAAGAGGTGGTCTTTTTTCCCCCTTCTCCAATGACCTTGATATAAAAAAATTAGCGTCATGTTGGTCAGACAAGTTAAAAAGGCGACCTTTGGGAATTTACTCCCGGGGCACAAATTTTCAATAGCGCAGTATGCTCCTAGGGGGGGGCAAGGATGCATTTTTTACTTTCGCTAAACACATCAGAAAAATCAATCAAAAAGTCGGACCCCCTAGTGGGGGGGGCAAAAAAAAACAGGAGTGTTGGTTTAAACATTTTGGCACCCCCAAATGGTTCGAACAGTTTTCCCAAACCCCAAAACGGGTTTTATGAGACTGAACCCCAAGGGGAAAAACCCCACAAAAATGTCATGCAGTTTACAAACCCAAAAAAAATTTGCAGCCCCCCTGGTGTCGGGTTCAACCCTCATTATCCCTGAGTAAAAATTGGGGGGTTTATTCTCACCCAAAGGGGTAAAATCGCCCCCATGGGGAATGCTTCGTAGGGGTATAAGGGAAACCACAACATTTAGCAAAATCTAATCCATCGTTAAAGCGCTCCAGAAAAAACGAAGCCGAGAGAAAAAAAAGGACAGAGAGCTATCAGAGTGACATTAATAAAAAATTGTTGAAACCCACCAAGAAACTGACGTGCAAAACTCTTCCCCCTTAGGGAGACTGAAATGCATAAGGCATCACCACAGTGAAACAACCCCCTTGGTTTCGAAACTCATGACGCTGGCCCCAGCACCCCCCTATCACACTGATGGGTTAGAAGCTGGGGTTACAAGGAACACCTTTACCAATTCTCCCCACGCAAAAGTCTGTCAATTTGAATCGTAATGACATGAATCATTGGCCAGAGGGGACAGGGGGAACCCCCCCCTAACTCCTTTTAAAATTTTTGACAACCCTTCCGGAAAAGGGCTGCCAAAGGTCGTCATTCCATTTTTGGCAGAAAAAGCCCCCTACGGGGAACTCTGACAAATAACTCAGCGTCATCAAGCCCCGATTTAATGCCAACAAGGCTTTTTTTGCTTTTTCAGGACTTAGGCCATCGACAAAACCCCAAGGGGTGAAAAATGCACAACTCACTCAAAAAAAGGTCCCCCGGACAGGGAAAATTTGAACCTGCTTGTGCGTTCCCGAGGACTTAGATTTTAAGGGAAAAAACAATTTTCAATTATTTTTGAAATTCTGAAACTTCTCGACCCCTAAAAACAAATCTGGATGGGATCCTGGTTCCACAACAGGAACCCCAGCAAGATAGATAGAAATACTCAAACCTCAGGGGAAAAGTGATCCACAGGGCCCAGACAACTTGCAAACTCCCTTTAGAGAAAAGTCTCCCCAGACCGGATAAGAGGGAAAAAAAAAAAAAAGAACAAAAAGAAAAATATCTTGACAAATTTACAACCCTTTTTTTTTCACAAAAATTTTTTTTTCCCTTTTGTGGTACCATACAATTTTCAATTTTAGGGCCCGGGGATACTGTTATGTTTCGGTAGTGAGGGTGCGGTAAAAAAAGGCAATACACCAGAGCGTTGGAATTTGGATTGCAGTACCCCGACTAACCCCCCACAACTAGAGGCAGCGTGGAGCTTCTACGTTGGTCCTAGTGTTCGTCCAGCCTAGAAACTAATACACCCAAAAATAGAAATAGGAAAGCTTTCTGCCCCGGAGCAGAACCCCAAAAAATAAAAGAAAGCCCCCAAACATGTAATTTGGGGGTTAGACAAGATGAAAAAACGACCAGAAAGAAATAGTATGAGAAACGCTGGGCCCAAACTAACTAAATGAAAAGGGTAGGAAAGGGGACTTACTGCAACCAGAAAACCCTGAAAACACCAACTCTATAATTTTTAAAAAACCGGATCACACGACCTTTCCACCCAAATTATTCTCTGTGTAAAAAAATCAAAACAGCAGCCACTGAAAAAACTGGAAAAGCAAAAATACAAAAACAGTGGCGAACAAAAAAGAGAGGGGGAAGCCCCCCGGAGGGGACCCTGAAGGCCCCCACAAAGTGCAGGACAAAATGCAAAAAAAAATTTGCACAAAACCAAAGAAAAAAAGTCTTATCGTTTGCAGGGGAAAGCAGACACACCGCAGGCACAAGGGAAACTGGAATAAAGGTTCAGACCAGAACAAAGACCCGGCAAACCCCGTGGGAAGGTGACCCCT
>JARQOD010000002.1:337264883-337378218 GCA_033576555.1 Oophaga sylvatica | reverse complement strand
ATGGCTCACGTCCTCAACCTCGTGGTGCAGCATTTTCTCAGCCACTATCCTGGCCTGGGTGACCTGCTCCAGAAAGCACGTAAGCTGTGTGCTCATTTCAGCCGTTCGCACCCCATTGATCCTCAGTTTGCATCGATACAGAGGTCTTTGTCCATGCCAGTTAACAGGTTGATATGCGATGTGCTGACAGTGGAATTCCACTCTGCACATGTTGCGACTGTGGAAGCAGCAACGAGCCCTGACGCAGTATGTCATGTCGTACAGCCTGGGCTAATGCAGTATGGAGGTGGCCATATCACCTTTACAGAGTGGGCACAGATTAAGGACCTCTGCACCCTTCTGCACAGTTTTGAAATGGCTAAGATGGTTAGCGCTGATGACGCTGTCATCAGCATCACTATTCCGGTCATTTATATTCTGGAGCAGACTTTGAATAGCCTGCGGGAGGAGTTGGTGCTCCCAGAAGAAGAGGAGGAAGCAGAGGAGGCTGCAGAAGGGATAACATTGTCTCGACGTTCAAGACTGTCGTCACACAGGCGGGTGCCATGGGAGGGTGGAGTACTGTGATCAAGTGGGGCTGGTGATGATAGCAGACAAACTGTTATCAAAGGTGCAAGACCCGAGGAACAAATGGAGGAAGAGGTGATGGGCGAGCAACTGTCAGATGAAGAGGATATTCCTCCCCTCTCTGTTGTTCGGGTTGGCGGGAGGGTTCAAAGGAAACGAACCTCATTGTTACACAGCCACCAACACAGCATACAGTCATGGCCAAAAGTTTTGAGAATGACACAAATATTATATTTTCACATGATCTGCTGCCCTCTGGTTTTTATGTGTGTTTGACAGATGTTTTTATCACAAACAGAAATATAATAATTGCAAACATATGAGTAACAAAAGCTTATATTGACAGTTAGAATGAGTTAATGCAGCAAGTCAATATTTGCAGTGTTGACCCTTCTTCTTCAGGACCTCTGCAATTCTCCCTGGCATGCTCTCAATCAACTTCTGGACCAAATCCTGACTGATAGCAGTCCATTCTTGCACAATCAATGCTTTAATTTTGTCAGAATTTTTAGGTTTTTGTTTGTCCACCCGTCTCTTGATGATTGACCACAAGTTCTCAATGGGATTAAGATCTGGGGAGTTTCCAGGCCATGGACCCTAAATCTCTATGTTTTGTTCCCTGAGCCATTTAGTTATCACCTTTGCTTTATGGCAAGGTGCTCCATCATGCTGGAAAAGGCATTGTTGATCGCCAAACTGCTCTTGGAGGGTTGGGAGAAGTTGCTCTTGGAGGACATTCTGGTACCATTCTTTATTCATGGCTGTGTTTTTAGGCAAGACTGTGAGAGAGCCGATTCCCTTGGCTGAGAAGCAACCCCACACATGAATGGTTTCAGGATGCTTAACAGTTGGCATGAGACAAGACTGGTGGTAGCGCTCACCTTGTCTTCTCCGAATGAGGTGTTTTCCTGATGTCCCAAACAATCGAAAAGGGGATTCATCAGAGAAAATAACTTTACCCCAATCCTCAGCAGTCCACTGCCTGTACCTTTTGCAGAATATCAGTCTGTCCATGATGTTTTTTCTGGAGAGAAGTGGCTTCTTTGCTGCCCTCCTTGAGACCAGGCCTTGCTCCAAGAGTCTCCGCCTCACAGTGCGTGCAGATGCACTCACACCTGCCTGCTGCCATTCCTGAGCAAGCTCTGCACTGCTGGTAGCCCGATCCCGCAGCTGAAACACTTTTAAGAGACGGTCCTGGCGCTTGCTGGTCTTTCTTGGGCGCCCTGGAGCCTTTTTGGCAACAATGGAACCTCTCTCGTTGAAGTTCTTGATGATGCGATAGATTGTTGACTGAGGTGCAATCTTTCGAGCTGCGATACTCTTCCCTGTTAGGCCATTTTTGTGCATTGCAATGATGACTGCACGTGTTTCTTTAGAGATAACCATGGTTAACAGAAGAGAAACAATGATGCCAAGCACCAGCCTCCTTTTAAAGTGTCCAGTGGTGTCATTCTTACTTAATCATGACAGATTGATCTCCAGCCATGTCCTCATCAACACCCACACCTGTGTTAATGGAGCAATCACTGAAAAGAGGTTAGCTTGTCCTTTTAAGGCAGGGCTGCAATGATGTTGAAATGTGTTTTGGGGGATAAAGTTCATTTTCTAGCCAAATATTGACTTTGCAAGTAATTGCTGTTAAGCTGATCACTCTTTATAACATTCTGGAGTGTTATGATTTGGTAGCTGAGGAGAGCAGGCAAAAAAGGCAATACACCAGAGAGGTTGGAATCTATGGGATTGCAGTACCCTGACCAACCACCACAACTAAAGGCAGCCGTGGAGCGCACCTACGCTGGTCCCAGACGCCTCGTCACAGCCTGAGAAGCTAACTACACCTAAAGATAGAAAGAGGAAAGCTATCTGCCCCGGAGCAGATCCCCAAAGAACATAGAAAGCCCCCAAACATGTAATGGCGGTTAGACAAGAAGAAATACTGACACAGACAGAAAATAGTATGAGCAAACGTTGGGGCCCAAACTTCCTAAATAGAAAAGGATAGGAAGGGCACTTACTGCAATCCCAAAAAACCCTGAAAAGTACCAACTCTACTAATTACAAAAACACCTGAGATCACACGACCTCTACCACCTAAATTAGTTCTCTGGTGTAACAAAAACTAAACAGCAACCACTGAAAAAACTGGAAAAGGCAAATGAACAAACAACAGTGGCTGAACTAAACTGAGAGGAGCACAAGCCCCCGAAGGGGACCCGGCAGACCCCCACAGAAGTGCAGGACAAAATGCAAAAAACAAGCACAAAAATCTAATAGAAGAAAATGTCTTATCTGTTAGCAGAAGATGCAGGCACGAAACAGCAAGCTACAAAGTGAACAGGAATCAAAGATGAGACCAGAACAATTGATCACCGGCAACCCTGATGGGAGGGAACCTCCCTTATATAAGACCAGTCAGTAACACCTGATCTCCAATCTTCATTGGATAGTTCAGTACTGTTTGTAACCACCAGAGGGAGCTTCTGCTCAGAATTCATTTCTAGCACATTCACAACACTGGAGTATATGCAAATTGCCATTAGAAAAAGTGAAGCAGTAAACTTTGTAAAAATTAATATTTGTGTCATTCTCAAAACTTTTGGCCATGACTGTACATCTTTAGTGTCGCTTCTGTGGCTGCTGCTGCTGTTAACACAATTTTGTGGAAATGTGAACAGTCATGGCATGGTTGGTCTACATCTGCTGTGTTAGCTGTAGTGGAAGACGTGTCGGTCCCAATTATGCTACTTCTATTCTCGTGAAAGTTATTCCACTTCGGTGGCGTCAGGCCATTTTTTAAAAAGTGAACACTTTTGGTTGGGTGTTCATCTGCTGGATTGGGTGTAGTCGAAGACCTGTCGATCCATGTTATACTATTTCTACTCTCATGAATTTGTTGCCACTTCTGTGGTGTAAGGCCCTTATATGTTTAAAAGTGAACACTGCTCGTTGGGTGTCCATCTGCTGTGTTGGGTGTAGTGGAAGACGTCTCGTTCTCAATTATACTATTTCTATTCTCGTGACAGTTTTTCCACTTCGGAGGTGTCAGGCCCTCATTTTTTTAAATGTGAACACTCCTTGTTGAGTGTCCATCTGCTGGTTTGGGTGTTGTGAAAGACCTGTCGGTCCCTATTCTACTATTTCTACTGTGGTGAAATTGATGCCACTTGGGTGGTCTGCCAATAATTTTTGGAAATATGGATACTCATGAATGAGGGTCCATCTGCTGGTTTGGGTGTTGAGAAAGATCTGTTGGTCCCTATTCTACTATTTCTATTGTGGTGAAATTGATGCCACTTCTGTGGGGTAAGGCCCTCAATTCTTAAAATGTGAACACTCCTTGTTGAGTGTCCATCTGCTGGTTTGGGTGTTGTGAAAGATATGTTGGTCCCTATTCTACTACTTCACCTGTGGTGAAATTGATGTCACTTTTGTGGTGTCTGCCAATAATTTTTGGAAATGTGAACACTTCTGGTTAGGTCTCCATCATGCGTGTTGCCTGTAGCAGGTAGCAGTAGGCCTCCACTTCTTTGCACTCAACTACCTGTGTTACTATCCTTAAATTTTTCTGACAATGGTAGTGTAGCCTTTCCGGGGGGTTTAGCTCTAGGATCGCTGTCTGGGTAGACAGAATGGCACGGAAACAGTTCATTCAGACAGCAGTTTGGTGAAAACTGGCCGCAACCAGTTTTATTAAAGTCCACAGCACACAGATAAAAACAAATCATAAACAGAAAACCTGGGCTTGTCTAGCCTCTAATTACACTTAGATAGATGGCCCTCTCTATCCGGGACCCAGACTCTACCAGTCTGTGCCCAAAACAACACATATGATATATGTTACCAGTATGGAGTTTCACAGACACTCCTCTTTATGTCTGAAGGCAACTCCAAGGTCCAGACTTGAGAGAGGTCACCTCCTATTCAGTCGCTATTCGCACGGATTCTCACTGCGACTACTCCTGTGTCCGGGGTACTTCCTGCACCCAGACTGAGATAGCTCACACTCTTAGAGACTGCTTCCTTGTGCCAGGACACCTCCCTGTGTCCGGGCTAAAGACAGCTCCCACACTCTTGGAGACACCTTCTGTGCCTGGACCCCTTGTCCAGACTGAATGAGCTCCCAGACTGTGTTCCAACACACCTACTTCTGGTCTCCTAATTAACACCTGAGTGATTTCAGGCCTGAGCTGCAAGTGTGTGCTGAATGTGAGGTGTAGTGACCTTTCTCTACCACTAGGTTTACAAAGCCACACATTTCCCTTATACCTAGGTGAAATGTACACCCCATTCAACACATATTCACTCACTGTCTCACATATCCCCTCCCTCTTCTCCAGACCGGAGGGCTGGTCATCCAGACCGAAGGGCTGGTCAACAATCCAACAGAGACAGTGAACTCTGGACCAGTCATGGCCCTCATCAGCTTCATCCTCACCACTGTCATAGCCAACATCAGTTTTCTCTTCATCTGAAGCATCCGCACTACCCTGTACCCTCCCAGGCCTATACTCTCTGCGGGCCTCGGGTATCCTGCACGGTTTCATCTTGACCTTAGGGCCGGGCTCAGTTTCGATATAGTGCCTGGCCAGAGAAGTACGACCCGGCACATCAGAACACTTCTGCTGACTCTTCCTCAGAAACTCACGTACCTCCTGTCTCTGGTGCACTGACCATTTGTCACCAACTATCACAGAAGGTATAGGGGGTTTTTCACTTTTCTCCAATTCCCCATTTATTCCAGCTTTCCAGTTCTCCTTGATAGCGGCATCTGTATACTCAGAACCCGCCGGATTCTTCTCTTCCACCACGTTCTGCATCCCATCTGGGCTCCCGTGTGTCTGTAGCGGCAACGGAGTGACACATCGCTTTTCCCATTTGTTGGGACGTGGCTCCGATGTAGCCTCCCTGAAAGTGCGCTTGAGCTCACCAATGCCAGCTACTGATCCGGACCGTAACCCGTCCACGCCGCTGTCTTCGGCAGAAACAGATTCCTGGACAGAGTCAGTCCCCATATCTTCAGTCTTGTTCCTCACAGCTTCACTTGAAACCTCAGCTTCTGATGAGGCATCTGGCTTGGTGACCACCACTTCCATGGCTTTTTCCACCTCTGCAGCATCACCTTCAGAGTCCTTGGCATGATGCAGATCCACACTAAACACCGACAACTTCTCATCTTCAACAGCATCCACTTGTGCTGTGTTCAGTTTCAGAGTCCTGCCTTTAAGGCTCAGCTCTCCTCCTTTCACCTTAGTCTTTGCCAGGGAACCGTCCACCTGTAAAACATCTTCAGATGCCATCTTCTGTCTGGCTGTAAGGTCAGCATCAGATTTCTTCTCAGGACTCTCAACCTCCTCTGCTACCATGCCTTCCTCACTTGCACCGGTTGCTCCATGGTCATCAGATGACTCACTATCACTATCTGACCCTTTTTTCTCAGCCACATCTGGCTCACTGTCAAGGCTATACACTTCATTTTCATTCACATCCTGCTCACTGTCAGGGTTATACAATTCATTTTCATTCACATCCTGCTCACTGTCAGGGTTAGACACTTCATTTTCATTCACATCCTGCTCACTGTCAGGGTTATACAATTCATTTTCATTCACATCTTGATCTGGAACCTTAGTTAACATGTCATCCACAACATTAACTTCACCATCTGGTCCCTCAAGTATGTGACTATGTGACAACCCCAGCACTATACTTCTATATAGCTCAGGTACTAGGAGCTGACTCACGACCTCTCCCTGGACTTCAGTGTCCCCACACAACAGGTCACCGTTCATGGCAGCATGAGGAAACCTCTCCTCAGAGCCAGGCTCCTGGGGAACCTCATTCAAAACAACTACATTTTCCTGTGCCGTTTCAAGAGTGGGGTCCCGCACCGGCTCACTCCCAAAACTGTCACAGGAGCCAGGCAGGTCAGGGACACTCGGTTCCCGAGAACCACCATCCTCGTCTCCCAACATCACCTGCAAAGAAATGTCATCTTTATCACGGTCATCATCAGTATCATCACTATTATGATTAGCATTATCATCAATATCAGCATCATCATCATGGTCATCATCATTATCATGATCATCATTATCATTATCAATATCAGCATCATTATCATGGTCATCATCATTATCACATAATTTTAATGGCCCACTAGCATTGTGTTCCGCCCCTCGGGACTGCGCACCCTCAATAGGAGCTTCATCACACTGTTCATCAGAATCACCCTTCCCCCAGAGATCCTTAGACCGGGGAAAGTCATTACCCAATATAACGGGTTGCACCAGGGTCTTCACTACCCCCACTTCACATGAAATCTCCCCGAGTCTGGGGACCAAGTCCACGGCAGTCTCTGGGTAGACTTTGGTGTCTCCATGGATGCACACCATACTCAGGTGCTTATCAGGGATAAAGTCCCCATCAATCAGGCTGTCACATACGGAAGTCACTGGACTCTCTGAGTCCAAGAGGGCCTGTGCTGGGCAGTCACTTACAACCACCGGGGACCCCTGTGGTCCAGTCTCTTCGGCTGAGGTGGACACACACACAGGTTCTGCGCAGAGAGAGAGGGATCTGCCAACATCACAACACATAGGCTCCCCCTCTATTGGACAGTTGGCTGCAATTTCACGCCAGCTCCAACACTGTCCATCACACTCTCCCACCCACATGTCCCCTCGGGCCTGAACCCGCTTATCAGCATACCCCATGTCCCCAACAGCTGGAACGCTCTTACCGCGAGAGTTCAGCGTCCGGGAACTCCGAAGTGACGACCTCTCAGACGGCTGTACCTCAGGAGGACGTGCTTGGGTGTAGCGGTCCACTATCACCTTTTCAACTCCATAATCAGGCCTGCTGACTGCAGACTCCCAACTGTATCTCCAGTCATGGACTCTCCTGGCACGGGCTGCAACCGTAACACCCAGCCGGGTAAGAATCGCCGCTTTCAACTTGGCATAGTCTTCGCTGTCCGCTTGCTCAGGTCAGCCCAGACTTTTTGGGGTTCCCCAATCAGATAGGGTACGACCGCCATGGCCCATTCAGATAGTGGCAGATTCTCCTTCTCTGCCAGTCTCTCAAACCTAGTAAGATATACCTCCACATCATCACGAGGTGTCATTTTTCTCAAGGACCGTCTTACCGCCTTCTTTATAACGGACAACGCCGGTGCCTTCACAACATTACTTCGGGACGCGGCACCGAAATCCTTTTTTTGGTGCTGTCATCTGCTCAACAAATAACCGGTTATTCTCCTGCTGCTGCTGCAGGAATTGCTGCTGGGCCTGCTGCATGTGCTGCTGGTGCTGCAGGCGCTGCTGCTCCATGCTTCGCTGGGCCTGCACCAGGTACTCAACGAGTTCCTCCATACTGCCGGACTTATCTGTCTCAACCACGGCAGTTTTATGTTGCACATTAACTTGTGCCATTTGTTCAAACAGCGCCTCCATGCTGTCATCCATGCTGTCAGACTTCTCTGTCTTAACAACGGCAGTCTTCACTCAAGACATACACACTACACAGCTTTTTTTCCACAGAAAATTCAGCCTTGCTGTGCAACCACTTTTTTTTTTTTTTTTCCTTTGCAAAGTCTATTAGGGCTACTGTCTCTTTAAGACTGCTCCACAAACTTTTCTTTTGCTGCTGCACATTCCACAGTCATTTTCACAACAAGTTCAGCTTTGCTGTGCATACATTTTCTCTCTGCAGACCCTATCAGGGCCACTGTCTCTCCAAGACTGCTCCAAACAGACGTTTCTGCTGACACACTTTTTTTTTTTTTTTTCTGTTGCTATTTCAATAGACTTCACCTTTAATGCTGTCTCTCGCCACTGTGCTGCATGCACACTCCAGCACTAACTGTACCAGGCCCTGCGCTGCCCCAGCATTCTCCGCCAATTGTAGCCTTTCCGGGGGTTTAGCTCTAGGATCGCTGTCTGGGTAGACAGAATGGCACGGAAACAGTTCATTCAGACAGCAGTTTGGTGAAAACTGGCCGCAACCAGTTTTATTAAAGTCCACAGCACACAGATAAAAACAAATCATAAACAGAAAACCTGGGCTTGTCTAGCCTCTAATTACACTTAGATAGATGGCCCTCTCTATCCGGGACCCAGACTCTACCAGTCTGTGCCCAAAACAACACATATGATATATGTTACCAGTATGGAGTTTCACAGACACTCCTCTTTATGTCTGAAGGCAACTCCAAGGTCCAGACTTGAGAGAGGTCACCTCCTATTCAGTCGCTATTCGCACGGATTCTCACTGCGACTACTCCTGTGTCCGGGGTACTTCCTGCACCCAGACTGAGATAGCTCACACTCTTAGAGACTGCTTCCTTGTGCCAGGACACCTCCCTGTGTCCGGGCTAAAGACAGCTCCCACACTCTTGGAGACACCTTCTGTGCCTGGACCCCTTGTCCAGACTGAATGAGCTCCCAGACTGTGTTCCAACACACCTACTTCTGGTCTCCTAATTAACACCTGAGTGATTTCAGGCCTGAGCTGCAAGTGTGTGCTGAATGTGAGGTGTAGTGACCTTTCTCTACCACTAGGTTTACAAAGCCACACATTTCCCTTATACCTAGGTGAAATGTACACCCCATTCAACACATATTCACTCACTGTCTCACAGTAGTCTAGAAAACTGATATTTGTGCCACCTGACTGTGGCTCTGCATGAAAGCAGGTAGAGGTGTTGCATGAGGTATCAGGGCTCCCAACAAAGGGGCCCTACACCGATCCCTCACCCACCTCGTCTTACTGTGTCGTTCATTGGAAAGCTGATAAGACCCCGATACCTCATGCCTGGCTGATTGCTGCACTTCCATGCTGCAATTTGTACTGTGGGTGAATTGAGGCCATTTTCCTGGTGTCTGTCCCTGATTTGATGTGTTTTGGCAGCATTTGGGGCCATTCTAAGGTGTTGTGCATGCGTTTGTTTTTGCCTTCCATTGACAATAATGGCGTTCAGTAATTTTCGGCGAATATTCAACAAATTAATTGACAAATATTGCAAATTCCGTGATTGGGTTCAGGTCTGGTGACTGTGGAGGCCAGGTCATCTGGCGTAGTACCCTATCACTCTCCTTCTTGGTCAAATAGCCCTTACACAGCCTGGAGGTGTGTTTGGGGTCATAGTCCTGTTGAAAAATAAATGATGGTCCAACTAAACGCAAACGGGATGGAATAATAGCATGCCAATGCAAGATGCTGAGGTAGCCATGCTGGTTCAGTATGCCTTCAATTTTTAATAAATCCCCAACAGTGTCACCAGCAAAGCAACCCCACACCATCACACCTCCTCCTCCATGCTTCACGGTGGGAACCAGGCATGTAGAGTCCATCCGTTCACCTTTTCTGCGTCGCACAAAGACACGTTGGTTGGAACCAAAGATCTCAAATTTGGACTCATCAGACCAAAGCACAGATTTCCACTGGTCTAATGTCCATTCCTTGTTTTCTTTAGCCCAAACAAGTCTCTTCTGCTTGTTGCCTGTCCTTAGCAGTGGTTTCCTAGCAGCTATTTTACCATGAAGGAGAGTGATGGGGTGCTACGCCAGATGATCTGGCCTCCACAGTCACCAGACCTGAACCCAATCGAGACGGTTTGGGGTGAGCTGGACCGCAGAGTGAAGGCAAAAGAGCCAACAAGTGCTAAGCATCTCTGTGAACTCCATGGCTGTTGGAAGACCATTTCCGGTGACTACACCTTGAAGCTCATCAAGAGAATGCCAAGAGTGTGCAAAGCAGTAATCAAAGCAAAATGTGGCTACTTTGAAGAACCTAGAATATAAGACATATTTTCAGTTGTTACACACTTTTTTGTTAAGTATATAATTCCACATGTGTTAATTAATAGTTTTGATGCCTTCAGTGTAAATGTACAATTTTCATAGTCATGAAAATACAGAAGAATCTTTAAATGAGAAGGTGTGTCCAAACTTTTGGTCTGTACTGTGCATATATCACGAAGGACATTTTCTTGGAAAATTGTGTAAATGACAGAATTGCTCTATCTAAAAGCTCATGTTAAAATCGCATTGCAATCGGATGTCATTCGGATGCTAAGTGCTAAAAATCGCATTGTACATGAAAGAAAATTGCGTGACACTCGTTTTACTTTTCTGGACTGATATCGGACAGGTGGTTTTTAAATGGTGATGGGTATGGGCCCTTAAAAGATATTTTCCAGCTTTAGCCTACAAATCTGCAGTCACTATGTGCACTGTGAGGATTCTCCGCTGCTGGGAGTGGGCAGTCATGTGATTGCAAGTATGCAATTTGCATATTTCCAGCCACATTCTGACTAGACATGTCCAGCCTTGCTTAATACACATGTGTGGGATATCGGGATCTATTTGGTCTTCTCAGTCCCCAGTTTATGCTCTAAATCTAGCACGTAGCACATCTACACAGAAACCCCCCTATTGAGAGAGGTCATGCCTATCTAGTTGGCATGTCACCACATGTATACAGATCACATACTTGTGGTCATGAGCCCGCCACTGGTACCAGACAATCCTCACAGCGCACAATATGAAAATTCACAAGTCTGCAGTCACACAGAATGACTGCAGACTTGTAGCCTAAGGCCAGACAACCCCTTTAACGAGAGTCAATCAACCATATTGGAAGTAGATCAGTGCTAGATTATAAATGGTGCTATTCAAAACTGCAACACATGTAAAAATCAAGCTCTCATACAGCTGTTTTACAGAGAAAAGAAAATATTACTTTTGGAAGAAGTGAAGTAAAAAATACGAATTTTGGTAAGAACTTACCTGTAAAATTCTTTTCAGCAAAGGAAGCAAGGGGGACACTTCATTACTTCTGGGTAGGGCGGAGCCAGATAGTAGGACTAACCTCAGGTTCTAAAAATGGGTGTTGTCCGGCCCCTCCGGCACTGGCTCCTCCTGCCGTACACTCCAGTTTTGTACACAAGCTAAGGAGAAAAAAATCACCAGCGGAGTGCCATAACCAATCTAAAAGGGTTCAAAAGACCAAAGTTATGCACATAACATGAATACCACACAGCTCAGGTACCACTCACAAAACCTGACCACTGCGATGAGCTGGCGATGCCGGAAAGAGCCGTAGAGCGCTGACCTCAGCTCAGAAACTCACTTATCAGAGCGAGCCGCGCTGCATCTGAAACAACACCTTCTGCCTTATGGGAGGGAGAAGTGTCCCCCTTGCTTCCTTTGCTGAAAAGAATTTTACAGGTAAGTTCTTACCAAAATTCGTATTTCAGCTGCAGATGGAAGCAAGGGGGACACTTCATTACTTCTGGGATGTCCCAAAGCAGTACAAAAACAAGGGTGGGAAAAAACCTTAAACAGGCAGAAGCCAACACCTTGATACATGCGCAACAGGCGCAACATAAACTTAACTAGAAGTTTTCAAAATACAGCCGCCTGAAGGACTCTGCGTCCTAAGGCCGCATCAGCGGAGGCACTGACGTCCACCTTATAAAACTTTGTAAAGGTGTGAACAGAACGCCAAGTCGCTGCTCGACAGAGCTGGGCTGCCGAAGCCCTTGATGAAGGGCCCACGAAGAGCCCACAGCTCTCGTGGAATGAGCCCGAATATTAATTGGGCAAGGTTCGTCCATAACATGGTAAGCTTCCAAAATAGCTGACCGGATCCAACGAGCTATAGTATCTTTAGAAGCTCGTTGACCACGACGACGACCTGCTGGAATCACAAAAAGAGAATCCGACTTCCGGAAACTCTGCGTAACTGACAAGTAAAACTTCAATGCCCGCACTAAGTCCAATGAGTGCAAGGCCCGTTCCTTCGCATTCTTTGGTTCTGAACAAAGCGAAGGCAACACAATATCTTGATTGACATGGAATTGAGATACCACTTTAGGGAGAAAATCATGTCGCGTGCGAAGAACAACACGATCCGGGAAAAATTCCAAGAAAGGTGGCGAACATGAAAGAGCCGCCAACTCGGAAACCCAACTCAAGGAAGTGACCGCCACTAGGAAGGTAACCTTCCAAGAAAGCAAAGAAAGATTAATAGCATCCATAGGCTCGAAAGGAGCACTTTGAAGAGCTTTCAAAACCAGATTAAGCCGCCAAGGCGACACAGGAGTTTTCCTTGGAGGAAACTGACGGGCTGCTCCGCGAAAAAAAGCACATACGTCCCTACGCGAGGCAATAGCTTTACGAAAAAGCACCGACAGGGCAGACACCTGACCCTTCAGGGTACTGATTGCCAAACCCTTATCCAGCCCGTGCTGCAAAAAAACCAACAAGTTGGGTAATGAAAATTTCTTTGGATTCCTGGAAGAACCCAAACACCATGAAAAGAAGGATTCCCAAATCCTGTAGTAAATCCTAGTTGTAGCCGGACTTCTTGACACTCTCATGGTGGCAATGACCTTTTCTGAAAACCCTTGACGGGTTAAAATCTCGGTCTCAAGAGCCAAGCCGTCAAACGCAGAGACCTCAGGCCCGGATGACACACGGGACCCTGAGTGAGCAAGTCCGGTCGAAGAGGCAGAGGAAAAGGAGGCGCCGCCAGAAGCGACATCAGCGTGGAAAACCACGTCCTTCTCGGCCAATCTGGGGCTATCAGAATAGCCGGAACGCTCTCCAGCCTGACCTGACGTAACACAAGCGGCAGCAAGGATATCGGTGGGAACACATAAACCAACTGGTATTGGCTCCACGGAACCACCAGCGCATCCACTTCCACCGCGGTCGGATCCCTGTATCTGGACATGAAAGTTGGTAACTTGGCATTGATCCTGGAGGCCATCAAGTCTACTTGAGGAGTCCCCCATCGGGAGCACAGAAGTGCAAAGATTTCCGGATGAAGACTCCATTCTCCTGAATCCATCCTTTCTCGGCTGAGAAAGTCTGCCTGGATATTCTGAACTCCTGGTATGTGAATCGCAGAAATGGCCGGCACATGAGCCTCGGCCCATATCAGAATCCGAGATACCTCCGACATGAGTCTGGAGCTCCTCGTCCCGCCTTGATGGTTGATATACGCAACCGCCGTAGCGTTGTCCGTCTGAACACGAACTGGTAATCCGCTCAAAGGGACCGTCCAATGTTGGAGGCAAAGAAAAATTGCCCTCAATTCCAGGATGTTGATCGGTAACACCGATTCTTCCGGTGACCAAACTCCCTGAATCCAGAGATTGTTCCAAACTCCCCCCCAGCCCGTCAGGCTGGCATCGGTGGTCAAGACCGACCATGACAGGGGAAGAAAAGATTTTCCCAGGAAAAACCGTTCCGGACGTAACCACCAGTCCAGAGACTCTCGCACTTTGCGGGAGATCAAAACCCTGCAATCCAGTGCTTCCTGTGCACGATTCCATCTCTTCAAAATGAAGCTTTGAAACGTTCTGCAATGGAACTGAGCAAACGGAAGCGACCATTAACCCCAGAAGGAGCATACATCTTCGAAGGGATACTGTCGTTGAGGACTGCACAGTCTGTGCCAGACAATGGATACTGGTTTGCTTGTCCTTTGGCAGAAAAACTTCTCCGAAGCATTGCCATAAGAGGTGCCAGCACCTTTGTAAAAACTCGGGGTGCCGAAGCCAACCCGAAAGGGAGGGCCACAAACTGGTAATGGTCCTGACCTATGGCAAAGCGCAGAAAGCGCTGATGAGATCTTCCGATGGGAACGTGTAAATAGGCGTCGCGAATATCTATGGACACCAGAAAATTGTTCTGTGACAGGGCAGTCACTACTGAGCGAAGCGACTCCATGCGGAACTTTTGGGTGTAAACATGCCGATTTAACCTCTTGAGATCCAGAATGGGACAAAACTTTCCCTCCTTTTTGGGAACCACAAAGAGGTTGGAATAAAATCCCCTTCCCCGGTCTTCCGGAGGAACTGACACTACTACACCCTTCTGTAGTAAGGAATCGACTTCCTGCCGCAGAGCGGTCAATAAGTCGGGATCTGACGGAACGCGAGACTGACAGAATCTTTCTGGAGGGCGAGAGAGAAACTCTATAAAATAGCCTGCCGACATTATTCGTGTCACCCAGGAGTCTGAGACGCGGGAGACCCAAACGGCTTGAAGCAGGAGCAGGCGCCCCCCCACTCGAGAATCCTCGAGTGAACTTCTGGCGTCAGTCCGTTTTGGCGGGCTTTTTGTCAGATTCCCGCTTGTCATTGCGCGGGTATTGTTTCCAAGAAGCGTTAGACTTTTGGGAAGACTTTTTCCCTGAAAAGGTGGGACGACCCGATCCCCAAGAGGAGTGACCGGCTCGCCCCCTGCCACGAAAAAAAACCGCCAGTTACCGTAGGAACCGGTCCTGCCAAAAGCAGCCGTAGCTGCCCTACGCTGAGGAAACGCTGACTCCTTAGCCTTAGCAATCAATTCCGTGAGGTCAGAGCCGAAAAGCTGACCACCTTTGTAAGGCAAAGATAGCAAACCTTGTTTGGAGACCACATCTCCAGTCCACTGTTTAAGCCACAACGCTCTTCTAACAGTGATTGTAAAAGCCTGAGCTCTGGATATTAGGGAAGCCATATCCAAAAGAGCGTCACAGACATATTGGTCTGATTCTTCTATTAACTTAATGATCTCATCTATTGCCTGTAAAGACGACCCATCTTGCAGGGATATCCGCAGGCGAGCTGTCCAACCCATGGAAGCTCTAGAAGCACAATAGGAAGAATAAAGCCACTCTAAAGGCCTGACCAGCAGCTTCATAGCCGGCCTTGGCCGCCATCTCTGACTTTTTGTCCAGCGCATCCTGCAAAGTAGCTTTCCCTTTGACGGGAAGCATAGTAGCTTTATTAAGCTTAGATAAAGAAATATCCACCTCAGGGGACGGAATCCAGCTAGCAAATAGGTCTGCTGGACAAGGATACAAGGTTTCAAATAACCTTGTCCCCTGAAAACGCTTATCTGGACAAACGCGTTCCTTTTCTACTTTCTTAGAAAACTCACTCATAGCTGGCATCGCTAAACGTGATCTTTGCGACCCATGGTACCATCTGGGTATACCTTCATCATCATTCATCTCCTCAGGTACTTGCAGTACCTCTCGTATGGCCCTGACAAAAGCATCTACACGGCCCGACAAGGAAGCAGAGTGCTCCTGAAAATCCTCTCTGCCCGAATCAGAACATTCTCCTTCAGAAACTGAAGGAGAACTCCCCCTCGCAGACAAATCTGAGTCACTTAGTGGGGAGGGCATAGCAATCCTGGGACGCTTTTTGCTATGAGAAGGTCTAGAGGATACCCACTGACCCAAAAGGTCAGAAAGCCCACTAATAGCAGTAGTGAGCATATCAAACTTGGCATCATAGCGACCTCCAATAGCAGCGCTAGAAGGTGCAGAGGATTCCATCGTGTCAGAAACGCGGGGCTGGTCCTGTGAGAGGACGAGGAAGACGATCAGCCTCCTGACTCAAATCTGACATGCCGGTTATTGAGATGGTATAGTGATGAGAATAACCAGAGCAGTGTGGTCTCACACAGTAGCAAAACGCTGAAGGGTTAACTTCTTTTAAAAGCAAAAGAATACCCCAGCAGTGAAAAAAAGGCGCCCCCCCCCCGCTGCAGACAGCTCACAGACCGTTACTGAGGGATACAATGTCCCAATGATCAGAAAACTGCAGCGCTGCGCTAGAGAGCGCAAACAGCAAAAAAATGCTGCGGGAGGCTAAAGGGTTAAGCTGCTACCTAAGCGATAGCAGCGACTCACCCGGCTGGCTTGGTGTTGTCTCAAATGCCTGTGTACAGAAACGGAGGAGAGGAGACCAGGAGAGCTGTAATGGCTGCCGCAGAGAGCAGGAAGAGAAGGAGCCAGTCACTTCCTGTAATCAGAAAGCCGGGAAAGCCCGAAGCCACGCCCCCTCTCTGCTCAGTCAAAAAAGTGCGGGAAATCTTTTGCACTCCTCTCCCTGTACACTGTAACGGCGCTGCAGCGCCGAAAACACACAGCACATATTAAATAAAAAATCGCTTTTTTTTTTTTTTTAAAAATGCCCAATCATGAGAAAATAGTGGGAAACACCAATAACAGTCAGTGCTGTCACCGCAGACGCTGTAATCACTCGCACATATCAAAATATAATGCAGAGTACTCACCAGCCAAAAACGCCACAGGGACCCTCCACGGATATGTGACGCTGTGCCCATTGCTTCCCCATGAGGACAAGGAACGCAGTGACCCAGAACGTGGTGTGCGTCCTGTCAGGGATAGCCACCTCTTCCCCCGGGCCGGCAAGAAAATGCAATGACCACCATTTAGGGAATACATTTCTGCCAGGGGAGAGGATGGGGTCCAGCAGCGCCGGTACCCCTGATCCTCTAGACATAAAGTCCAGGACCCTGTCCGAGTAAAATAATAAACTCTTCTGAGGTGATTTCTGAGGAGCTGCATTAGCAGCCGTCCTTCCTACTTGGACCTCAAGTCGAAACTGGGGTGTACGGCAGGAGGAGCCAGTGCCGGAGGGGCCGGACAACACCCATTTTTAGAACCTGAGGTTAGTCCTACTATCTGGCTCCGCCCTACCCAGAAGTAATGAAGTGTCCCCCTTGCTTCCATCTGCAGCTGAAATTAAAGTACAAAAATGGCAGTGGCAGGAAGGGGTTAAAGTTGTATTCCCATTTCAGAAAATCATGACATATTTATAGGATGTGGGTCCCATGCTTAGCAATTTTTGGAATTTCCATAGAAGTGAACGTAGAAAGCTGTATCTGCTGGACATCTCTATATTCCCAGTGGAATGATACTGAACCCCATTTTCTAAATATATACGGGTCTTCACAGTGGGACCCGGTCTATCAGACATTTATGGCCAGGGTGGCCATACCGTTGGTGTAAACCTGTGCACTCGCACAGGGGCCTAAGAGGTAATGGAGCCCAATTTCCATCTTCAAAGCAGGTGGAATTTTGTATTACAATGGGCTATATGACTGGCAAAGGGCCCTTACATTGTTCTTGCACAGGAGCATCTTCTGTCTGTGTCCATTAGTAATTTATGACATACCTTGTGGTTGTGCAATAAACTTATGAGATAGAAAAACTCTTAAGTAGCTGCATTGGATCAACAATCTGGTAGACTGTACAGTTTCCATCTAGTTAACACTTTTTTTTATTTGTAGCAATGACAACAAAGGCAGAATAAATTAGATTTATTAAAAATATATCTATCTCATAAAAACTGATACATTTCACTTCGGGGCAGCAGATCCTGCTATATAAAACAAACAGAATA
The DNA here is from genome assembly GCA_033576555.1 of Oophaga sylvatica. NCBI lineage: Eukaryota > Metazoa > Chordata > Amphibia > Anura > Dendrobatidae > Oophaga > Oophaga sylvatica. Next base: position 337,360,436 of record JARQOD010000002.1, on the reverse strand, counting down.
TTCATTGGATCATGGGAATAAATCCTGCACTCATAAAGTGGAGTAACTGGAAATAATTTGTTCAAGTGTAGTAAAACTCTGCAGGAAATCTTCTTCTTCAATGCCATATTCTGTGTATTGGTGAACATATGCTCTGAAATAGAAAAATCACCCATGAGTTGCTTTATTGGCCAACTCCACCCAAGTAATATTTCCAAGCTGGAAGCAGTTGGTCTGTAAAACCTTTGCTTTTGTGCGTTGTCATTCTAGACACCGATTTTTATTTATGTGTATTTGATTGTTCAATGCCTTAGAAGGTCTGGTTACTCCATGGATTGTATCTAGCCATCTAATCTAGTCCTTTTCTTTTCTAATGCAATAAATTAAAGCACCATTCACAGAAATACGGATTTTTGTGTTACTCACCGTAAAATCCTTTTCTCCGAGACGCTCATTGGGGGACACAGGACTGTGGACTGTGGGTGTATGCTACTGCCACTAGGAGGCTGACACTAAGTAAACATAAAAAAAGGTTAGCTCCTCCTCCGCCGTATACACCTCAGCATTGGTCACAGGCAAACCCAGTTTAGTGCAAAAAGCAGTAGGAGGCTAAAATAAATCAGAGTTAACACAGATACAGCATATCCAGAAGAAAAAAACTGCTGATACCGACTAATCAGAGAATAGAGTTAACTCAAAACAAAGCCATCCGGCTATTAGGGAGGGAACTGTGTCCCCCAATGAGCGTCTCGGAGAAAAGGATTTTACGGTGAGTAACACAAAAATCCGTATTTCTCCTTCGTCTCATTGGGGGACACAGGACTGTGGGACGTCCCAAAGCAGTCCACTTGGGTGGGAAACTGACTCCACAGTGCAATTATACATAGGCATTGCTCATAGGTGCGCTACCGCGCCCTGAAGAATCCTTCTACCCAGACTGGCATCCGCAGAAGCCTGGGTATGGACATTATAATGTTTGGAAAAGGTATGCAGACTGGACCAGGTTGCTGCCTTACAAACCTGTTCCACCGAAGCCTGATGTCGAAGGGCCCAGGAGGCACCCACCGCTCTGGTGGAGTGAGCCTTGATCCCTGCGGGAACCACCGCGCCTCTGATGCGGTAAGCCTCCTGAATGGCTAACCGAATCCACCTAGCCAGGGTTGATTTAGAGGCAGCAAGTCCCTTCCTGCGACCTTCAGGAAGGACAAACAGCGTATCCGTCTGTCGAAAGGACGCCGTCCGAGATACATATCTCCTGAGTGCTCTCACCAGATCCAGCGTATGGAGAGCCTTCTCCACTCGGTGTGTCGGAGCTGGGCAAAATGAGGGCAAAACAATGTCCTCATTAATATGAAATGAGGACACGACCTTAGGCAGAAAAGGTGGTGTTGGTCTGAGCACTACCTTATCCTGATGGAAAAATAAGTATGGAGCTCGACAAGACAGTGCAGCCAGCTCCGAAACCCGCCTTATGGATGTTATGGCTACCAAAAACACCACCTTCCAGGAAAGAAATGACAGAGAAACCTCCTGCAAAGGTTCAAAAGGAGACTCCTGCAGGACTCCCAGGACTAGATTGAGATCCCAAACATCTAAGGGAGCCTTGTAGGGGGGAACTATATGGACAACCCCTGAATAAAGGTCCTAACTTGAAAATTAGACGCGATCCTTCGCTGAAAAAGCACTGATAAGGCTGATATCTGGCGTCTAAGCGTACTTGGTGCTAGACCTGAATCTAGGCCTGCCTGGAGAAATGACAGAATGTTTGGAATTGAAAACCGAAGCGGGGAACAATCATGTTCCCTGCACCAAGTAAAAAAGACCTTCCAAGTCCCGTGGTAGATGCGAGCCGAAACAGGCTTTCGGGCGCTAGCCATCGTCGCGGCGACCTTTTTAGAGAATCCAGCCCTAGTCAGGATCCAAGATTCAACGGCCAAGCCGTCAAACACAGGACCGCTGAGTTCTGGTGGTAAACTGGGCCTTGAGAGAGAAGGTCCGCGCGCTCTGGCAGTCGCCAGGGTGCGTCGGCGAGCAATTGTACCAGCTCCGCGTACCATGGGCGACGTGGCCAATCTGGAGCGATTAATATCGCTGGGACTCCTTCTAACCTGATCTTTCTGATCACCCTTGGGAGCAGAGCTATTGGTGGAAACAAGTATGGAAGATGAAACTGATTCCATGGTAGAACCAGGGCATCTACTGCAATTGCCTGAGGATCCCGGTACCGGGAAACAAAGTTGGGCACTTTGGCATTTATCTTGGAAGCCATCAGGTCCACATCTGGGGTTCCCCAGCGTCGGCATATCTGCTGAAAAATCTCGGGATGTAGAGACCATTCCCCTGATGCTATGCCGTGACGGCTGAGAAAATCTGCTGCCCAGTTTTCCTCGCCCGGTATGTGGACTGCTGAAATCACAGAGCGATTTTCCTCTGCCCAGGTCAGAATCTGTTTTACCTCGTGCATGGCCGCCCTGCTGCGGGTACCTCCCTGATGGTTTATGTATGCCACCGCCGTGGCATTGTCCGATTGTATTCGGACTGGGCGGCCCGCCAGATGCTGGTGAAAATGCCTCAAAGCCAGCCGAACCGCTCGGATCTCTAAAATATTGATTGGGAGGGTCGATTCTTGCTGAGACCAAATTCCCTGAGCTGTGTGGTGACGAAACACTGCTCCCCATCCGAGAAGGCTGGCGTCCGTTGTGACTACCAACCAAAAATTTGGAGGAAACAAACGACCCTGTCGAAGAGTGGTGTCCCTCGTCCACCACGTAAGAGTCTGTCTGATCTGCAGGGACAGACGACACCGCAGATTGAGGGAGTAAGGGCTCCCGTCCCATACTGCCAAGAGTGCATGCTGAAGGGGGCGAAGATGAAACTGGGCAAACGGAATAGCCTCGATTGCCGCCACCATCCTTCCTAGGACCCTCATGCAAAACCGGATGGTGTGAGGAATTGGTTGGCGAAGTATCCGTACCTCCTGGCGGAGAACTAAGGCCTTGTCCTGAGGAAGAATTACCAACCCCTGAGAGGTGTCGAAATTCATCCCTAAAAAGGTGATCTTCCGAGATGGCACGGGAGATGACTTCTTCATATTCACCAGCCACCCCAAACGAGCAAGGGTGTCTAACGTAATGTTGACACTTTCCTCGCAGGTCTGAAAAGACGGCCCCTTGATGAGGAGATCGTCTAAGTAAGGCAGAATGACTATCCCCCTGGAGTGCAAAATGGACACAACAGCAGCCATGACCTTTGTGAATACCCTGGGGGCTGTGGCTAGCCCGAATGGCAGGGCTGCGAACTGAAAATGAAGCTTGTCGATGGCAAACCGAAGAAACTTTTGATGAGGGGGAAATATGGGAATATGAAGATAGGCATCTTGGATGTCTATCGATGCTAGAAATTCCCCTCTTTCCATGGCTGCAATGACCGAACGGAGAGATTCCATTCGGAAATGCCGAATTTTGACAAATCGGTTTAATCTCTTTAGATCCAGAATGGGCCTTACGGTCCCATCCTTCTTGGGTACAATGAACAGGTTGGAATAAAAACCCTGACCTCTTTCGACCTCTGGTACAGGTACAACAACCCCGCTGTGCCGAAGAGACTCGACCGCCTTGAATAAGGCATGACCTCGAGACTCCTCCTTGGGAAGGCGCGAGGGGAAAAAGCGATTTGGGGGAAGGCTGGTAAATTCTATTTTGTACCCTGTGGAGACTAACTCCTTGACCCACTCGTCGTGAGTCACTGATAGCCAAGTGGGACGAAACCAGAGTAAGCGGCCGCCTACCCTGGAAAAATTGACCGGATTTTGCCTCCAGTCATTTGTCCGAATATCTTTGGGGTTTGGACCCTCTGGATCTTGACTGATAAGATCTCCCTCTTCCCAGAGGATTGGTCCTGTAGGTGACCTGGCGATCTTTGGCCTGATTAGGCCGACCTGAGCCTCTGGAGGTGGCTGGCATGGCCCAGCCTGGGTTACGAAAGGCTCTAAAACGAGGCTGAGGTTGTCGACGAAAAGGTTGTTTAATCCTTTGCTGAGGAAGGAAATTGCTCTTCCCTCCTGTTGCATCAGATATGAGCTGATCCAATCTCTCGCCAAATAACCGACCACTGTGATATGGTAAAGATGTAAGCGACTTTTTTGAAGTTGAATCCGCTCGCCAGGTTCTTAGCCACAAGGATCTTCTAATGGCAATTGCATTAGCAGCGGCTAATGCTGCGCAATTTGCCGCATCCATGGATGCATTAATTAAGAAGTCTCCAGCAAGAGCTATTTGATTAGAAATCTGAGTTACCTCAGACGGCACCTCTATGCCGTGAAGAGCTCTATTTAGAGACTCCGACCAGGATATCATGGCCTTGGCAACCCAAGTCGCTGCAAAAGAAGGAGAGAGAGCAGAACCTGATGCCTCAAATACCGAACGGGCCAAACTCTCAATTAGACGATCCGTTGGCTCCTTAATAGAGGAGCCGCTGGGAATGGAGAGGAGCGTTTTAGATGCCAAACGCGAAACAGGAGGATCAACCGAAGGAGATTCTGTCCACTTCTTAAGGAGCTCAGGAGCAAAAGGATATCTAGTATTGAGAGCCTTTTGTCCAGCAAAGCGCTTGTCCGGTTTCTCCCGGTGGCACTGCACTAATTCCTCAAACTCAGGATGAGCACCAAAAACTTTATGGGCTTGCCTGGCTCGTTTAAAGGTCACCTTGTGACCAGAGGTCAAGGTGGACTCATCGTCTATCCCAGAGTTTGATTGATAGCTTCGATCAAACTGTCAATTGTTTCTTGACTATACTGCGCCTCTATATTAAGTGACCCCTCCAAATCGGAATCCGAATATTGATCACTTGCCAAGGGAGAGGGAGAGCGGGAGACGGAACTAAAAGATGCCGAGGCTCCAGACGGCATGGGCGACACAGTGTGGGTTCGTTTCCCCTGTGTCTGCCTGGTGCGAGCGCGGCCCCTGCAGGCCTGAGGTTCCTGAGATGTAGCCAAGACAGGTGAACCACTGTCCCTGCTCCTATCGGGAGCCTGAAGGGACTCGACTGCTCTGGTTAATGACGCCACAGATTGCGCCAGGGAAAGGGCCCATTCAGGAGGGCTTGGCGCATTAGGCTCGGCTATAGGAGAGGGTTCCTGAGCCCGTTCAGAGTCACAGGCCTCGCAGATCCGAGAAGTCTGGGCATGCGGAAAAGGGGACCTACAAGCAATGCATGCGGTATAAAGTATCGTATGCGTCTTGGTTCTTTTGGACATTCTGAATCCGTCACAGTACACAATAAACTGGATGTGTCAGTCAGCGGAAGGGGCGCAAAAGTGCACAACAATCAGGCTGGAGGTAGTAGCACTCACCCCAGTCCTGTATCCCAGCGTCACTTAGTGAGTTTCTCCAGGTGGAATTGCCTGTGGCTCCAATCTCTTAAAAAAGAGCGCTTCTCTATCAAAGAGGAAGTGCTCATGTAGCCGAGCTTCAGAAGGGAGGGTCAGGAGGCGCGGCCTAGACGTCAGGGCTCTCATCCCCCAACTTCCGGCCGCGGCCTATCCCCGGCAAAAGCCGGGGACTAAATTTGAAACCGCGGCCTAGCGGCCACCGAAGCCGCGATCTAAATTTCCGGCGGAGGCGGCCCCAAAGTCGGAGGGCGGTCCCGCCGGAAGGAGACGCCGCCGGGGGCGGAGCCCACCTCCGCGACCCCTCAAGCTGACGCCGGCAAAAAAACTCCGGCCAGCGGCCCAGTCCCGGAAAAAGCCGGGGACTAGATTTGAAGCCGCGGCCTAGCGCCACTAGAAGCCGCGGTCTAAATTTTTCTCCCCCCGGCGGCAGCCACCCCAAAGTCGGAGCGCTCGCTAGGAGTTGCCGCTCCCGACTTAAGGTGTCCATGGCACGCCGGGACCACTCGCCTGCTTCAACTCCCCGGGACTTGGGGGGAGGCTGTCTGGAGAGACTGCTGCAGAGAGGAGAGGAACGCCGCCGGAAGCGGGCCCATACTCACGACTCCGCTACCATATTCTTCAGCCCGTGGCCTAGTCCGGGAAGCCGGGAACTAATTCTTTTACTCCGGAGCGCTGCTGTATCTTTCGCCATTTAGGATTTGAAGGTGAGATTCTTCTTCCAATCTTCTTCACATGCAGCGCATTAAAGGGGGACTCTCCGTGAAAAGTAAAAAAGGACGGTGCAGGAACCCTAACTCCATCACCCCTTCAGGGGATGAGGAGAGGGACCGTCCGCCACCTTGCAGCACCGCAGTCTAGCATTGGTGGTGCAGTGGGGGCCGCACGGACTAACTCCCGCCTCTGTACAGCCTAGGGCTTCAATACCTTAGGGTGGTCAGGGCTGAGTCCGGCATTTATGTCCCACGTTGCGGGAGAGGATACGATGGAGGCTTTACTCCACGTGCTCGCCCGTTGATGGTTTGGGGAGATCGGACCCTTTCAATAGGATCCGTCGCCCCTATCTCATCTTCGTGGGAAGAAAAAAAAAAAAAAAAAAAAAAAAATGGTCTGGAAACAGAACCAGACGTGTGCCTCCATCAGACACTAAGCAATAACTGGGTTTGCCTGTGACCAGTGCTGAGGTGTATACGGCGGAGGAGGAGCTAACCTTTTTTTATGTTTACTTAGTGTCAGCCTCCTAGTGGCAGTAGCATACACCCACAGTCCACAGTCCTGTGTCCCCCAATGAGACGAAGGAGAAAACAAGCTCTTAAACAGCGGCATTGACAAGGTGTTGCCACTAATCATACTTACCTGTCGCTCCGATCATCTTCTGCAGGTTGTGACCTGCCGGATCACTCCAGTGTTTGCTGGGCAAGCCGGAAATGACAACTTAATGCAAGTCTATGAGTCAGAACAAGGCCAGAATAAAGCTCTCACAGACTTACACTGACAGCTTGTGACCATTACCTCTGACTTCCAGTCAGTCAGAAGTTGGGGTCAAAAGATGGCAGATCGTGACCGGAGTGGTGTTGGGAATAGCTGAAGACGGCGGCTGGCGAGTATAATACTAGGGTGAGGGACCTTATGTTGGTGGCACTACTGCAACTCTGAAATAAAAAAATAAGTTGAAGTGGTGCTTTAAATCCCATCTCCAAGATCCTAGCCCAGTATATAGTAGGTGTAATAATACCTCCAATTAGAAATGTAGTATAGTTCTCTGATTTGCTATGTCGCGTACCTCATATGCAGGCACTGCAGTAGCTTAGGTATCCATGGTTATGACCACTCATAAAGTGACATTATTGTGGCATTATTTTTACAATCGCTGGCCTATTGTTAATAGATGCACGTTCATGGAAAAAAACTTGTGGCCATTATCAATAGGTAAGCGATTTGCACTAAATATTTGTGGAAAGATGTGTAAACTTTTATAAAGCTGTTTTTATGGCAGTTACACCTTGGCTGTGTGGTATCCGCATGTCAAACTCTTTGCAAGACCCCCAACCTCAAGTACTGTGCCCAAACACAAGGAGGACTGTACAGCTATGATTTTAAAACTGCACAGTCCTCTTTATTTTCCCCATGACACCGATTTATAGAATCAGTTGGTATAGGAAGAGAATGTAGAACGTGATTATCCTCAATGTGCTGACTGCACTCAGTTTGCTGCCTTTAGATCATAGCTGGAGCCTGGAGTGGAGGATAACCCACTGATCATAAGGTATTTAATCCCTTGACCACAAGGTAATGAAATAAATTGTATGTATTATTTAGACACTGTATTTCCCCATCTTTGAGTATTAGTACTGAACCCTGTAAGATTATACGTAATCCATCATTATATGGTACTGCTGTTTGGTTAGAATACACTGATACTAATTCTGAAATTGTGAGAAACTACCATTTTGTTACATTACTATATACTACCAAAATAATATACCGTACTGTGCCACTTTCTAACACAGTTATGTTAATTGTATGGCCGTGATATTTGGGTAATCATATAAAAGTTTATATTGTGTGTTTGGGCTACTATGTGGAGCTTGTTTGACCCCATGATGTACTGTGGTGGTAAGTAGGCATTATAGGATATCACATATATGGGCGAGTCACAACTGTACAGAACACTTTCAGAGTAAAGCTGGCTGAAGCCCACCAATAAAATGTATAGGAGCCTCCAGATGTCAAATGTTAGAGATAAGAATAGGACAGATTATTTTTTACTGCTAACGCCTTTTGTTCTAGAGTGGGATAAACTATGGCCAGAGGTGTCTGACAGCTGCTTTCTCTTAGAACACATACACACTCAGCCAGCATTCTGGCCGTCCAACATATAAAAGAGGGGGGCAATAAAGCAACAAGGATCTTACTTTGAGGCAAACATGTTCCATGCTTTTCCAACAATGTTGTCTAAGGGCTTCAGGAGGCCTTGACTGTTGCTCATTAAAGTGGCAGACTTCTCATATTTGTTAAAAGCTCTTGGCGTTTTCCAAATACTAAAGGAATCATCTGGTGTCAACCAAGACGTATACAATGCTGGATCTCTGAAGCCCTCTGCAACGAAATCAGACAGAAAAAGCAATTGTCAAAAATCAACATGACCGGTGATGTCTTACAGTGCTGATGGCACAACAAAAATACAGCTATACAGTAGTGTAGCTACGGAGGGGGGGGGGGGGGGGGGGGTTCAGAGGGGGCGGTGACCCTGGACCCCGCACTCTTAGGGGGTCCAACCGGAGCTACGCTACTGTAACTGTATCGGTATGTACAGCTGCATCATACTGTAGAGTCTGCTTAGGGAGGGGTGCATTATACTATAGAGTCCACCTATGTGGGGTACATTATACTATAGAGTCTGCCTATGGGGGGTGCATTTTACTATATGGAGTCTGCCTATGGGGAATGCATTATACTATATGGAGTCTGCCTATGGGGAATGCATTATACTATATAGAGTCTGCCTATTTGGGGTGCATTATACAATAGAGTCTGACTATGGGGAGTGAATTATACTATATAGAGTCTGCCTATGAGGGGTGCATTATACGTTACACAATATAGAGTCTGCCTATTGGGAGTGCATTATACAATATAGAGTCTGCTTATGGGTGGTGCATTATACAATATAGAATCTGTCTATGGGGGTGCATTATACTATATAGAGTCTGCCATGGGGAATGCATTATACTATAGAGGCCTATGAGGAGTTCATTATACTATATGGAGGCCTATGGAGAGTGCATCATACTATAAGAGTCTGTGACCGCTCCTGGCAGTTAGTGCCTGGTGTCAGCTGTGAGAATCAGTTGACACCCAGCCGCGATCGGCCGCGCTCCCCCGTGAGCGCAGCCGATCGCACATGACGTACTATTTCGTCCATGGGAATTAAGTCCCAGGTCACATGGACAAAATAGTATGTCCAATGGCAGAAAGGGGTTAATATAATTTTGATAAAAAAAAAATGTAAAAGCCGTCCCACCACATCACGGTGACCGTATTCGGGACAGTCCTAAGCTCTAATATTAAAACCTTACCATATGTCAAGTGACGTACATGTGGATAAGGGCCGAGAAAGACTGAACATGGCTAATGGACACCCAGCCTTGAATGTAATGTCCAGCTCAAAGAAAAGGGAACCCACATCCTTATTTATGTACCGCATGGTATTTACTTATTATGTTTTTATCTTAGGTTTTGTCTGTTTATTGGCCAGTGTGAACATATGACTACAAGCTGCATGCACACCAACTTATATTCCAGTTCACCTCTTTTAGTTTTTTTTTTAGCTCTATGCAAATAAGGGTGTGGCCTCCCTTTTCTTTGAGCGGGACATTAAATTCATATATTTCCCCATGGCTAGGTGTCCATTACTCGGTGTCTCAGTCCTTTTCAGTCCTTATCCACATGTATGCTTGACAAATGGTAAGGTTTTAATACTAGAAGACAGGACTGTCCAGAATAGGGTCATGGTGACGTGATGGGATGGCTTTTACATTTTTTTTTTTTAATCAAAATTATGTTAATTAACCACCCTATGTTATTGTCCTGCATTATTGTTGTTTATGTATTTATTTACTGCAGGGTATTTGCTTATTATGTTTTTCTCCTAGGTTTTGTCTGTTTTGTGGCCAGTGTGAACAAGCGTGTAGCTGCATGCACACCAACTTATATTCCAGTACATCTCTTGAGCTTTTTGCTTAAGTTTTATGTTAAACAAATATTTAATTATGATAATACAGTTGTATTAACCATTTAAGGACACAGCTATTTTGAGCCTCAAGGACAAAGCATTTTTTGGGCGATTTTATTTATTACTGTGTTCTAAGCCATAGTGGTTTGATTGCTTAAAGGGAATCTGTCACCCCATTTTTCGACCATCAGCTGTAGCCACCGCCATCAGGGGCTTATCTACAGCATTCTGCAATGCTGTAGATAAGCCCCGATTTCACCTGAAAGAGAAGAAAAACTAGTTATATTATACTCACCCAGGGGCGTTCCGCTGTCCGGTCCGGACCAATGGGCGTCGTGGTCTGGTCTGGCGTCTCCCATCTTCTAGCGAAGCCCTCCTCTTCTTAGCTTTCCGTCGCGGCTCCGGTGCAAGCGCACTGCTCTGCCTGGTGAGAGCAGAGTACTGCAGTGCGCAGGCGCCAGGAAAGGTCAGAGAGGTCCGGCACCTGCGCACTGCAGTACTCTGCGCTGCCCTCACCAGAGCAGTGCGCCTGCGCCGGAGCCGCGACGGGAAGCAATGAAGAGGAGGGGTTCGCTAGAAGATGGGAGACGCCAGACCAGACCGCGACGCCCATTGGACCGGACCGGACCCCGGAATGCCCCTGGGTGAGTATAATATAACTTGTTTTTCTTCTCTTTCAGGTGACATCGGGGGCTTCTCTACAGCATTACAGAATGCTGTAGAGAAGCCCCTGATGGCGGTGGCTACAGCTGATGGTCGAAAAATGGGGGTGACAGATTCCCTTTAATTGACAGTCATAAGAGAGCTTGTTTTTTTGGGAGTGACAAGTTGTATTTTATAATAGAATGACTTTTTTTTTCTTTTTTGTGGTTGCGGGTTCTGAGAGATAGTAATTTTTTCTTCTCCAGTATTTTACTTTACCTACAAATTGACGTGCTAAATTTAATCTTTGGGTCAGTACAGTCATGGCCAAAAGTTTTGAGAATGACACAAATATTAATTTTTACAAAGTCTACTGCTTCACTTTTTCTAATGGCAATTTGCATATACTCCAGAATGTTATAAAGAGTGATCAGCTTAACAGCAATTACTTGCAAAGTCAATATTTGGCTAGAAAATGAACTTTATCCCCCAAAACACATTTCAACATCATTGCAGCCCTGCCTTAAAAGGACCAGCTAACCTCTTTTCAGTGATTGCTCCATTAACACAGGTGTGGGTGTTGATGAGGACATGGCTGGAGATCAATCTGTCATGATTAAGTAAGAATGACACCACTGGACACTTTAAAAGGAGGCTGGTGCTTGGCATCATTGTTTCTCTTCTGTTAACCATGGTTATCTCTAAAGAAACACGTGCAGTCATCATTGCAATGCACAAAAATGGCCTAACAGGGAAGAGTATCGCAGCTAGAAAGACTGCACCTCAGTCAACAATCTATCGCATCATCAAGAACTTCAAGGAGAGAGGTTCCATTGTTGCCAAAAAGGCTTCAGGGCGCCCAAGAAAGACCAGCAAGCGCCAGGACCATCTCTTAAAAGTGTTTCAGCTGCGGGATCGGGCTACCAGCAGTGCAGAGCTTGCTCAGGAATGGCAGCAGGCAGGTGTGAGTGCATCTGCACGCACTGTGAGGCGGAGACTCTTGGAGCAAGGCCTGGTCTCAAGGAGGGCAGCAAAGAAGCCACTTCTCTCCAGAAAAAAACATCATGGACAGACTGATATTCTGCAAAAGGTACAGGCAGTGGACTGCTGAGGATGGGGTAAAGTTATTTTCTCTGATGAATCCCCTTTTCAATTGTTTGGGACATCAGGAAAACGCCTCATTCGGAGAAGACAAGGTGAGCGCTACCACCAGTCTTGTCTCATGCCAACTGTTAAGCATCCTGAAACCATTCATGTGTGGGGTTGCTTCTCAGCCAAGGGAATCGGCTCTCTCACAGTCTTGCCTAAAAACACAGCCATGAATAAAGAATGGTACCAGAATGTCCTCCAAGAGCAACTTCTCCCAACCCTCCAAGAGCAGTTTGGCGATCAACAATGCCTTTTCCAGCATGATGGAGCACCTTGCCATAAAGCAAAGGTGATAACTAAATGGCTCAGGGAACAAAACATAGAGATTTTGGGTCCATGGCCTGGAAACTCCCCAGATCTTAATCCCATTGAGAACTTGTGGTCAATCATCAAGAGACGGGTGGACAAACAAAAACCTAAAAAGTCTGACAAAATGAAAGCATTGATTGTGCAAGAATGGACTGCTATCAGTCAGGATTTGGTCCAGAAGTTGATTGAGAGCATGCCAGGGAGAATTGCATAGGTCCTGAAGAAGAAGGGTCAACACTGCAAATATTGACTTTTGCATTAACTCATTCTAACTGTCAATATAAGCTTTTGTTACTCATATGTTTGCAATTATTATATTTCTGTCTGTGATAAAAACATCTGTCAAACACACATAAAAGCCAGAGGGCAGCAGATCATGTGAAAATATAATATTTGTCATTCTCAAAACTTTTGGCCATGACTGTACAATTATGGCCATACCAAATTTGTACAGGTTTTCTGTGCAAAACAAACTATACAGAACTATATTTTGTCGTATTTTTTTCATCAACAGGGATGTATGACAGTTAACATGTTCACTGGAAACATTTTGAGACCCTTTTTTTTTTAAATTCCAGTTTGTGAGAGGTAGATAAAAGAAAACTATCCATCCTTTTTTTTTTAATACAATGTTCACTCTATGGGTTAGCTAGTGTAACATTGTTATAGCGTAAGACGCCATGAATGTGGAAATGCCTATTATAATTTTTCATTTTATGTACTAAAGAAACTGATGAGGATAAAAAGTAGTGATGGGCGAGCACTAAAATGCTTGGGTGCTCGTTGCTCGGGTCGAGCAAATTGGAATACTCGGGTACTCGGACAGAACAACGAGCCCAATGTAAGTCTATGGGAGACCCGAGCATTTTTACCGCGATCCCCCCGGGGGTCTTTTTAAGGTCTAAAAAGTCTGAAAATGATGGAAACACTGCTCAAATGACATGGGGACACCATAGGGATCGCCCCTGGAAGCATTCCTGACTCCTAGGTCACAGCTGTAAACAATGTTGTCAGAGTTTCACGCCCTTTTTACAGGCGAACCAAAAAACATACAAAAATGAAAGCAAAATGGATTTTGCTGGGAAATATGTAAAGGTACATCCTTTCCAGGTTAATGACTTGTATATAAGGCAAAATAATTAACCCCAAACCAAAATGTTCCTCCACCACTTGGGCCATATTCAGACGCAGCGTTTTTTAAGTGTTTTTCAACTTTAACTTTGCTTTCAACCAAAACAAATGCATTCACTGGGAAATGTCATTGTAACATTTAACAACCCTAGCTGGCCATGTGGTGTGTGACACATAAGCAGACACATCTTGTTTCATTTATGAATGAGGAACTCAAAGTCACAGAGCCTATTTTTACCGGGGCATCAGGCTGCATTAATCTTCTTAAAGGGCCATTATTAAACAGTGGGTCTCCTAAACTGTTATTGCCTATGCAGTGAGTGAATGGGCTGCCAAGAATTACGATGCACTGCAATACCCCTTTCACAAGAGGTACAGGGGGGCTTCCAGAAAAAATGTTGCATTGAATACAGGGCCTGGCTTGCCCCAAAGTTACATGCACCCCAATAAGCTTTTCAAGCCACGTACTGGATGGCCACTGGAAAATCCACTTCACATTATTCATTTTGTACTCCCATTCTGTTTTCTTTTGCACTGACTGCAAGGCCTGCCCTGCTACCAAGTCATATGCACCCCAATAACCCCAATCCCCCTTGGAAGAAACATGTAGGAGGGCCTCTTAACAAAAAATGTCCCATTAAAAAGGAGCGGGTCTCCTAGACTTGGAATGCCCATACACTAAGTGTATTGGGCTGACAAACATTTTCCCCTGTGGGGTACACCTCCACCTTTTCCATAACAAGTATTTCACGCCCAGCAAAACCACGCACCCTTGTTCGGAATTCGACACTGGCTGTAGCAGCACGGAACACGTTAATGCTGGTGATCTAGTGCCGGCGGATGATGAGACGTGGAGGAAGGCCTGATTTAAAACTATGCCCAATTTAATGGAGCGGGTCTCCTAGACTTGGAATGCCCATACACTAAGTGTATGGCCTGGCAAACATTTCCCCTGGGGGTAGATATCAACATAGTGTGTACATTTTTTTTAGGGGCATCATAAACAACTTGAAAAACTGTAACGTGGTTTCTGACAGTTGCTGCTGGGAAGGTGCAGGTTTTTAGTAACAATATGGCGGACGAATCGTTGGATGAAGTGATCTGGAAAAGGGACATGGTGATGACAGGAATGGGAAAGTACATGATTAATAACAGCAGTGGCTATGGGAGATATGAGATCCAGGATACAGCCAACAATGATTCGTCATTTAGCCACCATCAATTACCAGAATGTGTTTCATGCCCGTTTGAAGATCAGTGTAACAGATGCACGTGTGAGACTCGGCCTAAGAAATGCCCATACAAAATATGTTGCAAAAAACGCACGTGTCTATATAAGGCTAAGTGCAGACGGTGCGGATTGGGCTGTGGAATTTTCCGCGCGGATTTTGGTAAATCCGCAGGTAAAATGACCTGGGCTTTACCTGCGGATTTACTGCTGAATTAATGCGGATTTGAAGCGGATTTGCCTCGTTTTTTGTGCGGATTTCCCCAGCGGTTTCAAACCTGCAGATTTCTATTTAGAGCAGGTCTGACAACGCTGCGGAACTGCACAAAAAAAGTGACATGCTGCGGATTTAAATCCGCACCCAATTCCGCGCGGAAAAATCCGCAGCATGTGCACTGCTTTTTTTGTTTAACATTGAATGCAATGCTACTGTACATCACTTGCAATTCTGCTGCGGATCTGCAGCGGAATCCGCAACGTGTGCACATAGCCTAAAGGGCAAAGTGCGACATGTTCGTGAGATGCTGAATTAGAGAAAGCAGATCAGTGTTGGAGGAAAATCAAACAAACTAATGGATGCTTGTGACAAACTAAGTTTAAAGAGGAGTGCACCGTCCGTAATTATAAACACACCTGTGGCACAAGCTTCTTCATCTTCACCCATACATGTTACCAATAATAGCCTAATGTTCCAGTCTAAAATTAATTGTCCTAGTGTAACGAACACTGTTGAATGGCACAAAACGTACATAACCACGACCCATGGAAACACCCGATTTCCTCTTTACAACATATGGATGATGATGGTATTGATGATGACTTAGAAATTTACCTCATCCAAACCAATAAGATGAAGATCACAGATGCAAAAAATGTGCAAAAAATGCAGTGAATGTCTGGAAAATCATTTTCTCTAGGGCAAAGTTTACCTCTTACTAAAGTGGTACCGAATGAGACATACACAGCTCTCAGATGTACTCAGCGTGAGATGCTTGAAAGATGAAGTATTCTTATTTGTCCATGTCCACTTTTTGAAAGAGAGCAGAAAAGAAGGACGATATAGCAGGAAGACGTGTGATTTTGGTCAATAAGGAGGTGATGTCAGGTACAGATAGGTAGATCTGCGTGTCATCGGCGTAGTGATGATATTGCAAACCATGCCATTACATCAGCTGTCCCAGGCCAAAGGTATAGATGGAGAAGAGTAGGGGTCCTAGAACAATGAATGTCCCCCTACAAGTCTTGTTGTTTTTTAAAAACTCTGCCGATAACTCCAAAAAGGACATTTGCAACACTGGCCATGGCCACATCAGCAGGGGTAGTAAAACCACCAGCCTTACCAACACCAGCATGATCAGGCACATGGCAGCAAAGCACTCGACTTTGTTGGTTGAACACCAGGCTCCATGAACAGTGTTTGCGGGTGATACCACTGCTTCTTCCGCTGTTGTGCATGCAAGCCAATCCCCTGTCCATGGTACATGCAAAGATGCCTCGTGCCCTGTGCCTGCCGTTGACCACAGTCAAACAGCACCATCATCAAGCACGTCCACGTCCTTGTCCCAGCGCAGCCTTCAGTTGTCCATAATCCAGTCACTGGATCGTAAGCGGAAAGACGCAGCCAACGGCCCACAGGCCACAGTACTAAATTAACAAATTTCTCGTCTGCTTGCTCTCTAAATGTTGCATTTTAGGCTCGTGGGAGACGGACGCTTTCCGCAACCTGATGGCAGTGACAGTAACAAGGTACTCGGTCCCCACCCGCCACTATTTCTCCGGGTATGCCGTCACGACATTACACAAGCAAGCACGTGTCCCACAACATTACCAGGGCCATCAACAATGCTGTTACAGGGAAAGTGCACCTAACAACGGACCCGTGGACAAGTGCTTGTGGGCAGGGACGGTACATCTCGCTGACGGCACACTGGGTTTGCGTAGACGAAGTCATGACCCAGTCGGACATTGGGAGACCATGTCACAGATGTATGTAGGAGACAGGTTTTTGAACTGTAGCCTATGGGCAACAGGAAGGCAGAGAAGAGAAGCTGGGGAATAATGGAGGGACAGTTGGATTACTCTGGCAGCAGAGTTTTTGATTGATTTGAGTGGTGCAAGAGTGCTGAGGGGAGGCTAGAGAGTATAAGTTTGCAATACGGGGCGGGAGATCATGAGGGCGTGCACAAACATTTTTGAATTTTCTCGGAATGTACGGATCCAAGAAATGTTTTTGAGTTGTAATGGGCAGGAGAAGACAAGGGCTTGGATCTTAGCTTGAAAGAGAGGGCAGAGTCGAGTATCACCCTGAGGGCACAAACATGCAGGAATATTTGTCCCGGTGTGCCGTCCCGGCATTACACAGGCACGTGTCCCACAACATTACCCGTGCCCTTTACAATACTGTTACTTGGAAAGTCCATCTAACCACAAACACGTGGACAAGTGCATGTGGTCAGGGACGGTACATCTCACTGAGGGCACACTGGGTTAACAAAGTGGAAGCTGGGACCCACTCCGACCTTGGTATGGTGCACCTCCTCCCAAACCCTGAGTATTGCAGGCCCTACATCAATCTGGGTTGCCCCCACAGTCTACAGCTCCTGCACCTCCTCCTCCTCTTCAGCCTCCAGCTACAAAAGGTAGCACAAGCTTTAAGCACTGCAGCACTACCAAATGAAAGTGGGAACAGACTGTGCTGAAGCTAATATGCTTCTGTGACAAACCCCAAAATGCTGAAGAGTTGTGGACAGCTCTGAAAGAGCAGGCAGATCAGTGGCTGAGACGGCTGAACCCACAGCCAGGCATGGTTATGTGTGACAATGGCTGGAACCTGGTGGCTGCTCTGTGGCGAGGCGAGCTCACACACGTGCCATGCCTGGCTCATGCGCTTAACCAAACTGGTCAACGTTTTTTGAAAAGCGACAAGGAGCTTGCAGATCTGCTCGGAAATGTGCAATGCTCTAAATACCCATTTTAGAAAGTCAGCTACAGCTTCATCCGCCCTCGCCGTGATTCAGCAGCGCTTGCAGCTTCTGGCTCAACGACTGGTCTGTGATGCCCCCAGGCCTTGGAACTTTGTGGGCAGAAGAGGGCAGTTGGTGAATAGTCTACCAGCATCAACAAGGTTGTCGGTATTCAGTTCTGTCTTCACACATAACATCTGAGGAGTGGACATGGAAGTCTGACATATGTAACATTCTCCAAAACTTTGACGAATCCACAGACAGGGTGAGCTTCAATGACACCATAATTAACGTCTCCATTCTGCTTATCTGTGTTCTAATTTGAAGATTGAGTTATTATAGAGCGAAAACTTATTTACAGTTTAACAGTTTCAAACACAACATCCTAAGTAACAACGATAACAATAATCCAATAATTAAACCAAAACAAAACTACCCGGCTGGAGACAGCTTACAATCTACACTAAGTAACAACATAACAATAATTAAACCCAAACAAAACAATCCTGCTTCGTGACAATAACCCTTAAAGCCCCACGTGTCTCCTCCACAGCGATAATTCGCTGTGTGTGACATTCAGCCCCCCTGCTGGGTATCGCTGATCGTCGCTGAATGTCCTGGACATTTTTTTGATCGCTGGTCCCCCGTGACAGGCATGCATCCTGCGTGTGACAGGTGGGAGACCAGCGATCAGCTGGTAACCAAGGTACACAGCTGGTTTCCAGGCACCGCGCAGCGCCTGGAAACCCGATGTGTACCTTGGTTACCAGCTCCCTGCATCAGGGCGCTGTATCCAAGGTACACTGCGGGTAACTAAGCGATGTTACCCGCAGTGTCGCTGTGCTGATCGCTGCCCTGAGCTGCCTGTTTGGCAGCTCAGCAGCGATCATGTAGCGATACACCAGCGATCCTGACAAGTGCATATCGTTGTTGGGATCGCTGGTGTATCGCTATGTGAGACCCAGGCCTTAAAATCCAAAATGAGGTGGAGGAGATAAAAATTCAGGGGTGTATTTACAAGAAGGTATTTACAATGATGTTTGTACAATGATATTACTGAGGTTAGTTCTAAAGCCCCCCGTCACACACAGCAATCTCGCTGGCGAGATCGCTGCTGAGTCACTAGTTTTGTGATGCAACAGCAATCTCCCCAGCGATATTGCTGTGTGTGACATTCAGCGACGATCAGCGATACCCAGCAGGGGGGCTGATCGTCGCTGAATGTCCTGGACATTTTTTTGATCGTTGGTCTCCTGCTGGCCAGTACGCATTGCTGTGTGTGGAAGGCAGGAGACCAGCGATCAGCTGGTAACCAAGGTACACATTGCGCATGTAGAAACCCGATGTGTACGTTGGATACCAGCGCGCTGCAGCAGGGGAGCTGGTAACCAAGGTACACATTGGGTTTCCAGGCACAGCGCAGTGCCTGGAAACCCGATGTGTACCTTGGTTACCAGCTCCCTGCACCAGCGGGCTGGTATCCAATGTACACTGCGGGTAACTAAGCGACGTTACCCGCAGTGTCGCTGTCCTGATCGCTGCCTGTTTGGCAGCTCACCAGCGATCATGTAGCGACACAACAGCGATCCTGACAAGTGCATATCGTTGTCGGGATCGCTGGTGTGTCGCTAGGTGTGACGGGGCCCTAAGTGTTGGAGGCCTGACGACAAGGAGGAGGAGAGCATGGTCAGACGTCCTCTTGGTGAGGACACGGAAGTATTGACTGTTAGCAGTCTTGCACGCATGGCTGAGTTTGTTACGCTGCCTTTCCCGTCACCCTCGCTTTATCAAAATTTTAGGTGACGGGCAATACTGATTGGTGACACTTCTAGACCCACGCTACAAGGAGAACTTTACATCTCTTATTCCAGAGGCAGACAGGTGTACTAAAATGTTGGAGGAACAGAGGGCCCTTCTTGCGGATTTATTAAAAAAAATTCACATCTGAAAATGCCAACAGCAAGATCAAAGTTTGTTGGCCAAGCAAGGAGTACAGCTGAGAGAGACAAAACTCCAAGCCAGCAAAGGCAGTGGGACACTAGCAAAGTTTGGGAGAGTTTTCTCAGACCCTCACATTGCCCTGTCCCTGAGGCGCAGGGGACTTTCACATGGAGTGAAAGTTTTATAAAATGCTGAGTGAGTACCTTGCTGACCGAACCAACATCCTCTGTGCCTTCTAATTATTGGTTATCCTTGCTGAACACGTGGTATGAACTGGCTCTCTCTACTGAGCACGTGGCTGTACTCATGATCAAGGAGCGCACGGTGCCTCGCTCTTTGGGGGTTTCTGGGCACACGGCGCCTTGGTAATTGGCAGTAGCGCTTTTAGTGGCGGGAGACAATGGGAACTGTCCTTCGCAGCGCCACTGCTCTAAGGACGGAGCACGCTACTCAGCCTCCTACATCAGCCTTTGATGTCTTGCCCGCTTTCTCTTAAGCTGGCCCCATGCCTCTAGGTCACCGGGTCTGTCTGTTGCATTTTGCCGCAGCGTCGGGGCTTCGGGTGCATAGTGCACTGCCCCCCTTGCTGCTCACACGGTCACAGCTGGGGACTCACTCCTGCTTTGCTTTTTTTTCCCCTTAGCTTCTGGCCAGGTTCCCTGTGTAAAAACGACCCCTCTTTCTGTGTAATGGGACCTGTCCGTTACCCTATTACTTCCGCCGGGAAACAGGGGACACAGCCTTGACCGTTTGGGACACGGCGCAGCACAGGTACCCGCAGCCCGGTCATCCTGACTCCGTACATATCTGGCAAATCAGTTATTTAATGCAAGCAGCATAGAAGGCATGTACTCCCAGTTTTCTAGAGAAAATTGTACAGTACATCCAGAACAGTTTCAATTTGAAGGACTTTGTGGCTCATATCATTCCACACAATGACACTAGTCTCATACTTAAAATTTTTGGTGGAAAATAATTTCCCCACTGGTAGCTTGTGTATGTTTAGAATTATGTTACATCATTTGTGTGATTAATTATCCATACCTATTTGGTTCACAATATATTCATCTTTTTCTTAAAGGCTTTGGATTATAATGTTGTAAGTAAGAATTAAAGCAACTTGTTGAAGTGTGTTTTACCTCAAATGTGAAACTACTTGTCAAATGTCATCTTTACTATTTCTCCATTCCGTGTGCGGCTTAACCACCTCATTGATGTTATTGAGTTTCTTTGTTAAGAAAAACAACAGCTACACCAATACCACATGCTTTTCCTATTAATTCATCATGCAGCTGAAGTAGAGGTGAGATTAGGGACCTACAAACATCTGGCACATGACACTGTGCCAACACCACTGGGTTATAGCTACCAAGTTGACATAGTTTGTGCACAGCTGAACAGAGTTTTCAGAAAAAAAAAATTCCTTCAATAACATGTTTGATGGATTGTCTAGTGGAAACACCCATATGGTATTATTATTAGTTATTTATATAGCGCCATTAATTCCATGGTGCTGTACATGACAAAGGGTTACATGCATAGTAATAGATATCGTTTATCCCCAAAAAAATTACAATGACAAACTATTACAGAGGGGAGAGGACCTTGTCCTTGCCGACATTCATTCTGCGGGAGAATGGGAAAGCGACAGAAGGTGGTGGGTGCGGCACCTCGGGTGGTGGAGAGGCGGCAGCTCGTGTGGTGGTGTAGAAGTCACATCTCCGACCACTAAGCTTTCCAATTGACATCTCTGGAAATGCATCCAAAATGTCAAAATCTCTAGCTTCAGTTATAGAAAATGCAAGGGCTCCTGTTAAACGTCATCGTCCAACCAGTTCAGTCCTAGTAAGTGAGGGCTTGTCAGAATCCTGCCCAGGAACACCAGGCTTCAGTAGTTGCGAGTCCTGTCCCCGTGATCTTCAACGTTATCTTGCTATGGCTCTTCCAGGCATGATTTCATCAAGAAGATTTAGGCTATGTGCACACGTTGCTGAATTTCCGCTGAAATTTCCGTGGCAATCCCGCACCTCCCTGCCGCTGGAAATATGCATTTTTATTGGCATGCGTATTCCCGCCAGAAACTAGCGTTTTGCAAGTGTAATAGCTTGCAGAATGCTACAGATCGCTTGGAAAACTGATTGACAGGTTGGGCACACGAGTCAAACAAGTGTTTGACACGTGTGACCAACTTTTTACTATTGATGCCGCCTATGTCGCATCAATAGTAAAAAGATCTAATGATAAAAATAATAAAAAAAATAAAAAATTCGTGATATTCTCAACTTCCGGCGTCCCCGCAGCCTTCCCGCCTCTCAGCAACGCTACCGGCAAATCGCGTTCCCAGGCGTCCTTAGCAACAATGACCCCAGATGACGTAGCATCACGCGAGACCGCTACGTCATCTGGGGTCATTGTCGCTAAGGACGCCTACGAACGGGATTGGCCGGGAGCGTCACCGAGAGGCGGGAAGGCTGCGGGGGCCGCCAGAAGGTGAGAATATCACGATTTTTTAATTATTGTTTTAATATGAATATGGTACCCAGGGCCTGGAGGAGAGTCTCCTCTCCTCCAGGCCCTGGGTACCATCCGCACATGAACCGCTTACTTTGCGCATGGTGGGCATAGCCACATGCGGAAAGTAAGCGGTTCAATGCATTCCTATGGCGGCGGAATCGCCGTGATTCCGCAAAAAGAATGTGCATGCTGCATATTTTTCCGCGATGCATTGCGGAATCCCATAGAATATAATGAGTTGCATTGGGTAAGTGTTTTTGCCGCATTTTCAAAGAGAAAAACCACGGCAAAACGTAACAATCCGAACGTGTGCACATGCTCAGCCTTCGTATACAGAGACAGAGTACAATACAGAGTACAACACGCCTAAGCGTTCGCCTCTGCTACTCGATTCTATCTGCGCAGTGACTGCCTCTAGGCTGAAGAGGATGGTGGTTAGAGCATTTAACACAGTCTTGAAGCTGCCATAACAACTTGAAACAGAAATCTTTTTACCGACATACCCCACTGTAAAAAATGTTTTCTTATTTCGCTAAAAAAAAAAAAAAAAAAGTGCTGGATATAACGAGTGACAGACTGCAAAAAAAAAAAAGGGGGAATTTAGGCAAAAATGCCTCAATTTTTGGCACACGGATGTATGAGGCGTGTCAGAGATAGACCCCACTGTAAAATGTGGCCTGTGTTTTAAAATAATGCAACATAGTGCTGTATATGAGTACAGTGACACCCAGGACAAAAAAAAGACAACCGTCATAAACTGGCCAAACTTTCAGCACGCACAGATATGAGCTGGCACGGAGATACCACACCGAAAAATGTGAGGCCTGTATTTTTTTTTTAGCTAAACACTGCTGTATATAAGTACAGTGACACCCAGGACAAAAAAGACAACCGTCATAAACTGGCCAAACTTTGAGCATGCACAGATATGAGCTGGCACGGAGATACCACTACGACAAATGTGTGGCCTGTAATTTTTTTATTTTTTGGCAAAATAGTGCTGTATATAAGTACAGTGCCAGACAGCAAAAAAAATTGAATTTAGGGCTAAAAAGGCCAAAATTTTTAGCAGACAGATGAATGAGGCTTGTCACAGATATACCACACTGTAAAATATGTGGCCTGTATGTATTTTTTGGGGGGTTCAGCAAAATAGTTCCAAGAAATTGTGTAAGACACTAAAAAAAAAAAAAATCTACTCAACCGTACCACATAAAAATAAAATATTTCTCTTTGCACTCAAAAGGGATGTTTGGGACTCCTTTTAAATTGCTGGATTTTCACGCTGTGCTAGGAAAAGGATTTGGCTGTATTGTGCACTGTCAAAAAGCAAATGGAGGAAAAAAAAAAGTGCTCTGGATTGCTTTGCAATAAAAAAAGCTCTATTAGCCCTGGCCAAAAATTTTTTCAAAGCCAATTACACCTGGGGCTAGCTATATACGGCCAATATATCCTACAGGTAGCAGCAGCAGCAGCAACAGAAGTCAGGAAGGGAATGGACCCTCTTGATGCATGCAATGATCTATATACACGCATACAGTGCCTGCAGACCTTGCACTGATGTGTAGAGAGCGACGTACACTACCCTGCCTACCTAAGGCTAAGTGCACACGCTCAGGATTATTCACGTTTTTTCGCGGCAAAAAAACGCTTAAAAAACGCATAAATTCAGCATCCTATTATTTAGAATGAATTCTGCTATTTTTGTGCACATGGTTAATTTTGCGGAAAACTAACGTTTTTCCCGCTATATTATTGAGCTAGAATGTTCAGGAAAAATTCGCTGTAAAAACGCGCAAAATCCGTGCAAAAAAAACACGTCAAAAACGCGCAAAAAAACCCGCGAGAAAAATGCATGCGTTTTTACCGCTGAAAAAGTCAGTCTTTGCTCAGGAATTTTCTACAAACATTCCTGAGCGTGTGCACTTAGCCTAACAATGGAACCTATATACTCCGGAATTAGTCCTTAGGCCGGCGTCACACTAGCGAGTTTGATGCGAGTTAGTCGCACGACTTACTCGCATCAACACCCGGCACGGCCGGCCGCTCTCGGACCAGAGTGCGCGCTGCATGTATTTCTATCCCGCCACGCACTCGGGTCCAGAGCGGGCGGCCGTGCCGGGTGTTGATGCGAGTAAGTCGTGCGACTAACTCGCATCAAACACGCTAGTGTGACGCCGGCCTTAGAAGGACTGTTGGTTTATCTGGATTTGAGTAGTTTACGATGGTAGACCCCACACTGACTAATAAATCCCCAATTCTGACCCAATCTCGGCAGCAGCTCTCTCTACGCTATCTAAATCTGGAGCTGAATGCGGCGAGCAGGGCGGCGTCCGGTCTCTTATACCCTGATGATGCTGCGCGGCCAGCCAATCACTGCACGACCACAACAAAGATGGCTGTGGCGTTTCATTGCCTGGCAGACAATCCCTGCATTGTGATTGGGTCTGTAAAGTCCGCCAAAAAGGCTGGGTGGAGACCAGAGTTCCCGCCGAGTAATCCCGGAAATGCTCGGTGCTCGCCGAGTACACAGAGTACCGTGATACTCGGGCGAGTAACGAGTAGTGGTGAGCACGTTCGCTCATCACTAATAAAAAGGCTTTTTTATTTTTAGATTTAACATTATTTCTTTTAAACAGTTTTTATTTTAGTCCCACTTGAGTGTTTGAACTTACATAATCTTGAACTCTCAATGTCTTGTAGTTTGCTATCCTGGCTGGCAGGCATTCTATTATTACATGACTTGCCATGACAATATGTTAGCACCTAAGGCTATTTTCACACATCAGGTTTTTTCCATCAGGCAGGATCCGGCTATTTTTTAGAAAAAACGGATCCGGCAAAATCTGCCGCCGGATCTGTTTTTTTCTCGTTGACTTGTATTAGCGCCGGATCACGCTGCATGGCCTCCCGTTTCTTCCGTTTTTTGCCGGATCCGGCTAAAATTTTAATTCCTGCGTCTGGAAAATATGTCTCCAGTAACGTTTTTTGTCTGCAGAGAAACACCGGACAGCGCCGGATGCGGCGCTTCCGGCTTTTTGCTACAATGGAAGTCTATGGGCGCTGGATCCGGAAAAAAACAGATCCGATCACCAGATCCAGTTTTTAAGTCTGAGCATGCTCAGATCCAATTGGCCAGCCCCCAGGGAACAGATCATCGTTTGAGAACCACCCATGGGCGTTTTTAAAAACCGGATCCGTAGTAAAATGGATAAAAAATGGACGAAACGGATGGAAAACTGATGAAACGGATCATTTTTTTTTGTCGTATCTGTTTCATCAGTTTTCCACAATTTACGCCGTCGTTCTGGCACGACGCCAGATCCTGCCTGCTGAAAAAAACCTGATGTGTGAAAGTAGCCTTAGTGATTAGATTGTGCAAGGCTATGTGATGAGCCTACAGAGGGGGCTCCCTTTCTCTGTCCAACCAACTAGCTCCAAGGTGCACAATCCGTGACATTGGGGCCACTTGTGGCCAGTGACATCACTCTGTGCAGCTCCCAACCATATGAGCAGAAAAAAACTTGTACTTACAGGTTAACTATATACGTGGGCAGCCACACAAGAGAAGAGAAGTGCAGCAGGTAAGGAGCAGGGACTGACAAGTACTAGGGGTGCCTGTGTAGACATCTCTCAGGAGAATGGGGTCACACAACCCATTTGGCACTCTAGAAAGGAGTATGTGAATTGGACAGGTGGCCATGTGCATGTATTAACTCTTCCTCTTTAAGGCGTATTCACATAATTTTATATGAGGATTTAGAAGAGGATTTTAGTGCAAATCCACATTAAAGAATGCTTCAAATACTCTGAATAAGTTTCCTATT
The DNA here is from genome assembly GCA_033576555.1 of Oophaga sylvatica. Taxonomy (NCBI): domain Eukaryota; kingdom Metazoa; phylum Chordata; class Amphibia; order Anura; family Dendrobatidae; genus Oophaga; species Oophaga sylvatica. The sequence continues at coordinate 337,334,632 of JARQOD010000002.1, read as the reverse complement.
AGTTTTACTGGGAAATGTCAAAATAACATGAAAAAACTAACAAAAAAGCATAAATAGAAGCACTATAGGAGCTATCCAACTCAATTCAGTTGGAAACATATTCAAAAGGGTATTTTATTTGTTTTTATATGTGGATTTAAGAGCAGAGTCTATTTCTATAGCCTTGCTAAAAAACTGTGTGAACGTACCATGAGGCCATGTTCCGTTGAGTATCTGGTGAATTTTTGATGTTGCAGATTTCCTGCATTATTCCTGCACCTATTTAATAAATTAAGTTACTTGTGTTTTTTATTGTGCTTTTGTTTTCATTTACATGCGTTTTATCACATTTTTGACACTGTGTTTCTTGTCTCTTGTTAGTATGTCATGTTTTCAATAAAGCTGCTTTGTTCTTGATATTTCCTAGTATTTGGCTTTGATAAAACTTTATTGATATAGTCATGTGCAGATTACGTGTGTTTTTCATCTGCAGGTATTCTGCATCTAATGCAATTCTATGGTGATAATTAACACACAAAATTCAGCATACGAGCAAAATAAATTGACATGTTGCAGAATTGAAACACAAGTCAGTTTATGCTGTGCAAAAATAAAAGCACAGTGGGCATGAGATCTTTCTAAATCTTATACACTTTGCTGGAACCGAAGCAGCAAAAATATGCAGCGTCAAAAACTCATGATGGGTGAGCTTTTGACACAGTAAGCGGTGGTAGTAACCACACCCCGACACTGACTGACAGCTGACTCAGCATTCGAGCTGGCTGTCAGTCAGTGTCGGGTCGTGGTTACAGCCGCCGCTCACCATGTACTGAGCTGTGACTTTTACGGACTTGGGATACCAAAATGTTTTTTTTTTTCTTTAATTTTTAAATGGGGAATTGGGTAATATGAGGCTATATTTTATTTTTGCAGTTTTTCATTTTTTTATGTTTTCATTTTACATTACTTGCCTCTGTGGTTGTTTGATCATTTAAAACTATTGCCGTATACAGTGAAAATCTTGGCCTCCTATGGTGGATCTGCACAGGGACGGGGGTAAGGGGTGTTCAGCAGGCTCCTGGCTGTTATAGTAACCACTACAGTTTCCAGTGATCGTGTCCCGAGGGGCTAATGGGGCCTGGTGTGCATTCAATTAAACGTCTCTTTCAGAGATTGACAGTGGCATTTAAATGGCTAACAGATTCCAGAACTCTGCTCTAGCCACGGCTGCTAGGGATAGATGCTGGCTAAGTAATATAACCAGTATCTGCCACGTGTTGTAGGAGCTCAGCTCCTGAGTCCCCTCCACACCTTTGGTCCTCTTCCCAGGATGCCAATTCATGTCGTAATTAGGGGAAGGCGCTAATAAAGCACATGGGAACATTTGATATGGAGTGCCCAATTACATCTGTGCCCATTTAAATCTGTGTCCACATAGTATGACTACAGATTAAAGCCAAAAAATAACTTGGACACTTTTAGCTCTAAAATGTGGAGCCATGCTAAATTTTTATAAATAGCACAAGCCTTTACTGTGAACCCGACAACCTTGCGACCCATTCAAGGGTCCTATTACATAGTCACCCTCAGACTGCAAAAAAGGCTCTGAATCCTTCCTGGGGGCAAGAATATTTTGAGGTTTAACAAGTGACAATGACATACCATGGATGTTATACATTATGAGCCAAATTTGACAGTGTTTGGAAATTAGTGGTGGACCATTAATAACCAACATCATCTCACATGCATCTATGATATACCAGAAGATCATTGTAACTAGAAACAAACCTCTATTTTGTGACTATGCCAGAAATGTATACATTTGGAGAAATGCCCCATGTACAGTATACTGTTCAAATAAATAAAAAAATATAATCCGCAATAAACATAGTACTGTATAATGATAGAAAAAGGATACGTTATAAATGTCATACAAGACTCACCGGGTGAAGCACCTTCTATGTCTTTTCCACGGAATATAGCAAGGTTTGCTACAGATTTGTTGAACTGCAGTCCAGCTGTCAAGGAGTTTCTTCCTGTGGCTTCCTCAGACGGGAGTTGAATTTGCCAGTTGATGCCTATAGATTAAAATGAGAATTCTTTAGTTATTCTTAAGAGTAAAACAATAGTTATGTAACTTATCTATGGTTTATAGATCTGAATTAATAATTTCAAGTTTTGAGTGTTGTGCCTGACTACCATGGCAGTTGAGCCAAGCTTGACTCTATACTCGTCCTTTTCAGCACTTTCTGTCTTCAGCAGCGAAGATATCTGATTAAAGGGAACCTGTCACCTCCTTTTTCAGATATAAGATATGGCCACCACCTTTAGGGGCTTATCTACAGCATTCTGGAATGCTGTAGATAAGCTTTTGATGTAACCTGAAAGATAAGAAAAACAAGTTATATTATACTCACCAAGGGCGGTCCGGTCCGGTGGGCGTCGCAGGTCCGGCTCCTCCCATCTTCTTGTGATATCATCATCTTCCTTGCTTCCTGTCGCTGCTCCTGCTCAGGCTTACTGATTTGCCCTGTTGGGGGCAGAGCAAAGTACTGCACTGCGCAGGTGCCGAGAAAGGTCAGAGAGGTCCGGCGCCTGCGCAGTGCTTTGCTCTGCCCTCAACAGGGCAAATCAGTACGCCTGCGTAGGAGCAGCGACAGGAAGCAAGGAAGATGACGACATTGCAAGAAGATGGGAGGCGCCGGACCCAGGACCTGCGACGCCCATCAGACCGGACTGCCCCCACAGATAAGTATAATATAACTTGTTTTTCTTATCTTTCAGGTTACATCGGGGCTTATCTATAGCATTCCACAATGCTGTTGATAAGACCCTAAAGGCGGTGGCAGCATCTTATATCCGAAAAAGGAGGTGACACGTTCCCTTTAACTGACTTACTGAAAGTCAAGAACCTCTTTGGCATTGTCCATCTATTGACCATGTATTACTACATGCTTGTCTTTAACAACCTGAAGACCATGGCTCTCTCGAATATCTGCCCCCTTGAAAAAAAAAATGGATGTTACCATTTTTGTGACATTGCAGAAGTCAATGGCATTTTCATAGACAGGAAGACGCTGCACAACCCCTTTAAGGGTGCTAGGCATGTGCACCACTGATCGGTATTGTGAATGTCTCCTATTCTAATGAACAGGACATATCTGCCGAACATGCACAAGCGTCGGCAAGTGTGTGGGATTGTAATTGATCGGCTCTGTTCACTTCCAATGAGACTCTGGATGATACCAGATATTCCCTTTAATTTAAAAATATAGTAATTTAGATTTACTTGTTTTCATCGGAAAATAATAGCAATTTCAATCATTTTTCTTACTGACCCTGAACGTTTTACTGGGTACACGTCTGAGGTTCCTTTTAGACACACACACATATATGCATACGCAATAGTTGATTATTTTTGTTTCCAAAGAGCTTAAATTCTAACATGAAAGTTTAAAATGACCCAAGACAGACGAAAGAGCATTAAGTGCCAACAGCACGTCTAGCTGAGGACACAGATTCTGAGAAGTGTCTGTTTTAGTATGGGAGTTAATGTCAAATATTTTGGTGGAGTTTGGATTGTGGGTGCTGCAACCACAGTATATGCCAGTAAAGATGCTTCTTTACTGTATGTGGAAGGAGTATTTTTTCCACTGAACCAGCCAAAGTCACCAGAGGAATTTCCAACATAAATAAACTCATGACGCTTACAAGAACACACATTCAAGCTGCATAGTTATCTGTATTTATTTTAAGCTCCACTACATGACTGCTCGCACCTTCTTCCATTTTTGCATCAGCAATGAGCATTTGTCTCAGATGTTTGATGAGACCATGCCAAGTAAATGTGCTATACGCCAGGGAATGTTCAGACATCTGAGGAATGTTACGAAGACCTAACATCTTGAATTCCGGGTGTGGAACCAGGCTCTCCATTAGTTCCCCTGAGAAATAAGGGAAAAAGTGTGTATTAGCAAATCTGACGAAAGCAAGTATAGTATGCATTATTTTAAAAGGTTTCAATATAACAAAGTTTCCAGTTTATTGGAATTTCAGATTGCAGATTAGTGTTACTTTATAATCTCGAATCGGTGGCACATAATATACTGTTTCACATACCCAGAGGATTCCTACTGTAGTGTGAGACACCATCTGCTGTGTATGCAGGCTGAAATACACTGCCAAGCTGGTGTGCAATGACTTTATTCACATCCCGAAAAGATATTTGCTTGATGTTCATCCGCTGAGAGCAGACCTTGTGGATAATGTCATTCTCATGAACCAAAAGAGCATCAGCGGATTGATAGAGGTGGGAAAGCGTTAAAATGGAGTTGTAATTCTGAACAATTACCTAGGAGTGAAAAGGAGACTGATTAAACATTTACAATAAGCAAACATTAATAAAGAGATTTTCTATAATAAAAATAACAGTGTGAATTAAGGTACTGCCACACTAAGCAATCCCGCTAGCGATCTCGTTAGCGTTGCATACTAATGAGATCGCTAGCGGGATTGTTTCTATATCGCTAAATGCTGCCGCATTTAGCGATATAGTTAACGACGCTATCGCCGTTAGCGATCTTCTTAACGACTTTAGCGGTACAAAAGTACCGCTAAATCGCTAAGAAAAGTGCCACACAGCGATTAAATACTTACCCAGCGGAGCGCCAGCGATGAAATAGGTCCGGAGCGATTCCAGCGACGAGCGAGATCACAGCAGGAAGCTCGTCGCTGGAAGCTGCCGCACTGAACAATATCGCTAACGGGATCGCTAAATAGTGACGTTTTTTAGCGATCTCGTTAGCGATATTGTTTAGTGTGGCATACCCTTTACTCTTCAATAAGGAATGGTATGTAATGAGGCTAAAAGAGCCCAAATCCAAACACAAGATGAAGTTTTCTGGTTTCTCATAATTGAGGAGTGCAACTTTCCACTAATCCTTGACTCTGACCTGTCTTTCAAATCACAGATCCAAGCCCTTGACAACTCTTGCCACCTCCAAATCAAAAATATTTCCAGAATTTGTCCCTCCCTCAGTCTACTAAAATATTAGTGCATGCCCTCATCAACTCCCGCCTTGACTGTAGAATCCTCCACTGTGGCCTCCGAAGTAAAGGTACTGTCACACTAAGCGAGATCGCTAATGCGTCACCGATTTTATGAAGCAGTAGCGATCTCGTTAGCGACTTAGCTGTGTGTGACATGTAGAGTCGATGTGGCCCCTGCTGAGAGGTCGTTGATCGCTTATGAACGTTCTGAGCCGCTTTTTGGTCGTTGGTGTCCCGCTGGTGAGCCTGAATCGCTGAGTGTGACACCCTTTATGAACGACTTTACCAGCGTCGCAGGTGGGAGTAGGTTTTCCCAACGACCGCAGAGGTCGTTATACAGATCGCTGATCTCTGACGAGATCTTTGTGTTTGGAAGCTAACTAGCGACCACATAGCGATCACACTAGCGATCTCGCCAGGTCGTGTCGTTGTCGTGATCGCTAGTGCGATCGCTAAGTGTGACAGTGCCTTAAGACCCTCACACCACTCTAGTCCATCCTTAACTCTGATGGCCAATTAATCCTCCTCAACTCTTTACTCCTCTGCCTCTCCACAAATCTCATCAGCTCCCAACTGATTCAGTTTAAATTACTAATACTGACCTACAAAGCCATCCGTAATCTGTATTCTCCATATATCTCCAAACTATTCTCCCGATACATATCTCCGTAATCTCTGATCCCCACAAGATATCCTCTTCTCCACCCTGGTATGTTCCTCACCTAATAACTTTCAAGACTTCTCCCGAGCATCCTCCATCCTCTGGAATTCTGTGCCCGGACAGGTCTGATTGTCTCTAACATCCAGAACCTTCAAACAGAACTTGAAAACCTAGCTCTTTAAGAAAGATGTCAGCTTGCAATGATTTTGCGGTCACCTCACCACCACAGGAGCTGCGGCAACCTCCTCAAGCTATGGTTTCCTTCCCCATTACCCAGTAGTCCAAGCCCACAAGACCAGGGTCCTCACCCCTCTGTAGCAGTCTGTCAATGTAATTTTGTTCATTGTAATTTTATATTTGTATTTTGTCAAATCAAAATGACGTCAGCAGTGATGCCCCCTCGACAGAACAGAAGAGAAAGAACTTCTCTGTCAATGTAACGAACGATAATGTGTGCAAACTGTAAAGCGCTACGGAATATGTTAGCGCTATATAAAAATAAAGATTATTATTATTAAGTGGGGGAATCGCCACCAGGAGTGGTTCTGTGACCGGCAGTGGCGTAATTTGAGTCCCATGGGCCCACACCTCTATGTTGGTCAGGTGTAAGGGCCTTTGTAGCCCTCCAGATCCTATAAACACATACACGTGGTCAAAATTGTTGGTACCCCTCGTTTAATGACAGAAAAACCCTCAATGGTGACAGAAATAACTTGAATCTGACAAAAGTAATAACAAATCAAAAATGTATGAAAATGAACAAATGAAAGTCAGACATTGATATTCAACCATGCTTCCACAGAATTAAAAAAAAATAAAACTCATGAAATAGGCTTGGACAGAAATGATGGTACCCCTGAAAATAATGTGACAAAAGGAACATGTTAAATGAAGGTGTGTCCACTAATTAGCATAACAGGTGTCTACAATCTTGGAATCAGTGAATGGGCCTGTATAGAGGGCTACATGTACTCACTGTGCTGTTTGGTGACATGGTGTGTATCACACTCAACATGGACCAGAGGAAGCAAAAGAAAGAATTGTCTCAGGAGATTAGAAAGAAAATTATAGACAAACATGTTAAAAGGTAAAAGTTATGAGACCATCTCCAAGCAGCTTGATGTTCCTGTGACTACAGTTGCACATATTATTCAGAAATTTAACCTCGCTGGACCTTGTCGCAGGAGGAAAATTGCTGACAAATCAAAGAGACCGATAATACGAATTGTAACAAAAGAGCCCAGAAAAACTTCTAAACAGATTAAAGGTAAACTGAGCTCATAGAACATCAGTGTCAGATCGTACTATCCGTCGTTGTATGAGCCATTTTCCCACCTTCAGAGACCCTAATAGTGGCATACCAGCTGTTTCCCTATGAAATGTTCCAGCTCAAAACATGACTTCTCCATCTCCTGGCTGACTTTAAATCCTTGTTGGGACATGATGGCCTTCCACTACTCCATCCATCTGGACCATCCAGGGTTGCACAGCACTCACCAGTAAACAAGACTGTTTTAAAATTAGTCTTCATGTATGTGTGGGCCTACTGTAACCATTTCTGCTTGTGAGCACTGTTTAGGGCTTGCCAAATCGTAGATTTATGCACAACTGCAAGATTCTGGAGGATCTCACACCTTGAGGTTCAGGAAACTCCAGAGACGCCAGCAGCTTCAAATACCTATTTGCCGCTTTGTAATGGTATTTTAGAAGCTGCTCTCTTAATCCCATGAATTTGTAAGGCAGAAACCTTTCTCTTCATGCCTATGGTATATCAACACGAACTTGCCTGTGCTGTTCAGCCACAAATGTCTTCACAGTATGATGATTAAGCTTAAAGTTTTCGTGGAATATCTATTTTTTTCATACCTTGTCCAAGGCATTAACATGGAGTCAATAGTCCACTAAATAGATAATTCAAAAGTTTATTATGTTGTACAGATAAAAGGCATGAAAATATACATAAAAATAAAAAGTCAAAAGCAAAGACTTAGGCATTTATGGCATGTGATCCACATGTAAATAATTGGGATCCTATATGCATAAAGTTAATCACAAAGGGCCAGTGCATAAATATTGCAATGTCATAGCATAAAGTTAGTGCAGATACTGAAAATCTAACCAAGTAACAATCATTTGGCACACAATCCATATATAAAATCCAAAAAACTACATTTTCTAATTATAACACCAAAAGTGAGGTTGTATATGTAAAACTGTGCAAATATCTGCAAATGCAATGCCCAAGTATAGAGTCATCTCTTCCACATAGAGAGACATGGGTAACACCGTGCCTGAATAATGGATTGTGCGCCAAGTGATTTAATTACTTGGTCAGTCCTAGTGTCTGCATGTTATCGGTTCGGATCATATTGATTTCTTGTCCAAGGCACTGCACTGTTTGACACTTTTTGGCAGAAAAGAGATTATTTTTTCCCCGTATTGCTTAAAACCAATGGCCTGCTTAATAATGTGGAAAGTCCTTCTTAAGTAGTTTTCCTTTAATTGGGCTCACCTGGCAAACTAATTATCACAAGTGTTTGAGATTGATTTCAGTGATCCAAAGAGTCGAGACACAATATCATCTATGAGTTAATTTGAAAAACAAAAAATTAAATCTTTGCCACTTAAATCCAATTTGCATAATAATTTGGAATGTTGTGTATGACTTTTGTCTATTGATAATCCAACTAAGGCCTCTTTCACACTTCAGTCGTGCGACGTCAGTCAAAATCCGTCAAAATGTGGAAAAAAACGGATCCGCCATATTTTTTTGGCGGATCCGTTTTTTTCCCATTGACTTGCATTAGTGACGGATTTTGACGGATGGTCGTCCGTTAGGTCCGTTTTTTGACGGATCCACCAAAAAATTGGCGTCGGTCATTTCAGAAAAACGTCCAATGCAACGTTTTTTTGGTCCGCCAAAATAGCGGACTATGGCGGATCCGCCGTATCCGCCATTTTGTATAATGGCCGCCTATGGTCGGCGGATCCGCTGGCATCCGTTTTTGACGGAATCCGCCAGCGGATCCGTCGCTTCCATAGAAAATCATTGAAAATGCTGACAAAACTGTCCGGGGTCTGTCTCTCTCTCTCTCATAGAGGAATTCTCCTGGCTCCAGTGATGTGACTACAGATCACAGAGATTCAGTGCAAAACTTTCTGACCCACAAAAAATCTGTTGAGACCACAATGTGCCTGGCCAAGCAGTACTTTTTAGGAACTATAAACTTATTGAAGAACTATTCCTAAAACGAAAACAATGACTATGTGAAGATTGTAAATCGTCCGGAAGATTGTTGACCTGTGAGGTGAAGCCTTTGTCCCTTCAAAAGGAAAAAACTGTTTAGGGGTAATGAGATTAATTTGATAATTTAACCCAGAGATACCACCTTCTTGACTCAGGAATCATCCAAGTGACTATCCAAATCTCTCTTAAAGGAGAGATGTTCCCCAGTCAGAGAATGCTTTTTTTTTTTTTTTTTTTAACAAAACCTATGGGATTTCTTAAACGGCTGAGAAAGTTTACAGTTCTGGGAAGGAGAGTACTTTTGCCCACTATGGCTTCCCTGATGCCATAGTGGCATAGTGGCAACTTTGGGGCAGAACAGCCAAACAATTGGAAGATCCTCCTCAGGAGGCCTGAAAGATCAACTCTTGTGAAAGTTATTAGCCTAGGCTGAGCAGGCCTTTCTGATGCAAAATGCAGAGATAGTATGTTGTGAATGCAGCCAAAAAGGTGCTTTTGAGAAGGAGTTAATTTTTTTTTATGACACAGCAGATCATTGCCAGACAAGGTAGTGGCTCTAGAGAGACAAGCTACCTGGTGACCAACAGGTGGAGATGTGGACCGTTTGATAGCCAATTCCTCATGCAAAGAGGAAAAGTAATTAAAAGCTCCTAGAGGAAGGCATGCACCTATCTGAGTGGTAATATTGATGGGTAAGAAAATAGCGAAAATCTTTCTGGTTGGCAAAGGCAATCTGGATTCAGACAGGGCAGAGGGAAGCAGTATCATCAGCTGTGGCTTTTTCCCAGGAATGTCTATGGATGCCAAAGAGGATTTGTAGGAACTTTTCCTACATTTATTGTGACCATGGATTGACAAGCTGGACTGGCAAGATCTCCAGGAAATAAACCGTAGAGCAGGAGGTTATGGCAAGGTTAGTTCCTGAGGGGTATTTGAGGGGTCTTGAGCAGGCAGAGGGACAGGGCACAGAGTACAGAGAGCCTGGTTGACCACATGGCAAATGTTTGTTGAAGTACAAACAAACAGAATTGCTGATAAGTGTGAAGGGGACTGCCTGGGGAATCTTCCCAGGGAAAGGACATAATGCGTAGAAAAAAAACTAATAGATGCAGAAGGACACCTAGTAATACCCAGGAATGGTTCAGGAGATGTAATACCACCGAACAGTGTCCTTAAATGATGATAGTGGCAGAAAGACAGCTGCAGGCTGGAGGTTTTTAACGTGCAAAAACGACCAGGAGGATGAATGCAGGCAGAGGAGTCACTGGTAGAAGTGAGGATAGGGCTGGAGACAAAAAAAAAAACCCAAGGGAAAAGGAAGCACATCCTGCCTCCCCCCCCCCCCAAAAAAAAACAGTACAAAAAGAGCTGATTGACAGCAGAAAGCCTGGTCTTAATTTCCCCCCTTCTCCCACTGATTAAGGGGTGGGAAATTAGAGGAAGGACCAAGCAGTCTAGGGGGTTTTCAGATACCAACAAGCTTATGCCTTTGGTGACATCTTAGGCCTCTTTCACACTTCTGTCATTCGACGTCAGTCAAAATCCGCCAAAGTGTGAAAAAAACGGATCCGCCTTTTCTTTTTTTTTTTGGCAGATCCGTTTTTTTTCCCATTCAGTTGCATTAGTGACGGATTTCGACGGATGGTCGTCAGTTTGATCAGTCATCCGATGGATCCGTCAGATATTTGGCGTCCGCTGTCAGGAGTAGACGGACATTGGGACGTTTTTTGCTTGCGTCGAAATGGCGGACCATGACGGATCAGTCATGTCCGCAATTTTCTATAATGGACACCTTTGGGTGGCGGATCCATCGTCATCCGTTATTGACGGAATCCGATGACGGAATCCGTTATTGTATGCTGAGCATGCCCGAACCCCTTCTGGGTCTCTCTCTCTCTCTCCAGAACAGCACATCCAGGGTTCAAAAGTTCACTTTGGCAATCTTGAAGGATCCGTCTAAAAACGGATCCGCTGCATCAGTTTTTCACAACATCCAACGTATCCGTTACATTCACACTTTGGCGGACTGGGACTGACGCCAGACTGAAGTGTGAAAGAGGCCTTAGGAATTTGAAGTCACTGCAAGTCTGATGTGCAAAAGCCCTGATCGCCAGGTGATGGATGGAGATGTGGGGTCCACAGAGAGGAACACCATAGTGGAGTGCATGGAGTGTCCTCATTTAAGTGACAGAAAAAGGTGGGGGACATCCATGCCACTTAACACACAAATGGGCTAAAAAGTCTAAAAAAAAAAAAAGAAGTAAAAAGAGAAGGAAAAATGTGTAAGACCATACACAGATTCTGTCTGTTAGGCCGGGATCACACATGCGAGTAAATCGGCCGACACTCGCATGTGAAATCCCAGCTCTGGCGCCGGCACTTAGGAGTGGAGCGCGCGGCTGCATATAAATACATGCAGCCGCTCGCTCCACTCCCGAGTGCCGGCGCCAGAGCTGGGATTTCACATGCGAGTGTCGGCCGATTTACTCGCATGTGTGATCCCGGCCTTACAGAGACACTAGGCTAAAGCTGAGCTGCCTCGTGTCCTAGGAGAGGGTATAGCCCAACAGGCAGAGCAAGTGTCAAGGGGATACACCATGGACCTGTTTCACCCAATCCCAAACAGAGAAATGAGCATAATCTAAAGGCAAGGATGACAGCACAGTACTGAGAATATCAGTGCATAAATCCTCAGAATGGGGGTCCCCTGTCTAAATGGAGCTAGTATTATGCTTTTATGTCTTCATCTCCATTCATTTATTTTGGTTATTTTGGGATTACTAGTGTGCATGTGTGACCACAGACAGTAGATGGAGCACTGCCATTCACAAAGGAAAAAAAAAAAAAAAAAATCGTTCCCCTTTACCGTGGCTCCACCAATTACACATTTAACACATATCCTGTTCACAGGTGATAGATTTGGTTAGTGGCATACAAAACAGTAGGAACAAAATACAGATTGAGCAAAATAAGCCAGCAACAAATTTAAAAGCCATGCTTGTGCCTGTCGTTTTATGTCATATACATCTGTTTGAACCCTTGGTCTGCAGAATTATATTTTTTGGCTTGAAATACATCGTTCTGAGGCTAAGTGCACACGTCAGGAATGTTTGCAGAATATTCCTGAGCAAAACCGGACTTTTTTCGCGGTAAAAATGCGCTTTTTTTTGTGTGGATTTTGGGCGTTTTTGAGCGGATTTTGCGCGTTTTTACCGCGATTTTTCCCTGAGCTTTCTAGGTCAATAATATAGCTGGAAAAACGCTAGAATTCCGCAAAATTAATGAACATGTTGGTTCTTTTTCCGAGATGCGTTTTTTTTGCGGAAAAAAAAGCACCATGTGCACAAAAATTGCGGAATTCATTCTAAATGATAGGATGCTTAATTCATGCGTTTTTGACGCGTTTTTCCCGCGAAAAAAACGCAAATAATCCTGAACGTGTGCACATAGCCTGAGTCCTTTAAGGAGTAGCTATGACACAGACATACACAAATAGTACAAAGTGCCATTAATCAGCAGTGTTTTGTTTGTACAAACAAGGCTAAAACAACATCGGAGAATGATCTGAGTCACTAAAGTCCACTGGGCTCTCGCTACAGGACTCGCCCTTCAAATGAATAAATACTCCATGGAATTTCCCTAACTGTAGACTGACCCCCGAATTCTACAGCAAACTTTAATTGAATAAAACATTTTTTTTTTTTTTAAGAATCAATTCTCTGCAAAAAGAAGATTTGGATATAGTGTGTTAACCTGTTATATCTGACACCTATTTAAATAAATTTTCTTCTACAAACACTAAATATATAATTTACAGAATCGAACAGTAGCCAAAAAAAACACAAGCTACAAAACGAACTAAATAATAATAAAGTATACTAGCTTGGCCCGTGCGAAATTTTCGCACATTGGTCGTTGGGGGCGCAGGCAATTTCAGAAAAAGTAAGCTGGTCAAATGTAAATGTATTTCATGAGATGATGAACACAGACAGGTATTTATATATGTAGCTTGGTAATACAATAAATTGGTTTGATAAGTAGAGGCCTGCAGGTCATTGCGTCTTTCCGTAGGTTTATGAAAATTCATGTTTAAACTGTATTTAGTGATAAAATTGTGAATGTGTGGTTTGTTTGGCTATTTTCTTGTTGAAGGGAGCAAGTTTACCTTTCAAATAGTGTATCATTTGTGTACAAAGGTGTGTGTGTGTGTGTGTGTGTGTGTGTGTGGCGAAGTAATCACCGAAAAAGCAGTGCATGTTTACAAATGTGTCTGCATATGTGCCTCACCCGCAGTGAAGTGTGCAATCCTAGAATGTGCTTGAAATAGGCTGGGCAAGCACTTGGGCAAGCTGGAAAGAGCCCAATGCAAATGTTTGGATTTGTTTGTGATGTCTGTAAGCAGCTTTGTGGTAGTATGCTTTGGGGTACTGTGGTGCCACCTGCAGGTCATTTTTCCTTACTGCAGGTTTATGAAAATTAATGTTTAAACTGTATTTTGTGATCAAATCGTGGATGTGTGGCTTGTTTGGCTATTTTCTTGCTGCAGGGGGCAAGTTTACCTTTCAAATGGTGTATCATTTGTGTGTGTGGGTGCAATATGAACGGAGATACAAAGTAATCACCGAAAAACAGTATTTAGAAATAATAGAATAGATGCTTCCAAAAGATCAAGGCATATTATTGTACTTCTATAAGTGAAAAATGTACAACATATTTACCTCTCCTGTTCCATAAGGCCAAATAACCTCATTAAGTAATAAGGCGTTGGGATAGACATCACGTAAACATCTTGTGATGAAGGTTCCCATGCCAGAGCCAGTGCCACCTGCCATACTCATTATTGTGATGAAACCTCCTAATCGATCACACTTTTCTGTTTCCTTTCTAACCAAGTTCATGATAAAATCCTTATGTTTCGGTCCATGTGCATAGAATCTAGAATAATAAAGTATTAGAAAAAAATAAGCCATTACCTTATAGCAAATAACAATGTATAATACTAAAACCCTAAGTCCTCTATAATAAACTTTATTTAGATTTTTCCACTGTTTAGGCATAGGACAATCCATAGATGAGGTTTCTAAAGTTTAAGTTTAAATTTCCACCAAAAGATAAATGTATGATGGATGTTGGCTCCACTGCTGTGGCCACTATGATAGATACAGAAGGGATACCAAGTCTCCTGCTCACTGCGCTCCACTCCCATTGGTGTGGAATGCAGTGAATATTCATTTCTCTTAAGTAGCAGGCACACGTGACAGCTGGCGGCTGCAGGAAGCCGGCGGCTGACATTGTGCGCGCTGCTAAAGAGCAATGAATACTCACTGCACTCCACGCACATAGTCCAGACATGGAAAGCAGTAAGTTTTCCTGCAACTGTCCTTCGGCTTGTAAGCAGCGCATGACATCCCTGCCATGCGCTGCTTACAAGCATAAAGTAGCTGCTGGCACCGGAACAAGACGCTAAGAGGGAGCGCAGAAAGGTAAGCGCAATGTTTTTCTGATGGGGCCATGCATACCACGATGGGGGCCATGCATACCAGGATGGGGGTCAATCATACCAGGATAAGGATGGGGCCATGCATACCAGTACAGGGATGGGGGCCAATCATACCAGGATGGGGATCAATCATACCAGGATAATGATGGGGCCATGCATACCAGTACAGGGATGGGGGCCAAACATACCAGGATAAGGATGGGGCTGTAAGGCGGCCAGGGTGGTAGTTGTGGCAACGGGCTGTACAGTTTCCATACCCTGGCACCCAACAGATGAAATACAATGTCCCATCTGCTGAATGTGTAGCGTGCGCAACAGTACACTCACATTTACTGTCAGAGTCCCCTCGGCTTCTGTCACGCCGGCTCCGCTTCCACGAGCTCCACAAACCAACAATGTCTTTTTTCAACAGTTCAACTTTACTTCGCAGAAGGGTATCCATCACAAATGCAGCATAGTGTACACAGAGTGGAATCTTTCAAGCATTCCCTGCCTTCCCGGCAACTTCTGTTACTTCTGGCAATCCCTGCTTCGCCTCAGGTAATCCCTGCCTTGCTTCCAGACAATCTCTGTCCCGACCGTGCCTTTAGGCCCACCAGCCTTCTGCCATTCCCCTGGTCCAGCTTCGAGTTATAGGCCGGATCACACATGTGACGAAAACATCCGATGCTCGCATGTGAAATCCCAGCTCTGGCGCCGGCACTCGGGAGTGGAGCAAGCGGCTGCATATCCACTCCCATATGCATATGCACTCCACTCCCGAGTGCCGGCGTCAGAGCTGGGATTTCACATGCGAACGTCGGACGTTTTCGTCGCATATGTGATCCCGGCCATAGGGTAACGGTCTCGCCGTCTCAGCTGCCCCTAGTGCCAGCCATAAGCTTCGGATCCTCCTCGAAACGTTCGGTCTACTCTATAGCTCCTCCCAACTGACAATCCCCTAATGCTCACTATATCTACTCTAGACTGTGTTTATTTTACGTCCACCAAAAAAGTGCCAATAGCAGTATATTGCTTGTACAATCATAAGACACTCAAATCCCCTTGTGATAACACTGGGATAAATCAAGCAATAATTTTTATCACCAAAAGTTTCTTTTTGAAAATTGTTCAATTTTATTAGTAAAAAACATTCAAACTCTTAACATATAGAAAAAGGATGCAAGGTAGAAAAAAGAGGGACAAAACGGCTCTCCCTTATTGTAAAAAAGCTGCATGGCATAATATACAATGCTCAAATATATATGTGTCATTAAATAACATAGCATAGCACACAATGCAAAAAATGTCTCCGTTTTGCCCATTGCACAATAAATCTCCCACCCAAATAGGAATAGATCTAAATATCGGCTCTAAATTCTGATGCCCTAGATTTCATGCAGCAAAACATGGAGGTATAACCAACCTGGTACTAAGCTCATACTAATCAGTGGCTCTGTGTTCAGATGCCTTAGATTTCTATGCCAACAGGAAAGTAGCAATATTATGAATCAACCATTGTGTTCGTGCTAGTTTTGCACATTAAGATCTACAAGTTAACATCACATTATGCGTACATGTGAGCATGTATAATTTACCTGAGTGTAAGCAGCAGTAAACAAATGTGACGGAGTCCTGTCCCTCTGCCCCGACGCGCACGTTTCGCCCAGCTTCTTCGGGGGGCGTGTCTGGGCAGAGGGTGTACGGACTTTAAATATACCTGTTATCCAATAAAATGAGACTACTAATCAGTGTGTTCCGGTGAGAGGTGCACCACGTATCGGCGCGTGCGCTGTTGTCCCCCAGGCTTCTATTTGCAAATGGATGTTTTCGGTCTCGGTGAGGTCACCGCACAGCACATGACTCATCATGTGACCTGCGCGGCTGATCCCAGCGTGTTAGACCGCGTTCGTACCATCGCGAGCCTACATCGAACTAGCGCATGCGCTCTGTGTGCACCACCATGTCCCGAATGAATGTTGCTGACAGCTAGCGGTATGTATGTGTAGAATACAGATATGGATATAATACATTATGCATCTTAACTATATCGAACACCATGGAGGATGAATCTCTCAACGGTAATTAATTTGTACTTAAACATGTAAACGAAAATCCAATCTAACGATTAAAATAACTATGAATTATTAAGATTAAATCTCCATAAGTAGCAGATAACCTCCTAAATAACCCAATATTTAACAGCAATAATAGTTGTCAGAAATATCTATCAAACAGTTAATCAGTTTCTATTCCCATATATTGACAGTAAACCAAACCACAAAAGACGCATTTTTATCCATATTAGACCAAAAACTGTATAGTTCTATATTAAAGCCACGTATTGGCAATTCTTCCATGTGGATCAAACCAGTTCTTTTTACTTGATCACTCGTCAGACTTCAGCTACAATGAGGATAATTTCCAATACTCCAGATGCATTCTTGAAATCTTGACTGATACTTCCTCCTTAAGGTGAATACATGGCTTCCATATAACAACTCCGGACACTCACCCAGCTCATCTCAAGAAAAACAAAAAGACAGGTAAGACAAACATCTAAAAATATAAAACAATGTTTCGAATATAAAAAATCACCCAATGCCCATGATAATGTAACAGGTCTTATTAGTTTACTATTTGAAGTCAGTATTCTACAGAAATGCCCCAAATCCTGCACTTTCGTTGAGGCCCTGCGGATTCAATGTGCCCAACCTATAAATCCATTTAATTCCAATCTAGCTAGTTCACGTCCCAAATCTCCCCCTCTGAATCCTAATGACAGTAGATCAATACCTCTAATTTTAAGCAGATATGCTTTACACTCATGATATTTTTTGAAATGCCTTGGAAGTGTTTTCAATAAGGTCTCATCTGTGATGGATTTGGCCTTTTCTATATCCAAGCAGTGTTCTCTAGTGCGGATTTTTAGCTCCCGAGTTGTCATGCCTATGTAGACTTTATTGCAAGGGCATGAGGCGTGATAAATCACCCCTTTGGAGGAGCATGTTATATGTTTCCTAATTTCAAAAATTCTTGAACCATCATGGTTCCTGAATTTTTTATCTTTAACCAAATTCGCACATGCCTTACAAAGGCCACATGGATAGAAACCATGATTGTCTGCTATGTTATCATTTTTGTTTTTGTTAAGACAAAAGTGACTATGCACTAGTCTATCCTTCAGGCTTTTGCATCGTCTTGCTACTATAGATGGTCTTGGATCTAGAATTTTATTTAAAGTTGGATCTGTAAGTAATACCTTCCAGTGTTTACTCAGAATGTTCCTGAATTCTTTCCATTGGTCATGAAATGTTGTTATAAATCTCACTTGGTTAGAATTTGATTTTACTCTTTTGGATTCACATAATAGTTGATCTCTTGGCGTATTCTTTGCTCTGACGTATCCCTTACGGATAATTCGCCGGCTGTAGCCCCGTTCTTCGAATCTCTGAGTGAGATCTTTTGATTGATGTTCAAATTGATGTTCACTAGAGAATATTAGTTTAATTCTCAAAAATTGTCCTATCGGAATGCCTTGAATTAAGGGATTCGGATGGAAAGAATTCGCATGAAGTAATGCATTGGTAGCTGTCTCCTTGCGGAAGACTGTTGTACAGATGGATCCATCACTAGATACCAATATGGCCAAATCCAAAAATTCTATGCTACGTCCCGATTTATATGTCAAATTAATATTATAGGGATTCCTGTTTAGAATTTTCATTGTTTTATCCAGATCTGTTATTGAGCCTTCCCATATAAAGAGCACATCATCTATGAATCTTATCCAATGGTGAATTTGATTAATGCCTGGTATTGAGTCGCTCAAAAAGATCTCCCGTTCCCAATATCCCAAAAATAGATTTGCATAAGAGGGGGCACATGAGGCCCCCATTGCCGTTCCTTGTAACTGCAAAAAAACTTTTTGATTAAATGTAAAAACATTATGTTTTAGAACAAACTCCAATAACAAAATTAATAATTCTACCATGGGACCTGGGATGTTACTTGATCTAAGAAACCATTGAACGGCTCTAATACCATCATCACGGCGGATTGATGAGTACAACGCCTCAACATCCGCTGTAACTAGAATCATGTTATCATCAAGATGTACATGATTCAGATGATTGAGTACCGCGGCATTACTTCATGCAAATTCTTTCCATTCGAATCCCTTAATTCAAGGCATTCCGATAGGACAATTTTTGAGAATTAAACGAATATGCTCTAGTGAACATCAATTTGAACATCAATCAAAAGATCTCACTCAGAGATTCGAAGAACGGGGCTACAGCCGGCGAATTATCCGTAAGGGATACGTCAGAGCAAAGAATACGCCAAGAGATCAACTATTATGTGAATCCAAAAGAGTAAAATCAAATTCTAACCAAGTGAGATTTATAACAACATTTCATGACCAATGGAAAGAATTCAGGAACATTCTGAGTAAACACTGGAAGGTATTACTTACAGATCCAACTTTAAATAAAATTCTAGATCCAAGACCATCTATAGTAGCAAGACGATGCAAAAGCCTGAAGGATAGACTAGTGCATAGTCACTTTTGTCTTAACAAAAACAAAAATGATAACATAGCAGACAATCATGGTTTCTATCCATGTGGCCTTTGTAAGGCATGTGCGAATTTGGTTAAAGATAAAAAATTCAGGAACCATGATGGTTCAAGAATTTTTGAAATTAGGAAACATATAACATGCTCCTCCAAAGGGGTGATTTATCACGCCTCATGCCCTTGCAATAAAGTCTACATAGGCATGACAACTCGGGAGCTAAAAATCCGCACTAGAGAACACTGCTTGGATATAGAAAAGGCCAAATCCATCACAGATGAGACCTTATTGAAAACACTTCCAAGGCATTTCAAAAAATATCATGAGTGTAAAGCATATCTGCTTAAAATTAGAGGTATTGATCTACTGTCATTAGGATTCAGAGGGGGAGATTTGGGACGTGAACTAGCTAGATTGGAATGTAAATGGATTTATAGGTTGGGCACATTGAATCCGCAGGGCCTCAACGAAAGTGCAGGATTTGGGACATTTCTGTAGAATACTGACTTCAAATAGTAAACTAATAAGACCTGTTACATTATCATGGGCATTGGGTGATTTTTTATATTCGAAACATTGTTTTATATTTTTAGATGTTTGTCTTACCTGTCTTTTTGTTTTTCTTGAGATGAGCTGGGTGAGTGTCCGGAGTTGTTATATGGAAGCCATGTATTCACCTAAGGAGGAAGTATCAGTCAAGATTTCAAGAATGCATCTGGAGTATTGGAAATTATCCTCATTGTAGCTGAAGTCTGACGAGTGATCAAGTAAAAAGAACTGGTTTGATCCACATGGAAGAATTGCCAATACGTGGCTTTAATATAGAACTATACAGTTTTTTGGTCTAATATGGATAAAAATGCGTCTTTTGTGGTTTGGTTTACTGTCAATATATGGGAATAGAAACTGATTAACTGTTTGATAGATATTTCTGACAACTATTATTGCTGTTAAATATTGGGTTATTTAGGAGGTTATCTGCTACTTATGGAGATTTAATCTTAATAATTCATAGTTATTTTAATCGTTAGATTGGATTTTCGTTTACATGTTTAAGTACAAATTAATTACCGTTGAGAGATTCATCCTCCATGGTGGTTCGATATAGTTAAGATGCATAATGTATTATATCCATATCTGTATTCTACACATACATACCGCTAGCTGTCAGCAACATTCATTCGGGACATGGTGGTGCACACAGAGCGCATGCGCTAGTTCGATGCAGGCTCGCGATGGTACGAACGCGGTCTAACACGCTGGGATCAGCCGCGCAGGTCACATGATGAGTCATGTGCTGTGCGGTGACCTCACCGAGACCGAAAACATCCATTTGCAAATAGAAGCCTGGCGGACAACAGCGCACGTGCCGATACGTGGTGCACCTCTCACCGGAACACACTGATTAGTAGTCTCATTTTATTGGATAACAGGTATATTTAAAGTCCGTACACCCTCTGTCCAGACACGCCCCCCGAAGAAGCTGGGCGAAACGTGCGCGTCGGGGCAGAGGGACAGGACTCCGTCACATTTGTTTACTGCTGCTTACACTCAGGTAAATTATACATGCTCACATGTACGCATAATGTGATGTTAACTTGTAGATCTTAATGTGCAAAACTAGCACGAACACAATGGTTGATTCATAATATTGCTACTTTCCTGTTGGCATAGAAATCTAAGGCATCTGAACACAGAGCCACTGATTAGTATGAGCTTAGTACCAGGTTGGTTATACCTCCATGTTTTGCTGCATGAAATCTAGGGCATCAGAATTTAGAGCCGATATTTAGATCTATTCCTATTTGGGTGGGAGATTTATTGTGCAATGGGCAAAACGGAGACATTTTTTGCATTGTGTGCTATGCTATGTTATTTAATGATACATATATATTTGAGCATTGTATATTATGCCATGCAGCTTTTTTACAATAAGGGAGAGCCGTTTTGTCCCTCTTTTTTCTACCTTGCATCCTTTTTCTATATGTTAAGAGTTTGAATGTTTTTTACTAATAAAATTGAACAATTTTCAAAAAGAAACTTTTGGTGATAAAAATTATTGCTTGATTTATCCCAGTGTTATCACAAGGGGATTTGAGTGTCTTGTGTTTATTTTACCCATTTACAACTATAGGATTAGTAATGGATCGGTGTCTCATTGACACCTCTCCATTACTAAGCCGGGCTTGATGTCACCTTACAATACAAAGGTGACATCAACCCCCAATTACCCCATATGCCACCGCTACAGGGCAGTGGGAAAAGTGAGGCTAAGTGCCGGAATTGGTGCATCTTAGAGAGGCGCCATTCCTGGGGCGGCTGAGGGCTGGTGTTTGTTGCTGGGGGGGGCCATTATCCATGGTCGCTTCCTAGGCTATGAATATTAGCCCGCAGCTGTCTGCATAGCCTTTTCTGGCTATTAATTATAGGGGGACCCCCACGTCATTTTTTTTTTTGTGGGGGGGTCCCCCATTTTAATAGCCAGTAAAGCCTATGCAGACAGCTGCGGGCTGATATTAATAGCTTGGGAAGATCCATGGGTATTACCCCCTTCCCAGGCTATAAACATCTGCCCTCCGTCGCTGGCTTTCGCTCTCTGCACTGGTAAATTGTGCGGGATCCCACGCAATTTTTTTTTTCCTTTTAAAATTAGATATTGCGTTTAAGGCCGGGATCACACTTGCGAGAGTCTCGCACCTCAATACCCGGCACTGCCGCCGGCACTCGGGACAGGAGTGTGCGGCTGCATGTATTTCTATGCATCTGAATGCTCCGGTCCGAGTGCCGGGTATTGAGGTGCAAAACTTGTGCGATTTTCTCAAACGTGTGACCCCGGCCTAACGCTAATTTTTTCTATCTATAGATATTCACTTAGATTTGTTTTGTGTGTGTAAACATTACTTTAGAACAAGGTATGTGATATTATGGTGTTCAACAGAGTGTGTAAAAGAAGAGGTTGGACAAAAATGACATCACAATTCTTTTTTTTGTTATATAACATATCTTTATTTAGCTTACAAAAACGCATACAAATCTGCATGAAAAACGCATCAAATCTGCATGAAAAACGCATCAAAAACGTGTGGATTTTTACCTGCGTTTACTGCCAAGAGAGGAAGAATCTGCACAGAAAATTCCACAAGCTAATCAAATCCGCAACGTGTGCACATACCCTAAGGAATTATCATGCATATGCTGCTTATATTTTCTTTGCAGATTTGAAGCAATTCGAAATCATGCAAAATGTCAATTCTTTCAGCACTTTTTAGCCATTCAAATGAATGTGGAAAAAAAAAAAAAAAAAAAAGCATAGTTTTTTGCATATAATTTACCCAGCATTTTTCTTAACAAAAGACAAGTATATGCTGCAGACAATTCTGCACTAAAATTGTTAGGGTATATGCACACGTTGCGGATTTTGATGCGTTTCCGCAGCGTTTTTGGACGCGCGGCATTGCCTCAAATCCGCAATGCGCTGTGCACACAATGTTAATCAATGAGAAATACAAAAACACTGTGCACATGCTGCGGAGAAAAACGCGCAGAATCGCAGCGTTTTATTTTCCGCAGCATGTCAATCCTTTGTGCTGAACTGCAGCGTTTCTGCACCCATTGACTTGCATTGAGTCAGGCACTTCCGCAGCAAAACTGCAGGTCTAAAAAAGATCTGCGGTTTAGCGGTGGATGAAACGCTGCAGATCGGGAGGAGGGAAGTGTGTGGGCGGAGTGCGGGCCGTGACTGTGTGCGTGTATAGTGTGTGGTCGGTATTTTCTCACAGCTGTAGTGCAATAAAGTGAACTCTGATGATACACTGTGGGAAGGTTATCTCTGGTCAGCGTGTCATCGGAGGCCAATAGAGCGGTCACATCTGCTGGTATGACCGCTCTATGGGGAGATGGTCGTGGGACACTCATTTTAAAGAGGGACTGCGTCGGACAGGGAGTATACTTTTGCTTTTTTTGTAGGTGATGGATGGATTTAAATGGATTTAGTCGTACAATAAAAGTTATGAAAAACCGTGCCGTGTTTTATTTCATTAAAATACTTTTTATGTTTGTGTTTTTTTTTAACCCTTTGATACTATAAGATTAATAATGGATAGTTGTCTTGTTGACGCCTCTCCATTATTAACCTGGCTTAATGTCACCTTATAATAGCAAGGTGACATTATCCCCTCATTACCCCATATGCCACCGCTACACGGCAGTGGGAAGAGAGGGACTAAGTGGCGGAATTGGCTGGGTGCTGGTATTTTTAGCCATGGGGGGCGCCAATATTTATTGCCCCTTCCTAGACTATGAATATCAGCCCGCAGCTGTCTGCGTAGCCTTTCTGGCTATAAATTATAGGGGGACCTCACATAATTTTTTTTTGGGGGTCCCCCTATTTTAAGAGCCAGTAAAGGCTAGCTGCAGGCTGATATTCATAGCCTGGGAAGCTCCATGGGTATTAACCCCTTCCCAGGCTAGATATATTGGCCCCAGCCGTCGGCTTTCCCCCTCTGGCGCAGAAAATTGTGCGGGAGCCCACACCATTTTTTCCCCATTTTTTTTTTTAATTAAAGATATTGCGTGAAGATTTTGTGTGTGTTTTTTAACTATTTATGTACCATTTTATCTATCTATCCCATATCTATCTATCTAGCCCATATTTATCTATCTATCAGCCCATATTTATCTATCTATCTAGCCCATATCTATCTATCTAGCCCATATCTATCTATTATCATCTATCTGTCTATGTGTGTAATGGAGTATGGGTTGGACAAATGTAAAAGAGGAGGTTGGACAAGAAATGACATCACAAATCTTTTTTTTTTTTTGTTAAATAACATATCTTTATTTAGCTTACAAAAACGCATACAAATCCACATAAAAAACGCACCTGTGTTATCTGCCAAGAGGTGCGGATTCTCTGCAGAAAATTCCGCAGGTTAATCTGTAACGTGTGCACATACCCTTACTGTTTCTAAGGTTAGTCGCATAAAAGACCCCATTCAGATTCTGATTTTAGATATTTCTTTTAAAAAAATAAAAAACATAAAATCTATCATGTGTGAACTAGAAGAGGTACGAAGCAAGACTGCAGTGTCACATAGGGGTGCCATTTAGAGTGAACACACTCAGCAATATTAGGCCACCTTTAACAGACCCCCCCTTTTAAGGGAGCTTGTTAGAAAGACTGGAATTAAACTAATCTACTTTTTAAAGTGTAAGATAGAAGATGCCACCGAAAAATAAAATTCCTTTAGGTAGCATACTGTGAAAAGTAGTTTTAACAAAGGGCTGCAATATATACTTCTTACCCATTTGCCCAGTTGTTCCCCGATCCCTGTTTTTGGGAAAATTGTGAGTTCTCATTATATTTCCATTTACCAGAATGGGCTGCCATTGATAAAGTTTGAGAAATTACTTTTGGCTCCATGTCAAGAAGTACAGCCCGGCTTACAAAATCTATAAAAAATAAACACATATTGTATATACAGTAAAGCAAAGAGTCATAGCTTATAAAAGTCTGAGCACAATGTATACCTCCAAATTCAGTCTCATCAAAGAATCTCTCCTTAGATGCAGCTTGATAAAGCCCATTTTCCTTCCTCGGGCACAGTCCATTGCTTTGGAAATCATTGCAAACGGCATCAAATAACTCGTAGCCAATTTGATTGCCACACTGGCCCAACTGTAGTGTAATAAGAGACATGACCAGCTTTTATCTGCAGAAAGAAAAGGCAAGAAATATAAAAAGTGCACAAAAGTATTCTAGCATGTACTAAGTAGTCTTTTCATTTAAAGGGAAACTGTGATAACTTGTGCAACCGCTGTCAATCCCAGGGCGAGGCATGCGTAATAAAGTCCTGGGTACGTTGCAAGAGCTGAAGTCTCGATCTGTGCATGTGTGACCACCGGGAATGTTGGCATTTGTGCAAGATCTCTGGAGGGGAGCAGGACTACAGTGACTTAATATAGATGATAAGTTTCCCATCGCGCTCGCGCTGACATCACATAGGTGAAGTGAGTTCATTGGCTGTGAACTCGCAGGACCTGTCTGACGGCACCGCGAGAGCAGGAGAACTCGGTGCTCAGTGTCTCTGCTGGATGACATGCTGTAATAGTAGCATCATGCAACCATGCAGCCTGCCATCTAGATGTAGCAGAGCTAGACCCGTCGTGGGACAAATGGATTATCATCTCTGTGGAAAGGTGAGGAATATTGTTGCTTTTTATTTTTAACTCTTTTGCAGATGACAAGGGCGTCGAGGGAAAGGGCGAGGTTGTAAGTATGGTTTAATTAAGATTTATTAAAGGAGTCTGTGTTATTCTTTCAGTTAAAGGAATTTATTCTGGGTGTCTGTGTTTCATACAATGTGACTATGGGGTTAGTAATGGGCGCGTCTTATTGACGCCTCTCCATTACTAACCCGGGACTTGACATCAACCCCCCAAACTATCACACCACTTGCCACCGCTACAGGACAAGTGGGAAGAGTGAGGCTAAGTTAGCCTGTGGGGGGGGGGGGGGGGGCATTATCCATGTAAACTTCCTAGTCTATTAATATCAGCCCGCAGCTGTATGCATAGCCTTTGCTGGTTACTAATTAAAGGGGGACTCTACATTATTCTTTTTGGGGGGGGGGGGTCCCCCATTTTAATGGCCAGTAAAGTCTAATTATACAGCTGTAAGCTGATATTAATAGCCTGCGAAGCTCCATGTGTATTACCCCCTTCCCAGGCTATAAACTTCTGCCCCCAGTCATCGGCTTTCCCTCTGTTAGTTACGAAAATCATGCGTGATACCACGCCATTTTTTTCTGAAAAATATTCTTTTATTAATTAAATTCATGTACAGTAAGCTGCACACACACTGTACTGATTGTATTTGTCACAGACATCTGTATAGCTACCTATTCTATGTGTATTTACCGTATGTAATCCATCTATTCTATCCTGTCGGCTCTTGCTGTGATTTTACACTACGCGGCTGCTGAATTGCCAGCTTTATATGATATACTAGATGGTGGCCCGATTGTAACGCATCGGGTATTCTAGAATATGTATGTAGTATAGTGGCTGCTGGGGTGTATATAGAGGCTGCTGCGGTGTATATAGAGGCTGCTGGGGTGTATATAGAGGCTGCTGGGGTGTATATAGAGGCTGCTGGGGTGTCTATAGAGGCTGCTGGGGTGTCTATAGAGGCTGCTGGGGTGTCTATAGAGGCTGCTGGGGTGTCTATAGAGGCTGCTGGGGTGTCTAAAGAGGCTGCTGAGGTGTCTATAGAGTCTGCTGAGGTGTCTATAGAGGCTGCTGAGGTGTCTATAGCAGGGTTCGACAAACCCGGGTGCCAGGTCGCCAGTGGCGCCTAGAAAATCATGCCTGGCGCCCGGGGAATTAAAGAGGGAAAAAAAAAATTTTTTACTCAGCTGATTAGCAGTTCCTCCTGCGCCGTCTGCAGGGCCAGCGTCAGCACCCGGCACACCCGGCGTCCATTAGCGGTGTCAGCGCCGCCACTGGGCCCTCCCGCTTGCTCAGGGCCCCGGCAGCAGCCGGCGCAATACTTACCTCTCCCCGTGCCTCCGCTGCCGCAGCTTCGAGCTCCAGGGGGCGCCTGCGCTTCCTGTCTCACAGCAGCGCCGCTGAATGACGTCATCATTCAGCGGCCGACTGTGGCAGAGAGCGCACGGACGCTGGACAGGTGAGGCGTGTGTGTGTGTGTGCCAGCGTGTGTGTATGTGAGAGAGTGCTGCCTGCGGTGCTGTATGTGTGATGGTGGTGGGGGGAGGCAGTGATGGTGGTGAGGAGGCAATGATGATGATAATGATGGGGAGGCAATGATAATGGGAAGGCAATGATGATGATATTAATGGGGAGGCAATGATTGATGATGGGGAGAAAATGATAATGGGAAGGCAATGATGATGATGATATTAATGGGGAGGCAATGATGATGATGATGGGGAGGCAATGATAATGGGAAGGCAATGATGATGATGATATTAATGGGGAGGCAATGATAATGATGATGATGGGGAGGCAATGATAATGGGAAGGCAATGATGATGATATTAATGGGGACGTAATGATAATGATGATGATGGGGAGGCAATAATAATGGGAAGGCAATGATGATGATGATATTAATGGGGAGGCAATGATGATGATAGGGAGGCAATGATGATGATGGGCAGGCAATGATGATGAGGGGAGACAATGATGATGATAATGGGCAGGCAATGATGATGATAATGGGGAGTCTTTCCACAGCGCCCTTTCCCAAGCCGTAACAGTGCAGAACGCAGCACAGTGTAGAGGAGAGCTCCATATTTTGTATGGAGCATTATATGTGGTCCAGTATTCTGTATGGAGCATTATATTGGGTCCAGTATTCTGTATGGAGCATTATATGGGGGATGGCGGGGTGACATCCTGCATGGGGTATTATATGGGTGATGAGGGGGAGACTATGTGGTGCTCATAATATTGCATGGAGGACTGTACTGTCCAGTCTGTACTGTGCGCTGTGAGGATTTGGCGGTTTTTGAGCTATTGTACAATTTACAATAGGTATCAGTCATGTAATGGAAGAAGAGAAGTGTTTGGCATTGTACTGTACCCATATTTCTCTGCTGTATCTGTGCATCATGAATCGTGGTCTGTGTTAAGGGGGCCCACTGAGACTCTTTCGCCCGGGGCCCATAAAAACCTAGAGCCGGCCCTGGCCGTCTGGATTGCCTCCGCTGCGCCGCGCTGATTGGCTGCCACCATAATTCTGTTTACTGCCGCTAGCCACTAGCGGCATGTTTGTTATGGGAGGCTTCCCCAAAGCACCTTAGGGAAATATAGTTTATTCTGCACATCATTTTCCTATCTGTTAGGTTAAAAAAAAACTACAATTCCCAGCTTCAGCTCTAAAATCACAAGGCATGTTCATGGCCACAAAAAGCAAAGTGAAAAACAGTAGAATGTTGCCTAAAATCTAATATATTAAAATATAATATTTATTATCTTTAGAAGTTAAATGTTTATAACGTTTGTAAAGTTTTTTTGTTAAATTAAAAACCAAGTTTGTTAAAAAAAAATTCTGGCTCCAAAATTTTTTGGCTGGCTTCTAGATTCTGAACAACTTTGTCGACCCCTGGTCTATAGAGACTGCTGAGGTGTCTATAGAGACTGCTGAGGTGTCTATAGAGACTGCTGAGGTGTCTATAGCGGCTGCTGGGGTGTCTATAGAGGCAGCTGCGGTGTATATAGGCTTCTGGGGTGTATATAGAGGCTGCTGGGGTGTATATAGAGGCTGCTAGGGTGTATATAGAGGCTGCTGGGGTGTACGTGGAGGCTGCTGCTGGGGTATATGTGGAGGCTGCTGCTGGGGTATATGTGGAGGCTGCTGCTGGGGTATATGTGGAGGCTGCTGCTGGGGTATATGTGGAGGCTGCTGCTGGTTATGTGGAGGCTGTGCTGGTGGGGTATATATGGAGGCTGCTGCTGGGGTATATGTGGAGGCTGCTGCTGGTGGGGTATATATGGAGGCTGCTGCTGCTGGGGTATATGTGGAAGCTGCTGCTGCTGGGGTATATAGAGGCTGCTGCTGGGGTTTAAGTGGAGGCTGCCGGTCGGGTACTTCCACTGCGAGCAGGCGGGTGATGACCGGCTGGTGCAGGTCATCTCCCAGCTGCGTCGCCGCTGATCTCCATGTGGTCGGAGATGACGCGCTGCTACTGTCAGGAGATCAGCGGCTAGCGCTGCTGATCTCCCGACGATATCGGTGGCATGCGTGGTTCAAATCCTGCGCCAATTCGCGGCTGGGCAGCGCCTGTCGATGATTGGTCGCGTCCAGCCGGGCTTGACCAATCAGCAACGCGGGATTTCCGTTACAGACAGACAGAATAAGACGATTATATAGTAGATTAGATAGATGTTACTGTGTATTACCTCATGTCACTGTGTATTACCTCATGTTACCGTATATGATCTCATATTACCTCATGTTACCTGTGTATTACCTCATATTACTGTGTATTACCTCATGTTACTGTATATTACCTCATTTTACTGTGTATTACCACATGTTACTGTATATTACCTCATGTTACCTGTATATTACCTCATGTTACCTGTGTATTACCTCATGTCACTGTGTATTACCTCATGTTACTGTGTATTACCTCATATTACTGTGTATTACCTCATGTTACCGTATATTACCTCATGTGACCTATATTACCTCATATTACCTCATGTTACCTATGTATTACCTCATATTACTGTGTATTACCTCATATTACTGTGTATTACCTCATGTTACTGTATATTACCTAATTTTACTGTGTATTACCTTGTTACTTATGTATTACCTCATGTCACCTGTGTATTACCTCATGTCACTGTGTATTACCCGTGTTCAGTAAACGTGACAGAAGTATATCAGACACTGTAACTGACAAAACATGTTCAGTACATCATGGGCAATTGGTGAGTCACATGACCACATT
Organism: Oophaga sylvatica; assembly: GCA_033576555.1. Classification (NCBI taxonomy): domain Eukaryota; kingdom Metazoa; phylum Chordata; class Amphibia; order Anura; family Dendrobatidae; genus Oophaga; species Oophaga sylvatica. Next base: position 337,305,153 of record JARQOD010000002.1, on the reverse strand, counting down.
GGCAGAGTTAGCCTTGCGTCGCTGATTGGCCGCAGCCGGACCAATTAGCGATGCAGGATTTCCTGGACAGACAAGACAGGATAAGACGATTATATAAATAGATTATGGTAATCTAATAGAGGGGAGATATGTTTCACAACGCCTAATGGCGTCAGTGATATAAAATCCAGTGTTATTTCCTCCAGCACACTAAGTGTTGTGAGGGAAGTTATGTTATTGGCTGATTTTTAGGGGGATATTCATAGAGTGGGTGGGAGAGTGTCCAATATATCCCCCCTACAGAGGTAGCACCATTGTGTGCTGACAGGAACTGGGTTAGGTCACAGTCATGTGATCAGTCACGTGGTTGAGTCCAAGAGGTCTGGACTTAAATGGCTGAATGAAAGACGTTTCAGTGTTCAGAATGTTCACCAAGAGAAGAAGCACTGCAAGAGAGTGCTCCATGGACTAGAGAACCTGAACCGTGTGTGTTCTGTCAGCAGTGAGAGGGAGAAACCCCGCTCACAGAAGGACTGTGTTTGTTTTGCCACCATTTTGTTTTTGTTTGCCTGTTTTGCCCAGTGGGCTGTATTTTCTTTACTACCCCTTTGGTTCATGCTGCCTACAATAAAACAAAGGAAGTTCTTAAAGCCGCAGTGAACCGGTGTCTACCTCCGTGTGCAGCCGAGTGAGCCGATCTACCACAGGTGGTGTTAGAAGTACAGCAGTGTTTCCAGTGAACACATGGGATGGCCACAAGCCAGCGTGCGACGTGAGGCAAGATGGAGGACCTGCTGAAACATCTGCTAATCTGCTACAAGCACAGCAGCAACAATTACAGCAGCAGCAAGATACAAGTTAAGCTGCTTATAAAACAGATGCAGCAGTAGCACCAGAAGCAGATTGACTTGCCTGCAGAGGCGGTTCGTGGAAGGCCGGTAGCCTCTACCCAAAGTCCAGGTGACGACATGTATTGTATGTCCGGAAGACGGTAAGACGAGCAATGCAGAAAATTATCCTGGGTGATGATGTGGAGGCGTTTTTGACTGTGTTCGAGCGGGTGGCGGAGCGTGAGAAGTAACCACAAGAGCAGTGGGAAGAGGTGCGTGCTGGCCCCCTATTTGACGGTGAGTCCCTGAAGGCCTATTATGATCTGGATTTACAGGATGCGCAGGAGTATGCCAAGTTAAAAACAGAAATTTTAGCACGCTCGGGAGTGACTATGTCAGTAACAGCGCAAAGTATTCACCACTGGGCATATTATAGAGGATAAACCGCTTCGGTCCCAGATGTTTAGCCTCCTGCATCTGGTGCAAAAATGGCTGCAGCCAGAATCCTCCACTGCAGCCCAGATGGTCAAGCGGGTGGTCATGGACAGGTTTGTGCAATCCCTTCCTAGGTCGGTGCAGACGTGGGTTGCCCAGGGAGATCCCCGAAATGCGGACGAACTAGTGGGCCTAGTGGAACGGTTTCACGTGGTCGAGAGGTCCCTAAGGAAACCAGGGGGTGGTGTATCCCCATACTGGGGTACCCAGCAGGTATCTGAGTCCCAAAAAAGGGGTAGTAGAGCCACCACAGGGGGGAGTCCTAGAACACAAGGGGTCACTGAGAGGTTGTCAAAGGTCACGGGGAGAGACTTGCTTTGCTGGAGATGTCGCGGTCCAGGACATATAGCCGCCCATTGTCCCCCAAAGAGATGGACTGCTCCTACTATGCATATCCCGCCTGCAGTGTGGCCTATAAGCCTGGAGAGGGGCCGCAGTTATGTCCTGTGACGATAAACAGAGTGCTGGTGCCAGGACTATTAGACTCAGGGAGCTTGGTGACCCTAATAAGGGCCACGCTCCCCCACCAGTTGGTCCCAGGGAAAAACGTGGGTGTCCGATGTATCCATGGGGACGCCAAGGACTATCCCGTTGCCAGAGTGAACGTAACCTGTGGGGTTGAGTCGCATGAGGTCGGGGTGTTTAAGGACTTGCTATACCCGGTGATAATAGGGCGGGACTTTAGCCTATTCTGGGACTTGTGGGGGAAGTTGGGGAGCCTGTCCAAACCTGAGGGAACTCCATTGCAGTTGGAAGTGGATGAATTCCCCTTGTGTGTCCTGGCTGGTGACGAGGACCAGTGAGGCCGAGATTCCTGAACTGGGGGTTTCTGGTGGAAATTTTGGGATTGCTCAAATGCGGGATCTTACCCTAAAAGGGGCATTGGTAAATGTGACCATGATAAATGGGGTTGCCCAAGAACCGGGGCTGACACCAGATATCCACATTTTGCATTTAATGGAGAGCTGTTGTATCGAATCACTAAGCTGAGAGACGAAGTGGTAGAGCAGTTGTTAGTACCAGGACCCTATAGGCGTAGGGTCTTAGACCTGGCCCATTCCCATATCTTAGGTGGACATCTGGGGAGAAGACAAAACACAAGAACGGGTCCATAGGAGGTTCTACTGGCCTGGGTGTCATCGGGAGACGGTCCTGCCCTAGTTGTCAGCATACAGCCCCCGTGTCCCATTTGACAGGATTGCCATTGACCTTGTGGGGCCCCTAGTTAAGTCCACCAAAGGGCACCAATACATTCTAGTGATGATGGACTATGCAACACGGTACCCGGATGCAGTACCCCTTAGAAACTCCTCCGCCAGGAGCATAGCCCCAGAGTTAGTCCATATTTTTTCTCGGACGAGCCTGCCGAAAGAGATCCTGATGGACCAAGGCACACCGTTTATGTCCAAAGTGATGAGGGAGTTGTGTAATGCTCTTCAGATTACACAACTCCACACGTCGGTCTATCATCCACAGACGGACGGCCTGGTGGAGAGATTCAACAAGACATTGAAGTCCATGCCTAACAAGGTCAAGGAGAGGGATGGTCGAGACTGGGATTGCCTACTGCCGTACCTGTTCTCTATCAGGGAAGTTCCTCAGTCCTCTACGGGATTCTCACCGTTCGAGCTGCTGTGTAGACGACACCCCCGTAGACTGCTAGATATTGCAAAGGAGACCTGGAAGGCAGAAGTTACACCCCACCGGAGCGTTATTGAGCACGTGGCCCAAATGCAGGACAGGTCGCAAAGGGGACGCCAATTGTGAAGGAGAGCCTCCTTCAAGCACAAGAAGCCCAGGCGAGGGTCTACAATCGAGCTGCGAGGCTGAGACAGTTTAGCCCTCAAAACGGGGTATTGGTGTTGATTCCCACGTGGAAAGTAAATTCCTAGCCAAGTGGCAAGGCCCATACGAGGTGGTCGAGAAATTGAGTGACATCAAGGTCCACCAGCCAGGGAGAAGGAAGCCGTACCAAGTGTACCACAGTAACCTGCTGAAACAATCGTGAGACACGGATCCGGTAGAAGCTCCATGCCTAGGGGCCCGTCCTGAAGCAAGGGTCGAGGATGTCACAGTGGCAGAGACACTCAAATAAGGCAGCACTCTGTGGCGCTATAGCATACAAACATGAAATATGAAAATTGAATTGCATTACTACACTAGAAATATGAAAAACTGAGTTTTCTATGGGATTAAGGTCTGGAGACTGGCTAGGCCACTCCATGACCTTAATGTGTTTCTTTTTGAGCCATTTCTTTGTTGCCTTGGCTGTATGTTTTGGGTCATTATCTTGCTGGAAGACCCAGCCACGACCCGTTTTTAATGTCCTGGCGGAGGGTTCTTTCATTGATTGGGAAGGCTTCTGAGTCAGTGTTCTCCCGAATCCGAGGAAGCTGCATCTGAACCAACATGCACACACTATTTAGCAAGATTGTTTCTTCCCCTAATTTCTTTATAAAGATGAATGCACGTTGAATTCAATAAAGGAGGCAAGCTGCAGCCACCATAAGGGAACATTAAAATCCAACATCCTTGTTTGTGCCAACATCTGCCTTTGGGAGACAGTCATGACATTGACCATGCTTAGTGGTCATTCTGAAGTAGATTGCCCAAGACCAATAATTTCAGTGATTGGCAAAATATTATTTTGTATCACTTATAAGAAATGTAAAAAAACAACAAAAAAAAACATTTTTATTGTATAATAGTAGCAAAATTAAAAAAAAAAACTTTAGAAATTTGTCATCACTAATGATACTGACCCAGAGAATAAAGCTGTCCTATCACTTATATCATATGGTGACCAGAGTAAAAAAAATAAAATAAATAAAAACAATTCTTGAGTTGCTGTTTTTTCATTCTGCCCTACAAAAATAAAATTAAGGCTTAATTATTTATCCTACTCTCTATGGTGAGCACTAGTGTAGGGGTATCTGTGTAAATTCCTAAAAAATGTGATTCAAACCCCTGACAGAACCACTCACTAATGAGTCAGATGAAGTCACAAGTAATGCTTCGTAGGTGTTACATAATTTAAGTTTAGTGCACAAAAGTGTGGTTATACCACCAGAACGGGGGCCAGATGGAGTCCTATGTGATTCCCTCTGTCTCATAGTGAGTATTTTCATTGGGGGTTTCGTCGGAATCACATTTATTTGGGATTTAGATAGAAACTCTATTTTGCTCAGCATAAAGAAAAGAATAAATGTGATCCTATATGTTATGTATCCCAAAATATTACCAATAAAAGCTTCCACTTGTCCCACAAAAAACAAGCTTGTTACATAAAATTAGAGTAATAGGACTAGAGGAAAATATGCGGAATTGGCTTAACAACTGGCTCATCGATAGGAAACAAAAGGTAGCTATTAATGGAACACACTCGGATTGGGTCAGTTAACAGTGGGTTACTACAGGGGTCTGTATTGGGCTCTCTTCTTTTTAACATTTATTAAAGGGAATGTCATCCCCTGGGACGCTTTTACGCTATTACTATGGACATACAGGTAATACCCCAGATTATTTACCGGTAATCGTGTTTTATAGAGCCTGCGCTCACAGGCTTGAAAAAACTGTGTTACCCATCTATCCCCCGCTATATTTGCATGATATAAGGCTCCTAGGGCTGAGACCTGTACCTTAAGAGTACGGATGGCAAGACCTAAATCACGCCCTTTTTGGAGAAAATCTAAAATATTAGCAATGGGTGGCCGGGTTGACAAGGGGCCTGGGTATACTGTAGTTGTAAATATTTCCTCCAGACCCTGTAATATATTCTGGAGGTTACGGGCTTGCGACTCTGCAAGAGGGTGGAGATGACTGCGTCGGAGAACCCCCTGAGTCTCAGCAACTGCCTCTAAAGTTCCAGGCCGCCAGATGGAGACCCCTCACCTGGGGGTGACGGAATGGACCTTGAGAGAGCAGTCCAACACCGACATCGCCCTTAGCCAGGAGAACCAGGGTCTCTTGGACCAGAAGAGAGCAATGAGAATCACTCTCGCTCCCTCCTCCCTGATCTTTCTGAGTACTACTGGTATTAAACACATGGGGGGAAAGGCATATGCGAGATTGTATGTCCAGGGAACCTGTAGTGAATCGACCACCTCCGGGAGGTCGCTGGCCCATAAGGAGGCGAACCTCTGAACTCGCCTGTTGGCCCTGGTAGCAAATAGGTCGATTTCAGGAACCCCCCCATAGGCGGACTATCTGCTTGAATACCCGAGTAGACAGGGACCATTCTCCCTGATGGAGATCGTGACGGCTGAGATAGTCTGCCCGCACATTGTCTAATCCCCGGACGTGAGTGGCCGATAGGGAGAGGAGATGGATTTCTGCCCAGGAAAGGATGTCTTCCGCCCCGGTCATGAGAGAGGAAGAGCGAGTGCCCCCCTGGTGGTTTAAGTATGCTACCACTGCAGTATTGTCCGAGTGGATACGGACATGAGACTTTGCGATGTCCGGGAGGAACCACCTGAGCGCCTTTATCACTGCCGTGAGCTCCTTTAGGTTGGAAGAACCGGACTTTTCTAATTCTGTCCATCTTCCTTGGGCTAGATGGTCCCCTAAGTGGGCCCCCCAACCCCAGTTGCTGGCGTCTGTGGTGATGACATGATCTGGGTGAATTACCCAAGGGACCCCGCTGGATAGATGGTCAGGCACTAACCACCATGTCAATGCTTGGCGGGCTGAGGGGGAGAGATACAGCCTCCCACCCAGGCGGCCCCGCAGGATCTTTTCTGCCCTTAAGACTTCCTGCTGCAGGACCCTTGAATGGAATTGGGCCCATAGGACTGCCGGTATACAGGACGTCAGGGACCCTAGTAGGGACATGGCGCTGCGGAGTGAAAGGTCGCTGGCGTCTATAGCCCCCTGTACTTTGTGGATTAAAGCGTCCCGTTTCTCTTGTGGGAGAAAGCATTTCTGTACTCGGGAATCCAGATGGAGTCCAAGAAAGGTTTGACGGGTTGACGGAACCAGTCTGGATTTTTGTTTATGAGCTAGCCCAGGTCCTGTAGAGATGACATAATAAATTGTAATCTGGTACTGCATTGGGCCGGTGAATTCCCTACCACTAGAAAATCATCCAAGTATGGGATGATGAGGGTATCACGCTCTCTCAAATGGGCCATTACTTCCGCAATTACTTAGGTGAAGATTCTGGGGGCCATAGAGAGACCAAAGGGCAGGGCTGAAAACTGGAGATGTCTGACCTGTCCTGCTAATTCCACCGCCACTCTCAGGAACCTCTGGTGATCTGGATGTATGGGAACATGGTAGTAGGCATCTTTGAGGTCCACCACAGCCATGAAGCACCTAGGAAATAGAAGCTTAATTGCTGACCGGATGGACTCCATTTTAAAGGTTCGGGTTTTTAGATAAGAATTCAACCGCCGGAGATTAATGATAGTCCGGAAGGATCCGTCCGGCTTAGGTACCAGGTAGAGAGGGGAGTAAAATCCCCTTCCAACCTGATCCCCTGGCCCCTCTACTAATACCGTTTGACTAGTAACTCCCGTACCTCGGCCTTCAGGGAAGCCTGCTGAGCTACGCCAGGTAAGGAGGTCACCAGAAAGACATCCCGGGGTACATTATCGAATTCCAGTTTAAGCCCTGAAGAGATTATATTAAGGATCCAAGAGCTGGATGTTATATGAGCCCAGGATTCTGAAAAGAAGGCCAATCTGCCCCCGACAGGGGATTGATGTTTTTAAAACCTTCTTCTACCCGGCGAAGAACCACCGAAGTATGTACCCCTCTTCTTTGGTTCTTCCTCCGACCTTCTGGCCTTGTACTGCCTTCTCCTGAATGGTCTCCTGTAAGGAAGGGCAGTTGGTTTAGGGAGGGCTTTATCCCAAGTCTTATCAAGGATTTTATCCAATACTGGCCCGAATAGGTACTCACCCTCACATGGTATTGCACATAGTTTTGTCTTAGAATGTGCATCCCCCTTCCAACCCTAGAGCCATAAGGTCCGGCGGGCAGAGTTGGATAGGCCAGCCGACCTGGCTGCTAGACGCAGGGAGTCCGCCGACGCATCTGCTATGTAGGCCGCGGCTCCCCGGATCTGAGGGAGAGAGGTTAAGAGTTTATCCCTGGGAATGCTCACCTGTATCTGCTGCTCTAGTTGTTCCAACCAGACTAGCATCGATCTCGCCACACATGTGCTGACAATCGCTGGCTTAAAGGCCCCGGTTGCTCATTCCCATGCCTTCTTAAGTATAAGGTCCGCCCGTCTGTCTGCTGGGTCCGACAGAAGACCCCCGTCCTCTAAGGGGAGACTGGGGCCCTTTGATGATAAGGCTACTACGGCGTCTATGTGGGGAACCTTGCTCCAGGTTATCAGCTGCTGGTCAACAAAGGGATAGCGCCTTTTCGATGATTATGGTAGGAACCCCTGATCCTGCTTGAGCCATTCCGTCTGAATGAGGCTTTTAAAGGACTCATTGACTGGAAAGGCCCTGTGTTTTCTCTGGGAGAGGCCCGCAAAAATTAAGTCCTGGGTAGAACGGGGCTCCCTGGAGTCTGCTAGGCCCATGGTCGCTCTAATGCTTCTTACTAGGCTGTCCACCTCTTGAAACGGGAAGCATATTTTCCTCTCCTCATCTGAGGAGGATATGGATCTGGGAGAATCTCTGGATTGTACAGGGGAATCCTCACCGGAGCCGGGAAGTTCGGGCGTATATGTCCTGAGCCTACTCCTGACTTCTTGAAGGGAACTACGGATCTCGTCCCTAATAAACTGTTTGAGGTCCGCAGCTCTAATCGGGGCTTGGTCCTCTAACGTCTGTTCTATACAGACTTGGCATAGCCGCTTCTCATAGGTGTCGGGAAGGGGCTGGGTGCAAAGGCCGCACTGCTTGTGTTTGGCCTTAGAAGTCTTCTTTTTTGCCTGGGATACAGAGGAAGAGGAGGGGTGGTAGACAAGTCAGCTGATGGGTGATTACACCGTGACACTCACCCTCTAGTCGTCCACAAGTACCAGGTCTGGAGGAGGCACCGTGCTGGATTCCGAGGCCTTCCTGCCGCTTCGTCTGCTTCTGGCGTCTGATGACCCTCTTTTGGGACGCCCGCCATCACTGGTCCGCTGTCGGACCGAGACCACCGCCAGTGGTGGGTGCTCTTCAGTTTCCCGGGGGGACGACATGTTACACAGCGCACAGTCACGTGTATTGCGCCGCCATTTTTGAGCCCTGGGACCTCTCCTCTGGCTTCCCCGCCTCGGGACACTCCCCCAGCCCACCCAGAAGCTGCCGGAGGACTTCCGGGTCACTTGGACGTGATGTGGCTAGTGCACAGGCGCGAGCCGGTGAAAACCGGAAGTAGTCGTTCCGCAGAGCAGGGCGGCCGATGCCTGCACCCTGCCGCCGCCGGAAGTTCACCGGAAACCCGCGCTCCTCATCACGCCCACGCGACCATGTCGGCCTACCCCAGACCAAGATCGCGCCATCCTGGATCAGCGGAGGGGGGAGACTGGAAACAGGGCTCCCCCGACGCTGCTTCCGACGAACCGGATTCCGCCGTCCTCGGAGGCACCGCACAGAAGCATCGGGACCGGGTAAGTATCTTCATCTGTAGGGTCCGTCCTCCTGTCCTTGGGGGCGGATCCCCTCTCTCGGTGTCGCAGCGTGGGGGAAAAGAATAGTTAAAATAGTCTTATCTGTATGCCTCATAGCTGCAGTCTTGTTGCTGAGAAAGACTTTTACTCTTTTATGTCAATTAGTTCTTCCCGGTTTCTGGGGTTGCGCTGCCTGGAAGAAATCTCTGCCTCCGGTGTTAATTTGCGTACCACCTCCCATCCCATGAATGTCACAGGGCCATGTGACGTGCAGTTGTAACGCTGGAAAACCACACCTGCGCCCTGCACTCACATGATTAGGTTTACCTTTTCTGTCCTTCGTTGGGCACTGGCCTCATAGTTCTTCTGCGCAGGCGAATCACTGATACTTCAGAGCCTGGAAGAACTAATTAACATAAAAGATTAAAAGTCTATTTCTCAGTAACAAGACGGCAGCTATGAGGCATACAGGTATTTAGACAAGGTGATTTTCTGGATTTGTTTTCTTATTTTGACTCTCCTAGTTGTGGTCTACCTATGATGTCAATTACAGACCTTATCTTTTTAAGTGGGAGAATTTGCACAATTGGTGGCTGACTATATACTTTTTTCCCCACTGTAGCAGCATATTGTTAACGTGCACTATTCAGGAATAGACTCTTAGCCCATTTATCTTTTCACTTATCACTGTGCCTAAAACAAGGGTACAGATACGTTATACATGTAACTGAGATAAGCGCAAGAAACTTCAAGCATATATGGTTGCACTCAAATTAGTGTTGCTTATAGTCCCTAGCCCACATATTGCACCTTCACCCGTATTGCCTAATTATCTAACCTCCTATATGTTATGACTTATCCTTGCCATTCCACCAACACATCAGTGAATATCTCCGCTTATCTACGGGGCTTCAACAATTTATATATATATTTCCCCTACAGAGATCGGACCCAGATACACAAGTCAATAAGATGCTGATGGTTTGTCCTGCCAATGCATTCATATTTATCTTGTGGCGCAGCCAGAACACTTGTTACGCCCACACAGTGACAAAACCCGGCCACATCCTGATTGTAGATCCTATTGGGCACTAGCGGAAATCCCCCATGACGCATACACTGGGGGCTTGGTTCACTTAGTCAAGCATAGAGCCAACGGTGCAGTACACAAAGCCACAGCACCCAAATCAAATCGGAGGTGCTCATCTACGTACTAGAGTTACTACAGCTCACGACAACCAATAAGGTACGCGCTGGTATATGCACCATAAAGACAAAGTCTATTCATAAATAATGCACTTTACCAATATGCTGCTTTATAAAAGCGTCTAATGACTTATACCTCCGAATTTAGTCTAAGGACACCACATAGGTTAGACTTGGTCAATTTACAGGCACGGGGCCACGGCAACAATGCTCATCATCCCACACAAGTAAGCACTTTATGACAGCACTATCTATGGCACTTTACGTATAATAACAGTCCCGGTCTTCTACCCAGGCATACTTAGTATGAAGGCTACAGTCTGGTGCACTTTTTCCCTACACTCTGTAGGGAGACATCATACCATGACATATCAATATATCACATATCTCCTCATAATCCTGCCCAGGTTTTATATTTGCTATCTATGATGCAGTGTTTGTTTGCCTTTTCTTCACCATGTTAACCCATCTTTTTATCACTTGTACTTATTTTTTCTATATGTATGAGAACCTAATAAACTTTTGAATATTGTTAAACACAACATTTCTCATCTCAGCATTCATGGACATGTTCTGGACACCATAGCTCCAATTTCTTTGTAGGATTCTAGACTTTGGTAGTTGCCCTGCCCCCCAACCTTTACTTTTTCCTTGGGAAAATTATAGGTGCATCTGGTATGATCTGGTTTTGTAAAATTTAAAGGCAGTGTATACACCCCACTCTAGAGTAGGTATCCTGTGTAGGTAATATTGTGGGGAGAGTGACATGTTAAGCATGCCGAGGTGAGGAGACTTTTAAGCCGCAATTCTCCTCTGGGAAATATGGAAATTGTCTCTTCAGAGAGGAAGAGAACTCTTGTGCCAAGGTGAAACGTTATCCTTTGGATCCTAGTCAGACGCCTCTCACACAGCCAAACCAGATCTCACACTTTGCACTGACGATGGGCAGTACCCCGAAACACAAATGTCTGCAAATTGAGATTCAGGTTTGGCTTTTATCCTAAGTCCTGTGACAAGGCTAGTTAAAGAGTCGACATTAACTTTTAGGATTGTTACTTCCAATAGGTGGCACTAGAGTTCTAGTACTCTTCCTCTCTGAAGAGACTATTTGTAATATTGTGAAGACAGCCTTGCGAGAGGATTATAATCCACAATATATTATTGTTTTTAAGGCTGGTTGTCTCCATTTTCTACTACTTTGTCTCCTGATGAGTTGCTCTAATCAGAGCAATGAAACGCGTCGAGACAGACATCTTGTTTTTATAATTGAACTAGATCACATTTGGGGAAACTTTAGTTTGTTTTCGTGTCTTGTCAATTTTTTGTTATTCTAGAAATTGAGTGCACCATATTTCTACATATTTCACACCATTTCTACAAATATTTGGGGGTTCACCTTGACAGCAAACTTGATTGGAGGTGTCATACAGAGAAGGTTCACAAGAAGGGAATGAGCAGACTGTACTTTCTGCGGAAGCTCAGGTCGTTCAATGTGTGCAGTAAAATGCTGGAGATGTTCTACCAGTCCGTTGTAGCAAGCGCCATCTTTTTTGCTATCATTTGCTGGGGCAATAGTGTGCGAGTAGCTGATGCTAATAAAATGAACAAACTTATCAAGAAGGCAAGCGCGGCTGTTGGCCTCCATCTTGACTCTTTTGAGGAAGTAGTGGAGGATAGGATTCAAAAGAAGTGCAGGGCTATAAGGAACAATAATACACACCCACTATTCGAGCTGTTCTTGAAGAAGAAGAGCACATTCAGCAGCCGTCTAATCCTTCCAAGGCGCAAGAAGGAGAAATTAAGGGAATTGTTTGTGCCTACCGCTATGGGATGTAAAACAATTCACTAAGGGTGAAAGATGACTACGACCTAGGACTGGCGCACTAATGGAAATGATTATAGATTTGTGTACCTTTGTTTGTTACGTATTGTGGTTAGTCATGTGCAAATCTGTGTCTAGTAATTACTCTATGTAATGCTGTTTGTAATGGTTTGTTTGTAATGCTGTTGTAACGCTGCTGTGATACCATAATTTCCCTCGGGATCAATAAAGTGTATCGTATCGTATATTGAACGTTGCTTAGGTTATTTATTTTTACATTTTGAATAAAAGCTATGTTTTATCATCCCTTTCAGTGAGTCCTGACAATTTAGAGGTAAATATACCTATCAGTAATACCCCTAATGATCTACACCTAGGGGCCCCGTCACACATAGCGATACACCAGCGATCCCGACAACAATATGCACTTGTCAGGATCGCTGGTGTGTCGCTACATGATCGCTGGTGAGCTGCCAAACAGGCAGCGATCAGGACAGCGACTCTGCGGGTAACGTCACTTAGTTACCCGCAGTGTACGTTGGATACCAGCCCGCTGGTCAGGAAGCTGGTAACCAAGGTACACATCGGGTTTCCAGGCGCTGCGCGGTGCCTGGAAACCCGATGTGTACCTTGGTTACCAGCTCCCCTGCAGCAGCGTGCTGGTATCCAACGTACACATCGGGTTTCCAGGCGCCGCCCGGCACCTAGAAACCCGATGTGTACCTTGATTACCATCTGATCGCTGGTCTCCTGCCTGCCACACACAGCGATGCGTGCTGGCCAGCGGGAGACCAACGATCAAAAAAATGTCCAGGACATTCAGCGACACCCGGCAGGGGGGCTGATCGTCGATGAATGTCACACACAGCGATATCGCTCACAAAACTAATGACTCAGCAACGATCTCGCTAGCGAGATCGCTGTGTGTGACGGGGGTGTGAGGAAGGAACAGCCACCATCTTGGATATGGCCTGCTCCAGCCGCCATGTTGTCTGAATTTACAGCAGCTAACTGCTGTAATTCCCTATGGCCTGTGGGCATATTCAATACAATAGGGGTTGGTCTCCACTGCGAATGAAAAGATCTATTAGTATGCTGAGTAGATTCGACTCAAGACAGGATTTACTGCTCAATGTGAATAGCCAGGCCTGTTAGTATGCTAAGTAGGCCAGGCCAAAACAGTACTTCAAAGCTGGGGGTCAATTAGATTATACCTGCCAGATAGACACAGAAAACACATCTATTGTGTCTCCCAGCCATGATGGCTCCGTTCTAGGATTATGAATTATGAGCACATCTTTCTAGGTACAAACTCATAAAAAATATCTGTGTGATCCTGCGGACCTCGGCCATCTGATGGTGCAACTCCCGAGTCGGTGATGGCTCGGGGGTCTGAGATATAGAGATTGGCACTCCAAAGAGACCCAATCGGGCCAGGTTTGATCTCCACGCGACAGGCAAAACATACTGCATCCGCTGGTACCTCTCGTGTCCTGATCCGATCGTCCTGGAGAAAGTTAACCCCTTTATTAGGTATTGGGAATAAATTCTGCAGGGGGCTAAGGGTGGAGATTATCATCCCACCCTCGGACACCGAGGGGAGGGACCTAGCAGGTTTAAGAACTGTGAGCTATGGGCAGACTGGATCCATTCTCACAGCAGCAAGACAATGAAGAACTAAGGACCAAGGGACAGATCTGCCAAGGGAGCAGCGGTACACGTTTTGGGGGACTGTCCAGCAACTAAGACTTTAACCTGTGGATCGCAGAGCTCCCTGCCTCCACATGCCCCTACAACCTGGTAATATTGACCTCTAGCTAATACCTCTAAGCCTTGTACCATTATTGTTGTATTTTACTCTGACTGCAAATCCATTGTAATTCCGTTGTATAGCTTACTGTATATTTCTGTAATTATCTAGTGCGGCCTTAAGGCAATTAAACCATAAAATTAATCATGGGCTGATGCTTTAACTCTGATCACGAATCTTAGAATACCCAGTGGGTAAAAGGACACCCTCCCCGGCGGCCATTTGCTCTAGGTGCAGTTCCCTTACTGACCTGAGAGACAAAGGGGGCGCCGGAGAGCTGTGCCTGTGGAGTTACGTCACATTGGTGACATGGAAGGACGGGGGTTGTCCTTCACAGGGGGCTTAGGTCTGCAATGATAAGGGGTAATCCTCTAGAGGAAACAAAGTTTACTTATAATCACAGATGACAATTCTTTACAGTAAGAGCAGTGATACTGTGGAACTCTGTCAAATGATGCTGTAATTGTTGATACACTACAGAAATACAAGGAGGGCCTGGATGTCTTTCTTGAAAATATCACATTACAGGTTATGGGCACTATATTCTCTGATGGGGCGTTGATCCAGGAAACTAGACTGACTGTTACATATGGAGGTGGGAAGGAATCTTTCATCTAATAATATAGGCACAATTAGCATATGCCTCATGGGTTTTTTGACTTCCTCTGAATGAACATTTTAGGATATAGGTTGAACTCGACAGACTTATGTCTACCTTCAACCTAAAAACTATTAAACTAATTTATGGGATGTGTGACTCCAGAAAAACAAATTGGGCACAATGTATAGGCATTAATTTGACATGGTTACAATTTTCTTTGAAGAAAACAAAAACAAAAACATGGAGTATAAGTTCCAGAGTGAAATCACCTGGGGGCCAAAATAGTCTCTGCAGTGTAGAAGAATTTGTCATGAGGTGTAGTTTCTAAAAATGGAGTCACTTTGGGGTGGGGGTTTTGCCCTTATGGCACCTTAGGGGCTGAGCAACCAGGGCCACCATCAGGGCATTACTGCCCTTACTGCTGTATGGGGTCCGGTGAGCAGCAGTACAAAGGGGGGGGGGGCACGGGCCCCACCTCTTAAGCTTCTGCTCACCAGACCCCATCGTTCAATGAAGTTCTGTGCGCTGTGCACATCTCGGCACTGGTAGTCTCTCTCGAAGCTCCATGGCTGTCTAACCTGGACAGCTGCGCAGCTTCTGCTCCCTCCGATCTCTGGACTTCTCTTCAGGTGACAGTGTGTATGACTGCAAATGATGAAGTGGGGGGGAGTGGGGACTGCAAATGATGAAGTGGGAGGAGGACAAACTGCACATGATGAAGTGGGGGGAATGCAAATGATGAAGTGGGAGAGGGGGATGATAAATGATGAAGTGAGAGAGGGGAGGGGGCTGCAAATGATGAAGTGAGGCGGGGGAGATGGGGCAACCATCATCGTAATGGAGAGGGCGATGCAGCGTGATTAGTACACGAGCATTGACTGTATTAATGAATAAGGGACAAGGATATCAGTGTCTTTTGCTGCATAAGGAATCTAGACAAAGGAAAATTCTCTCTTTTGACACCCCCATACACTGGAATTATCGGCTTGACCGAGCATTCCTGCAAATAATGAAATGAGGGTGGGGTACTGCAAATTATGAATTGAAGGTGGGGAAAGCAAATAATGATGAATTTTGAGGGTGGAGGGAGTAAATGATGATGTATTGAGACTTGTGGATGGAGATAGTAAATGATGAATTGAGGGTGAGGGACAACAAATTATGAATTAGGGTGAGGCAGAAAATAATGATAAATTGAGGGTGGGGGAGAGAAGATGATAATGAATTAGAGGGTGGGGGTAGGAGAGAGAAAATGCATAACAATCAATTGGGGCATGTAAATATAATGAATCGAGGGAGCGGGAGGTACATAGTGGGGGCCGTTGAGGATGCAGTGACTTGTATTGAATTAGGGGAAAGAGTACAGGGGCTAATTAATTTACATATTTATTAGTTGGAGAAAATGTCTATTTATAGTTGGTGGGGGCACAGTGGTGGATTATAATTGCACATCTGTATTCAGCTTTGTAGTGTAGAAGAAAGGAAAAAGTGGGGAATACGCTCTAGAAGCGGTGCTCTAGATAACTTATTTTATGCAGAGACGAGTCCTGTCTGTAAGAAGTGATGGCAGTCTGCTCTGGATGAAGAAGAGAAAGATGAAGGGCTTCAACTAAAGACGCCACTTATACGTCAGTTCAGGGCTGCCACTATGAATTTCCGTGCCCCATACTGGCAAAATGTTCGGGGCCCCCTTGAGACTCCACCCCTCGAACTGTCCACAGTCCCACCGCTCTCTCTTGGAAAAACTCCACTTGTCACCAATCCCACATTAACAGTTCCCATCACCAGATCACACATATAGCCAGCAGCTTTTGTTTTGGCCAAAAGATTTTTTTTAAGCCGCCACCAAGACAAGGTAGACTCTTTTAACCAGGCTCTACTCTACTCTAACTTATTAAACATTTGTTAAAATATCCAATACAATTTGGGTATAATTTTATTTATTTTTCAATTTTTAAAATGACGAATTATATAACATACAAGGGACAAATACCACTGCACTATGACCAGACACCATATTACAACAACATAGTGACCTATAATACCACATACAAGAAACAAATACCGCCACACCATGTCCAGACCACATATTACCACTGCATAATGACCTATAGTACCACAAAAAAGGGACAAATAGCACCGCACCATGTCCAGATCACATATTACCACCATATGGTGACCAATAATATGACATACAAGGAACAAATACCACCACACCATGACCAGACCACATATTACCACCACATAGTGACCAAATAATAGCACATGCAAGGAACAAATACAGTCACACCATGGCCGGACAACATATTACCACCACATAGTTACTGAATACTACAATACTGATCATTAATAAAAAAAAACACAATACTAATATCACCATAAGTGCCATTATACACGGGAGATCTGTACTTAGTATGCAGTGTCTGTGTACAGGTAATACAGTAATTACCGATGACATTATACACAGGAGCTCTGTATACAGCATCAGTGTACAGGTAATACAGTGATCAACAGTGACATTATACACATGAGCGCTGTATATATTGTACAGGTTATACAGTGATCAATGACAGACAGGAGCTCTGTATATAGTGTCAGTTTAAAGGTAATACAGTGATCAATGGTGACATTGTACACAGGACCGCCTCCCCATTTAAAACAGTATCCTCAAAAAGTAAAATAAATATATCACTGCAGTAATATCATCCCTTAATTAGCCCCTATGGTAATAATATCCCCCATCCTGGCCCCTGTGTGTCTCATTGCAGGCTCCAGCCATATGTTCTCCACCTGGCCTCATGAGTATCCATTCTTCCCACATGTGATATCTCCTCCTGCCCCATCTGTCTCCACCCTGCCCGACAAGTCTCCATACTGCCCCATGATTCTGCCCCGTGTCTCCATCCTGCCCCATATTCCTTCCCCATCTGTCTCCATCCTGCCCCATCTGTTCCATGATCCTGCCCCACAAGTCTCCATCCTGCCCCATGATCCTGCCCCGTGTCTCCATCCTACCCCATATTCCTACGCCATCTGTCTTCCATCCTGCCCCGTGTCTCCATTTTGTCCCCATCTCCATGCTGCCCTGTGTCTCCCGTCCTGCCCCCCGTGTCTCCATTCTGCTCAGGATGCTTTCAATAAATAAATTATAAAAAACAAACAAAAAAAAATCTTTCTCCTTGCCTGGTGCGTTCCTGCGGCGATGATTCCTCCGGGCATTTCAAGCGACCGCAAAACATCGCATGCGGACATGCGCGCTGATGTTGTCAACTGCCAGCCTCCGATTGGCTGGCGGCTTTTAACTATTGCTGTGCTCCCGCACGGCAATACAGTTTAACTGAACCTGCATCTTGGACACAGGTTCAGTTACTGCACTGGCAGAAGCCTGCCACTGGGGCCCGATGGGCAGATGAGACAGGGTCCGATGCGGGCCCCCTCTGCCCATTGGGCCCCATACGCCAGTCAGGGCAGTAATGCCCTGATGGTGGCCCTGGTCAGTGTGTTATCTGTACACTGACACTATATACTGTATACTATGTACAGAGCTCCTGTGTATGTCACTGGTGTTCACTGTATTACCTGTACACTGACCCAATATACTGACCTCCTGTGTATAATGTCACCAGCGATCACTGTATTACCTGTGCACCAGTATTCCCCAACTCCTGTCCTCAAGAGCCACAGTTCATGTTTTCAGGATTTCCTTAGTATTGCCCAGGGGATGATTGCATCACCTGGACAGGCAATAATTCCATCACCTGTGCAATACTAAGGAAATTCTGAAAACATGACCTGTTGGTGGCCCCTGAGGAATGGAGTTGAAGGAACACTGCTGTACACTGACACTATATACAGAGCTCCTATGTATAATGTCGCTGGTGATCACTGTATTACCTGTACACTGACACTATATACAGAGCTCTTGTGAATAATGGCACTTATTATTGAGGGTTTTTTTAATTAGCGATCAGTATTGTAGTATTCGGTCACTATGGTGGTAATATGTGATCTGGTCATGGAGTGGTGGTATTTGTATGTGGTATTATTCAGTCAGTATTTGGTGGTAATACAGTCATGGCCAAAAGTTTTGAGAATGACACAAATATATTTTCACATGATCTGCTGCCCTCTGGTTTCTATGTGTGTTTGACAGATGTTTTTATCACAGACAGAAATATAATAATTGCAAACATATGAGTAACAAAAGCTTATATTGACTAGAATGAGTTAATGCAGCAAGTCAATATTTGCTGTGTTGACCCTTCTTCTTCAGGACCTCTGCAATTCTCCCTGGCATGCTCTCAATCAACTTCTGGAACAAATCCTGACTGATAGCAGTCCATTCTTGCACAATCAATGCTTTCATTTTGTCAGAATTTTTAGGTTTTTGTTTGTCCACCCGTCTCTTGATGATTGACCACAAGAATGGGATTAAGATCTGGGGAGTTTCCAGGCCATGGACCCAAAATCTCTATGTTTTGTTCCCTGAGCCATTTAGTTATCACCTTTGCTTTATGGCAAGGTGCTCCATCATGCTGGAAAAGGCATTGTTGATCGCCAAACTGCTCTTGGAGGGTTGGGAGAAGTTGCTCTTGGAGGACATTCTGGTACCATTCTTTATTCATGGCTGTGTTTTTAGGCAAGACTGTGAGAGAGCCGATTCCCTTGGCTGAGAAGCAACCCCACACATGAATGGTTTCAGGATGCTTAACAGTTGGCATGAGACAAGACTGGTGGTAGCGCTCACCTTGTCTTCTCCGAAAGAAGCGTTTTCCTGATGTCCCAAACAATCGAAAAGGGGATTCATCAGAGAAAATAACTTTACCCCAGTCCTCAGCAGTCCACTGCCTGTACCTTTTGCAGAATATCAGTCTGTCCATTATGTTTTTTCTGGAGAGAAGTGGCTTCTTTGCTGCCCTCCTTGAGACCAGGCCTTGCTCCAAGAGTCTCCGCCTCACAGTGCGTGCAGATGCACTCACACCTGCCTGCTGCCATTCCTGAGCAAGCTCTGCACTGCTGGTAGCCCGATCCCGCAGCTGAAACACTTTTAAGAGACGGTCCTGGCGCTTGCTGGTCTTTCTTGGGCGCCCTGGAGCCTTTTTGGCAACAATGGAACCTCTCTCCTTGAAGTTCTTGATGATGCGATAGATTGTTGACTGAGGTGCAATCTTTCTAGCTGCGATAGTCTTCCCTGTTAGGCCATTTTTGTGCTTTACAATGATGACTGCACGTGTTTCTTTAGAGATAACCATGGTTAACAGAAGAGAAACAATGATGCCAAGCACCAGCCTCCTTTTAAAGTGTCCAGTGGTGTCATTCTTACTTAATCATGACAGATTGATCTCCAGCTATGTACTCATCAACACCCACACCTGTGTTAATGGAGCAATCACTGAAAAGAGGTTAGCTGGTCCTTTTAAGGCAGGGCTGCAATGATGTTGAAATGTGTTTTGGGGGATAAAGTTCATTTTCTAGCCAAATATTGACTTTGCAAGTAATTGCTGTTTAGCTGATAAAAATTAATATTTGTGTCATTCTCAAAACTTTTGTCCATGACTGTATATGGTCTGGTCATGGTGTGGCGGTATTTGTTCCTTGTACTTGGTATTATTCAGTCACTATGTGGTGGTAATATGTGGTCTGGTCATGGTGCCACGGTCTTTTGTCCTTGTATGTGGTATTATCAGTCAGTATTGGTGGTAATATATGGTCTGGTCATGGTGCTACGGTATTTGTCCTTGTACTTGGTATTATTCAGTCACTATGTGGTGGTAATATGTGGTTGGTCATTATGTGATAGTATTTGTCCCTTTTATGTGGTATTATTGGTCATTTTAAAAAATAGATGTGACTCATTCCTTAAAGAAAAATATATCTCAAAGAGTATTGTTTATTTTAAGAAATGTTTAATAGGTTAGAGTAGGGTGTTGCCAAAAGAGTCTACCATGTCGTGGTGGCTTAAAAAAATCTTTTGGTCAAACAAAAGCTGCTGGCTACATATGTGATATGGTGTTTGATGGGAACTGTTAAATGAGTGATTGGTGAGGATGTGGTGCAGAAGAAGAGTTTTTCCAAGAGTGGGCGGTGGCACTGTGGAAAGTTCGTGGTATGGAGGCAGAGCTGGGGTGGAGCCTGGGCGGAGTCTCAAGGGGGCCCTGAAATTCCTAGTGGCAGTCCTGTGTACAACTATCACCTTCAGAACTACTCAAGCAAAATCTGCGCTCCAAAAACCAAATGGCTCTTCTACCTGCTAAGCCATGCTATGTGGCCAAACAGTGCTTCCCAATGACACATGGGTATTGCCGCATTTTTTGAGAAGTCGCACAACAAACTGAGGTGCAATTTTACCTATGTACCTTTGTGTAAATGAAAAATTTGCAGCTAATCAAATAATTAATTTTTACCACTAAAATGTGATATTTCCATGTCCCAATATTATAAAATTCCACGAGGCACCTGTGGGTTCAAAATTCTCCCTACACCCTAGATGAATTCCAAAGTCCTCGGGGGTCACTGCAGTGTGTGTTGTGGTGGGTTGTACAGTAGTTCTGACACCTCAGGGGCTCGGCTAATGGCGTCCAAAATCCTTTCAAACAAAATCTATGTTACAAAAGCCAAGTGGCGCCCCTTCCCATCCAATCACTGCCGTGCGGCCAAAAAGTGGAGCACAACGACACATGTGGTACAGCCATTTTCTATACAAATTGCATAACAAATTGTACTGTCCATTTTCTCCTGTTACACCTTAGGTGAATTAAAGCTTTGAGCCTAAAGTCACATTTTTCTAATTGGCTGTTCAGGCCACAGCCCCTCGGATTGGTGGGGGACACCCCGCGATATAAGGGTACGGGATCACCTCCAAACCTGGTACAACCCCTTTAGTGGGTGCGGAACGAGGCTGAAGTTGGTTTCTTATTCGTTCAGTTTCTTATTCGGGGCTGAAGTTGGTTTCTTATTCGTCAGTTTCTTATTCGGCAAATTTTTCTTTTCTGTTTTTTATAGGTTTAACAACAAAAAATAAGCATCAAAATAATAGAAAACACTGCAGCGAGGTGCCCTGATGTGAAAACACTTAAAATCTGCGTCAAAAATTATAAAACTGGCACAAGAATGGGCATCAAAGTGGGCACCAGAGGGCACTAATTAAAGGGTTAAATGACTTTGGGCCACAGATATGACACTGCAGACATATAGAACAGGGCGCCCCACATTAAAAACAAGTCTCCCCAGCCTGGCCCAAATGGGTTCTGGGCATCAGAATTGGCATCAAAGTGGGCAAACAGCCAATTTTCACAGATTTGAATAAGTAACAGATGTTTTTCAGGGGTTTAAACGACTTTGGGCCACTGATCTCACACTAAGAATACACAGATAGTGATGCCCTGCATCAAACCCAGGTCCCTCCTGCCTGGCCCAAATGGGTTCTGGGCATCAGAATTGGCATCAAAGTGGGCAAACAGCCAATTTTCACAGATTTGAATAAGTAACAGATGTTTTTCAGGGGTTAAATGACTTTGGGCCACTGATCTTACACTAAGAATACACAGAAAGTGATGCCCTGCATCAAACCCAGGTCCCTCCTGCCTGGCCCAAATGGGTTCTGGGCATCAGAATTGGCATCAAAGTGGGCAAACAGCCAATTTTCACAGATTTGAATAAGTAACAGATGTTTTTCAGGGGTTAAATGACTTTGGGCCACTGATCTCACACTAAGAATATACAGAAAGTGATGCCCTGCATCAAACCCAGGTCTCTCCTGCCTGGCCCAAATGGGTTCTGGGCATCAGAATTGGCATCAAAGTGGGCACACAG
Source organism: Oophaga sylvatica (assembly GCA_033576555.1). Taxonomy (NCBI): domain Eukaryota; kingdom Metazoa; phylum Chordata; class Amphibia; order Anura; family Dendrobatidae; genus Oophaga; species Oophaga sylvatica. Next base: position 337,283,043 of record JARQOD010000002.1, on the reverse strand, counting down.
CCAATTTTCACAGATTTGAATAAGTAACAGATGTTTTTCAGGGGTTAAATGACTTTTGGCCACTGATCTCACACTAAGAATACACAGATAGTGATGCCCCACATCAAACCTAGGTCCCTCCTGCCTGGCCCAAATGGGTTCTGGGCATCAGAATTGGCATCAAAGTGGGCAAACAGCCAATTTTCACAGATTTGAATAAGTAACAGATGTTTTTCAGGGGTTAAATGACTTTGGGCCACTGATCTCACACTAAGAATATACAGAAAGTGATGCCCTGCATCAAACCCAGGTCTCTCCTGCCTGGCCCAAATGGGTTCTGGGCATCAGAATTGGCATCAAAGTGGGCACACAGCCAATTTTCACAGATTTGAATAAGTAACAGATGTTTTTCAGGGGTTAAATGACTTTGGGCCACTGATCTCACACTAAGAATACACAGATAGTGATGTCCCGCATCAAACCCAGGTCCCTCCTGCCTGGCCCAAATGGGTTCTGGGCATCAGAATTGGCATCAAAGTGGGCACACAGCCAATTTTCACAGATTTGAATAAGTAATAGATGTTTTTCAGGGGTTAAATGACTTTGGGCCACTGATCTCACACTACGAATACACAGATAGTGATGTCCTGCATCAAACCCAGGTCCCTCCTGCCTGGCCCAAATGGGTTCTGGGCATCAGAATTGGCATCAAAGTGGGCAAACAGCCAATTTTCACAGATTTGAATAAGTAACAGATGTTTTTCAGGGGTTAAATGACTTTGGGCCACTGATCTCACACTAAGAATACACAGATAGTGATGCCCTGCATCAAAGCCAGGTCCCTCCTGCCTGGCCCAAATGGGTTCTGGGCATCAGAATTGGCATCAAAGTGGGCAAACAGCCAATTGTCACAGATTTGAATAAGTAACAGATGTTTTTCAGGGGTTAAATGACTTTGGGCCACTGATCTCACACTAAGAATACACAGATAGTGATGCCCCGCATCAAACCCAGGTCTCTCCTGCCTGGCTCAAATGGGTTCTGGGCATCAGAATTGGCATCAAAGTGGGCACACAGCCAATTTTCACAGATTTCAATAAGTAACAGATGTTTTTCAGGGGTTAAATGACTTTGGGCCACTGATCTCACACTAAGAATACACAGATAGTGATGCCCCGCATCAAACCCAGGTCCCTTCTGCCAGGCCCAAATGGGTTCTGGGCATCAGAATTGGCATCAAAGTGGGCACACAGCCAATTTTCACAGATTTGAATAAGTAACAGATGTTTTTCAGGGGTTAAATGACTTTGGGCCACTGATCTCACACTAAGAATACACAGATAGTGATGCCCCGCATCAAACCCAGGTCCCTTCTGCCTGGCCCAAATGGGTTCTGGGCATCAGAATTGGCATCAAAGTGGGCACACAGCCAATTTTCACAGATTTGAATAAGTAACAGATGTTTTTCAGGGGTTAAATGACGTTGGGCCACTGATCTCACACTAAGAATACACAGATAGTGATGCCCTGCATCAAACCCAGGTACCTCCAGCCTGGCCCAAATGGGTTCTGGGCATCAGAATTGGCATCAAAGTGGGCAAACAGCCAATTTTCACAGATTTGAATAAGTAACAGATGTTTTTCAGGGGTTAAATGACTTTGGGCCACTGATCTCACACTAAGAATACACAGATAGTGATGCCCCGCATCAAACCCAGGTCTCTCCTGCCTGGCCCAAATGGGTTCTGGGCATCAGAATTGGCATTAAAGTGGGCACACAGCCAATTTTCACAGATTTGAATAAGTAACAGATGTTTTTCAGGGTTAAATGACTTTGGGCCACTGATCTCACACTAAGAATACACAGATAGTGATGCCCCGCATCAAACCCAGGTCTCTCCTGCCTGGCCCAAATGGGTTCTGGGCATCAGAATTGGCATTAAAGTGGGCACACAGTCAATTTTCACAGATTTGAATAAGTAACAGATGTTTTTCAGGGGTTAAATGACTTTGGGCCACTGATCTCACACTAAGAATACACAGATAGTGATGCCCCGCATCAAACCCAGGTCCCTCCTGCCAGGCCCAAATGGGTTCTGGGCATCAGAATTGGCATCAAAGTGGGCACATAGCCAATTTTCACAGATTTGAATAAGTAACAGATGTTTTTCAGGGGTTAAATGACTTTGGGCCACTGATCTCACACTAAGAATACACAGATAGTGATGCCCTGCATCAAACCCAGGTCTCTCCTGCCTGGCCCAAATGGGTTCTGGGCATCAGAATTGGGGCATAACCTTTATGGAGCAGTATATGGGACATAATATTCGATGGAGCATCTTATGGGGCCATTATTAACCTTTGTGCAGCATTGTATGGGAAGTATTTTGTATGGAGCATCTTATGGGGCCCATCATTAACTGTATGGAGCATTATATGGGGCTCCTGATTCAATATGGATATTCCAAAACATTTAACCTACTGATGTCTCAATTAATTTTACTTTTATTGGTATCTATTTTTATTTTTGTAATTTACCAGTAGCTGATGCATTTTCCACCCTAGGCTTATACGCGAGTCAATACGTTTTCCCATTTTTTAGTGGCAAAATTAGGGGAGTCAGCTTATACAGGGGTCAGTTTATGCATGAGTATATACGGTAATACAAATTATTTAGTTGTCATGTGGAATGACCATACATATAGTGGTGAAAATATGTATTTGGATGCACTGCTGAATTTTCACTTTTTTCCACCTACAAACAATGGAGGGGTTTGCAGTAATTTTCTTAGTAGTTTCACTTGAACTGTGAGAAATATAATGTAAAAAAAAAAAGAAAATACCATAGTATGATTTGTAAATAAATAAGTAGCATTTTATGGCATGAACTAAGTATTTGATACAATATAAAAACAGAAATTAATATTTGTTAGAAACCTTATTTTGCAATTACAGATGTCAAATTTTTCATGTACTTCTTGACCAAGTTTGCTCCCAAGGCAGCATGGATTTTGGACCATTTCACCATACAGATGTTCTCCCGATCTTTGAGGTTTCATGGCTGTGTGACGGGGTAGGACACAGAGCAGGGACACCAGGCCAATAAACAATCTAATGAGATTAATAGGAACAGGGAACTGGGCAGCACAAATTAAGGTAATTCTGCAGCATCCACAATGAGTCTACAATGCGCCCACAGAAAAGGAGTAGCTCCTCAATGGATCCAGCAGATGAGAGACACAACACAGTCCCACGTGGCAGCTTCTAACAATACGCACGGTCACGGGGATCTCGCCTCAGCATAAGATCACAGCCCTTCGCAAGTCACCACACAACTGACTCGGCCAACACATGAGTCTATTGTCCTGTATCCTCAGATCAGGCCATTGATGGGAGGTTCACACCAACTTTTAACATGTGGCTACATTGAGAAGTTTACAGAAGCTATCGGCTACATTCTATCTTACAAGTTTGTGTATTGGATGAGTCCCATGCTGAGAAGAACAAAGACAAAATCCCTCACTAGATACAGTACAAGCGAGGTTGGCCTATGGCTGATTGCATAACAGTCCAGAAACACAGGCCGGGGAGGGACACGCTGTTACAGGGAAACATTGAGTTGCAGCTCTCTCAAAATATTTTCTATTGGGTTCAGGTCTGGAGACTGGCTAGGCCACTCCAGGACCTTGAAATGCTTCTTACGGAGTCACTCCATAGTTGCTCGGGTGGTGTGTTTTGGGTCTTTGTCATGCTGGAACACCCAGCCACGACCCATCTTCAATGATCTTGCTGAGGGAAGGAGCTTGTTTGACAAAAGTGCGGGACATATGACCCCATCCATCCTCCCTTCAACATGGAGCAGTTGTCCTGTCCCCTTTGCAGACAAGCACACCTAAAGTATGATGTTTCCCCCACCATGCTTCATGGTGGTGATGGTTTTCTTACAGTTGTGTTCGTCATCCTTCCTCCAAACATGGAGATTGTAGTTGACACTGTGGTCCCACATCTCTTCAGGTCATTGACCATATCCTCCTGTGTAGTTCTGGGCTGATTCCTGACCTTCCTCTGAATAATCCTTACCCACAAGGCGAGATCTTGCATGGAGCCCTAGACCAAGTAATAATGACAGTCATCTTTTGTTTCTTCCATTTTTTAATAACTTAGCCAACAGTTGTTGCCTTCTCACCAAGCTGCTTACCTATTGTACTGTAGCCCATCCCAGCCATACCCAGGCAGGTAACGTAGTCAGAGGATTACTGGGGTCGGTATACAGGAGAAGTGATACGTTAGCAGAGAAGCAGGTGGGTAGCGTAGTTAGATGGCACCCAGAGGTCGGTGCACAGGAGAAGCAATATGTTAGCAGTAATTCAGACGGTTAGTGTAGTCAGATGGAAGCCAGAGGTCGGTTCACAGAAGTGATACGTTAGCAGAGGAGCAGGCGGTTAGCGTAGTCAGATGGCAGCCAGAGGTTGGTACACAGGAGAAGTGATACGATAGCAGTGTAGAAGGCGGTTAGCGTAGTCAGATGGCAGCCAGGGGTCGGTACACAGGAAAAAGCAGTATTCATATAAGGAGCACATATATATGTGTCACTGACATATATATATATTAGCTATGAACCCGTTCTACGCCCGAGTGGCAAGCATTTTTATTGATATATGGTCTCCCATCCTGGTATGTGCTGCCCCCTCCTATCCTGGTATGCATGGCACCCCTTATCCCTATCCTGGTATGCATGGTACCCCTCATCCCTATCCTGGTATGTATGGACCCATCACCCCCACCCAATCCTGGTATGAATGGCACCCCATTCCTCATCCTGCTATTCATAGTCCCCTCACCCCCCAATACTGGTATGGATGGTATCCCCTCATCCCTATCCTGGTATGCATGGTCCCCTCACCCCCCAATCCTGGTATGCATGGTCCTCTCACCCCTCTATCCGGGTATGCATGGTCCCCTCACCCCATATTTTGTTATGCATGCTACCCGTCAACCCCCTATCCTGATATGCATGGTCCCCTCACCCCACAATCCTGGTATGCATGGTCCTCTCACACCCCAATCCTGGTATGCATGGTCCTCTCACCCCCTTATCCTGGTATGCATGCTACCCCTCACCCCTCTATCCTGATATGCATGGTCCCCTCACCCCCAATCCTGATAAAAATGTGTCATGATACATCCTTTGCCCTGTCCTGCATTTCTGTATAACTTTGTTCCTTCATCATCATTTAACTTAGGCTTATGTCAACACAGCTAGAGGACTCCCCATTGTTCTCCTAAGCTGGGGGAGAACTCACAATACACATTCATATAGACATATCGGAGCCATGCATTGGACCAAACCATTGACTAGGAGGTGGGAACCTCTCCTCCCCTACCCTTGGACTGTTCCCAGTAGCCCAAGACAAGGGACTTATGCGTGACCAGTGTTGTGTTGGGAGATCTCTAGAGAAAAAGGGTGAGGGCTCTTAGCTGCGGCAAGACCTCACGTCGGTCTGTGATTTTGGACTTATTATGGACATCAGGAATAACATGGATATTTGATTTGGTATGCTGCCTGCCTAAATAAATCCCATTGGATTGTTCTTAGCCCGGTGGTCTCTTCTTGCTCTGCCGCATACCCCGTCACAGCATGGTCCCCTCACCCCCTATCCTGGTATGCATGCTACCCCTCACCCCCCTATCCTGATATGTATGGTCCCCCTCACCCCTATTAAACTGCACACATACCAAAAAATATATACACTGTGTTCCAAATTATTATGCAAATAATATTTTCTCAGATTTTCCCAAATTACCTATATGAATTGCAGTCATTGTAATTTTCCAGTCAAATAACTATTAGAGTACAATTGAAAGGTTTTTGTACAAACTGCATATGATAACAGTATATTTTTTAAAAAATAAAACACTCAAACTGCACTCAAAATGCACAAATTATTATGCACAGCAGAGTTTTCAACCTTTTCATTTTAATAAAGACCAAAAATATGGTCATTTTTGAAATTATAAGCATTAGCAGGTTATTACAAACTGAAATCAAACAGTTTTCAACTCAAAACTTTATTCTAGGTGATGTTACATTTGCACATAGGACCCCTTGTTCGAAAGGAGCTTCTGAACTCTCTCATCCATTGAATTTGTCAGGTTTCGGATGGTTTCTGCTTCAATTGTTTTGCATGAGGACAGAATACCCTCCCAGAGCTGTTGCTTAGATGTGAACTGCCTCCCGCCATCATAGACACTCCTTTTGATGATGCTCCAGAGGTTCTCAATGGGGTTGAGGTCAGGGAGAATGGGGGCCACACCATAAGTTTGTCCCCTTTTATGCCCATAGCAGCCAGAGATGCAGATGTGTTATATGCAGCATGAGACGGTGCATTATCATGCATGAAAATGATCTTGCTGCGGAATGCACGGTTCTTCTTGAACCATGGCAGGAAGTGCTGTTTGAGAAACTCAACATACACTATGGAGTTCATCTTTACCCCTTCAGGGATCCTAAAGGGGCCGACAATCTCTCTCCCCATGATTCCAGCCCAAAACATTACTCCACCTCCTCCTTGTTGGCACCGTAGCCGTGCTTGCATGGGGTGTCCATCAACCAGCCATCCTCCACTCCATCCATCTGGACCATCGAGTGTTGCACAGCACTCATCGGTGAACAAAACAGTTTTGAAGTCAGTCTTCATGTATTGTTTGGCCCACTGGAGCCGTTTCTGCTTGTGAGCAGTGGATAGAGGAGGTAGACAGGATGGCTTACGCACAGCTGCTAACCTCTGAAGGACCCTGCATCTTGTTGTTCGGGGGACGTTGGAGGCACCAGCAGCTTCAAAAACTTGTCTGCTGCTACGACAAGGCTTTTTTGCCGCTGCTCTTTTAACCTGACGTAATTGCCTGTAGGAAAGAGTCCTCAATTTTCCCTTATCAGCACGCACACGTGTGTACTGTGAATCAGCTACATACTTCTTGATTGTGCGATGATCACGATGAAGTGTCTTGGCAATGTTGATTGTAGTCATGCCTTGACCTAAACACTCCACAATTTGTTGCTTCTCAGCAGCCGACACATCCTTTTTCTTTCCCATTTTGGCAGAAAATGTAGGCTGCTTAATAATGTGGGACAGCCTTTGTCAGGAGTCGAACCCAGTACCTCTTGTCCACTGGCCAGCAGCTCTACCATCTGAGCTATTCTGCTGGCTGCAAAGTTCCTTGCTGAACCCAGATACCATTGACTGTTCTTCCTGATTGGCTACACCTAGTGCTCTCTTGATTGGGCCTCTGATTGCCAATTACACACCCTATATAAACCTGGCCCTGTGGGTGTGTCATTGCGAGATTATTGAGCTCCAAGCCTTTAGTCAAGCGTTTCCTGCTGATCCATTGCTATAAACACTGCTCTCCTGTGAACCGACCTCGGCCTGCCTTCTGACTACGCTCTCCGCCTGATCCATTGCTACAAACACTGCTCTCCTGTGAACCGACCTCGGCCTGCCTTCTGACTACGCTCTCCGCCTGATCCATTGCTACAAACACTGCTCTCCTGTGAACCGACCTCGGCCTGCCTTCTGACTACGCTCTCCGCCTGATCCATTGCTACAAACACTGCTCTCCTGTGTACCGACCTCCGGCTGCCACCTGACTACGTTATCCGCCTGATCCATTGCTACAAACACTGCTCTCCTGTGTACCGACCTCCGGCTGCCATCTGACTACGCTACCTGCCTCTGCTTCCCCTAGTGTTTGCAGTAACATCGGCTCCAACCCAGACGGGATCTTGACAGAATAATCTCGCGCCAAAATGGAGTCCGCTGTGAACACCCTGAGACGGCAAGTTACGGAGCTTCAAAGTTTTTGTACGGACTCTCAAGGAAAATATGCCAAGTTACAAACTGATTTCACGGCGATACAACAGGAAGTAATTGAGCTACAAAAACAACTACTGGACGTGCGCAATTCAGGGTCCGAATCAAATGCGCGGCTGCCGCTGCCTGCAAAGTTCAGTGGGGATCGCAAGCAGTACCGAGGATTCCTCAATCAATGCCGCATATACTTCCAGATGCAACCTGCTCCCTTTACCAGTGAGAGGAAGAAAGTTTTTTTCATGATAAATCTCCTGACGGATGAAGCTCTTGCTTGGGCTTCACCTTATGTAGAAAAGGACTATGCCCTCCTTAATGACCTGGAAGCTTTCATCGCAGCTATGAATCAAGTTTTTGATGACCCAAACCGCTGTGCCACAGCAGAAACCAAATTACATAATTTGCGCCAAGGACGTCGCTCTGTTGCGGAATATACATCGGAGTTCCGTCGCTGGGTGGCCGACACCACCTGGAATCCAGCGGCCCAGAGAAGTCAATTTCGACGAGGGTTATCAGAACCAGTGAAAGACGAGCTTGCCAGGGTTGAGACCCCTGACCAGTTGGAGGACTTTATTCAACTATGTATCCGGATTGACCAGAGACTTACTGAAAGGAGAAAGGAGAGACTGCGAGCACTTGGGAATAGCCCTGGCTTCTCATTTTCAGCATCAGACCACCAAGAAAAGACGCAAGTTGTGTCTGAACCGATGCAGATCGACGTCATCCGAAGACCACTCTCTGCACAGGAGAAGGAGAGGCGACGTGCAGAACATCTCTGCCTCTATTGTGGGGACCCTGGACACTATGCCATCAACTGTCCTAACAAAAGGACTATAGCCTTTACCAACAACAGGTCTGCCAGCAATACGGACCTTTCTCAGCAGTCGGATTCCATCTTGCAGACTATCTCATCAGTAACGCCAGAAATAGACAAAATACATACCACATCATCTCATTTTGTAATCCCCATTCAGGTTGTAATGGGCACCCAAAAAATACAATGCTCTGCCCTGTTGGATTCGGGAGCAGGAGGAAATTTTATGGACTTAAAATTTACACGTGATAATGATATTTCCAGTAGGACCAAATCCACACCAATTGAAATGGAAACTGTGGATGGATCACCTTTGTCTTCTGGACCTGTCACGCATGAGACAATCGAACTGGAGATTTGTATCGACCCGGATCATCATGAAGCTGTCAGTTTCCACCTTATTTCATCTCCGAAATTTCCGGTTATTCTAGGGATCCCCTGGTTTTCAGTCCATAACCCTTCTATCAACTGGGCATCAAGGACCATCACCTTTCCATCTGACTACTGTAAGAATAATTGTCATAAGGAACCCCCTGTTCTCCAACAAGTCCAAATCTCTGAGATTTCGCATGAGAAGGAAGAGAAACTACCACCTCAATATCAGCAGTTCTCTGATGTCTGCAGTAAGAAGAAAGCAGATCAATTACCTCCTCACCGTCCTTATGACTGTCCCATTGAATTGCTGCCAGGAGCAACCATTCCATTTGGACGGATTTACAATCTTTCCGAACCTGAATTGAAGGTATTAAGAAAGTTCCTGGATGAAAATTTAGAGAAAGGCTTTATTCGACCTTCCACATCTCCAGCTGGGGCACCCCTGTTCTTTGTTGAAAAGAAAGACTCCACTCTGCGGCCATGTATTGACTACAGAGAGATGAATAATATCACTGTCAAGAATCGCTACCCGCTACCCTTGATTCCTGAACTATTTGAGAGACTCCGTTCTGCGAAAATCTTTACGAAGCTGGATCTTAGAGGGGCTTACAACCTCATACGGATTTGCCCAGGAGATGAGTGGAAGACCGCCTTCAGAACGAGATATGGACATTTTGAATCTCTTGTTATGACCTTTGGCCTTAGCAATGCCCCAGCCACCTTTCAACATTTTATTAATGATGTATTTCGAGATTTCTTGGACCAATTCGTTGTGGCTTATCTCGATGACATTCTTATATTTTCAGACACCTTGGAAGAGCATCGCAGGCACGTCCAGTTAGTCTTGGAACGACTACAGGAGAACCATCTCTACATTAAACTTGAAAAATGTGAGTTTGAACAAACCAGTATCCAATTTCTGGGATATATCATCTCCCCAGAAGGTCTGAGCATGGATCCCGGCAAAATCAATGCTGTAGTGGACTGGCCTGTTCCAAGAAATTTAAAAGACGTCCAGCGTTTCATAGGATTTGCAAATTTTTACCGAAAATTTATAAAGAACTTTTCACGGATCATACTACCAATTACTACACTAACAAAAAAGACAAAAGCATTTTTCTGGTCTCCAGAGGCACAGGAGGCTTTTGACAAGTTGAAAACTCTTTTTACGTCTGCTCCATTGTTAGTACACCCAAATCCTGAATTGCCATTTACTGTCGAAGTGGATGCCTCGGACTCTGCAGTGGGAGCTATTCTGTCTCAGCGAGTTGGGGACAAGATGCAACTTCACCCATGTGCGTTTCTTTCCCACACCATGTCATCTGCAGAAAAGAACTACGACATTGGTAATAAAGAACTGTTAGCCATTAAAGTTGCCTTCTCCGAGTGGAGACATCTTCTGGAAGGTGCCAATCACCCTGTGACTGTCCTCACGGACCACAAGAATCTTGAATTCCTCCGTACAGCAAAAATATTGTCTGCAAGACAAGCACGATGGGCCTTATTTTTCTCAAGATTCAATTTTATAATCTCTTACCGGCCTGGTTCAAGGAATGGCAAGGCTGACGCCCTGTCTAGGATGTGTTCGGAACCTCAGGAGAGGTCTAGTAATGATGATACAATTCTAGGCCCTAAAATTTTTTGGGAATATTGCACTCTAGAGGACTAGGTAATAGAATTAAAGATGGATATCAAGAGGACTCTTTCCTTAACCATCCTTCGGAAGACGTCGATCTTTCATTCAAAGAGGGCTTTTGGATGCAGAAACACCAAATATATGTACCTGAATCTTCTCGCCTTGAAGTCCTCAAAAGTGTCCATGATTCTAAACTGGCAGGACATCCTGGAGTTGCAAAAACACAAGACTTACTACTTTGTTTCTTTTGGTGGCCTAATTGTAGGAAGGACGTGAGGAAATATGTTTCAACCTGTTTAACATGCGCACGAAACAAGACCCCACGATCGTCTCCTCTAGGACTCTTGCAACCACTCCCAGTTCCATCCAGGCCTTGGGGATCTATTTCCATGGATTTTATTGTGGAACTACCCCCTTCCAAACAGATGACCGTCATCCTTGTCATAGTGGACCGACTCACAAAAATGGCCCACTTTATTCCAACTGAAGGAATTCCTACTGCTGAAAAAACTGCAGAACTGATGATCAAAGAAGTATTCAGGTTACATGAATTCCTGACAGCGTGGTGTCTGACAGAGGCGTTCAGTTTACGTCAAAATTTTGGAAGAGTTTCTGTACAGCCTTGGGAGTCACGGTGAATCTTTCTACCGCTTTCCATCCTCAGTCCAATGGCCAGACGGAGAGAACGAACCAGACTTTGGAGCAATACCTCCGTTGCTTCATTTCCTATCTTCAGGATGACTGGGTGGACTATTTACCAACAGCAGAGTTTGCCTACAACAACTCCATACATAGCGCTACATCTCAAACCCCATTTTTTGCTAATTATGGAGTACATCCAGTATTTATCCCTAATCTGCCAGTGAACACTCCCATTCCTGCTGTTAATGACAGGCTTACAAAATTACAGGAATCCCAGAAGGAATTATCAGAGATATTGCTCAAGACCCAGGAAGAATATAAGGAAGCAGCAGATAAACATCGGAGAGTGCCCCCTGCTCTTCAGGTTGGAGACAAAGTTTGGCTGTCCACTAAAAACCTTAAGACACATGTGCCATCCTCCAAATTGGGTCAGAAATTCATTGGACCTTTTCAAATTTCTGCAAAAATTAACCAGGTTGCTTTTCGTTTAAAAACTTCCCAACAATCTAAAGATTCATCCAGTGTTTCACATATCCTTGCTCAAACCCTTCTGTGAAAACCCGTTTCCAGGAAGAATTCAGCCACCTCCTCCACCAGAAAGGATCCGTGGTGAAGAAGAATACATTGTGGATAAGATTCTGGACTCCCGAAAATTCAGAGGTAAACTGCAGTATCTGGTGCAGTGGAAGGGTTACGGACCAGAGGAAAATTCATGGGAACCAAGGGACAACGTCCATGCTCCTAGACTAACAAGAGCCTTTCATCAAAGGTACCCGGATAAGCCAGCTCCTGAGATGTCCAGAGGCCATCCTGGAAGGAGGGGAGTACTGTCAGGAGTCGAACCCAGTACCTCTTGTCCACTGGCCAGCAGCTCTACCATCTGAGCTATTCTGCTGGCTGCAAAGTTCCTTGCTGAACCCAGATACCATTGACTGTTCTTCCTGATTGGCTACACCTAGTGCTCTCTTGATTGGGCCTCTGATTGCCAATTACACACCCTATATAAACCTGGCCCTGTGGGTGTGTCATTGCGAGATTATTGAGCTCCAAGCCTTTAGTCAAGCGTTTCCTGCTGATCCATTGCTATAAACACTGCTCTCCTGTGAACCGACCTCGGCCTGCCTTCTGACTACGCTCTCCGCCTGATCCATTGCTACAAACACTGCTCTCCTGTGAACCGACCTCGGCCTGCCTTCTGACTACGCTCTCCGCCTGATCCATTGCTATAAACACTGCTCTCCTGTGAACCGACCTCCGGCTGCCACCTGACTACGTTATCTGCCTGCTCCTCTGTTACCGAACTGCCTTTCCTGTGTACCGACCTCCGGCTGCCACCTGACTACGTTATCCGCCTGATCCATTGCTACAAACACTGCTCTCCTGTGTACCGACCTCCGGCTGCCATCTGACTACGCTACCTGCCTCTGCTTCCCCTAGTGTTTGCAGTAACATCGGCTCCAACCCAGACGGGATCTTGACAGCCTTCTTAAGTAGTCTTGCCTTTCATTGGACACACCTGCCAAACTAATTAGCACAGGTGTCTGCAATTGCTTACAGTGATATAAAGAGCCCTGACACACATCACCATCAATGAGTTTAACTGACAAACAAAAAATTCTTACCTTATCACTCCTAAACAATTTTTGCATAATAATTTGGAACACAGTGTATATATACTCAACTTTCATCACTGTGCTCCAGCGCTGCCCCGTTCTGCCGGAGGCCGGGGGAGGAGTGTGGCGCCGGAGTACGCGCATGGCCATACCGCACTGTCCGGCGACATATTGATGAAGACACACTGCAAATGTGTCTTCAGTAAAATGGCGCAGGATAGCGCTATGTGCATGCTCCATTCCGTTCGCACTCATGCCCCGGTCTCCTGCGAGAAGAGAAGAGCTGCGGCAACACTCCTCCTGGTCAGGTAAGTATATAAGTATGGCGCCGGAGATAGCGATATGCATCCAGTGTCTACATGTACCGCGATCTCTGGCGTCATACACACTCCTCTTACCTGTAACCGCTGGATGCCGTCTTTATCTGGAGGCGGACTGCGCAGTCTATAAAGGCTTCAGAGTGACGCTCCCAGCGTTATATTATATATATATATATATATATACACACACATACACACACGTATTATAGATATATATACACGCACACATGTATTCTATGTGTATATCTCAATTCTACCATTATAATCTAAGCTGTCACTCTGTGGATACAATGTGCGGGGCAGATCGTTTCCCAGCTTTACATTTGTCGATCTGAAATCTATATATACTGTATATGTGTTTTTAAGAATATTCCGTTTTAAAACTCTGTGTAATTGATTTAGAACATTTCTCTATGTAAAAGCTCATGTTACAATCGCTGCACTCGGATGTAAATCAGATGCTAAGTGTGAAAAATCAGATTATACTCACATAAAAAACGCATGACACTCACATGACAATTACAGTACACTCATCCGACTCTGCTGCATCAAAATTGGACCGATTTTAAATCGCGTGTGTGTGTCCAGCCTGACTGTGTATGTAATGGTGGAGTAACATCAGTGGCCCAAGGTCATTTAACCCCTGAAAAACATCTGTTACTTATTCAAATCTGTGAAAATTGACTGTTTGCCCACTTTGATGCCAATTCTGATGCCCAGAACCCATTTGGGCCAGGCAGGCGGGACCTGGGTTTGATGCAGGGCATCACTTTCTGTGTATTCTTAGTGTGAGATCAGTGGCCCAAAGTCATTTAACCCCTGAAAAACATCTGTTACTTATTCAAATCTGTGAAAATTGTCCGTTTGCCCACTTTGATGCGAATTCTGATGCCCAGAACCCATTTGGGCCAGGCAGGAGGGACCTGGGTTTGATGCGGGGCATCACTATCGGTGTATTCTTAGTGTGAGATCAGTGGCCCAAAGTCATATAACCCGTTAAAAACATCTGTTACTTATTCAAATCTGTGAAAATTGGCTGTTTGCCCACTTTGATGCCAATTCTGATGCCCAGAACCCATTTGGGCCAGGCAGGAGGGACCTGGGTTTCATGCAGGACATCACTATCTGTGTATTCTTAGTGTGAGATCAGTGGCCCAACGTCATTTAACCCCTGAAAAACATCTGTTACTTATTCAAATCTGTGAAAATTGGCTGTGTGCCCACTTTGATGCCAATTCTGATGCCCAGAACCCATTTGGGCCAGGCAGGAGGGACCTGGGTTTGATGCAGGACATCATTATCTGTATATTCTTAGTGTGAGATCAGTGGCCCAAAGTCATTTAACCCTGAAAAACATCTGTTACTTATTCAAATCTGTGAAAATTGGCTGTGTGCCCACTTTGATGCCAATTCTGATGCCCAGAACCCATTTGGGCCAGGCAGGAGGGACCTGGGTTTGATGCGGGGCATCACTATCTGTGTATGCTTAGTGTGAGATCAGTGGCCCAAAGTCATTTAACCCCTGAAAAACATCTGTTACTTATTCAAATCTGTGAAAATTGGCTATGTGCCCACTTTGATACCAATTCTGATGCCCAGAACCCATTTGGGCCAGGCTATATGGACCTGGGTTTGATGCAGAGCATCACTATCTGTGTATGCTTAGTGTGAGATCAGTGGCCCAAAGTCATTTAACCCTGAAAAACATCTGTTACTTATTCAAATCTGTGAAAATTGGCTATGTGCCCACTTTTGCCCACTTTGATGCCAATTCTGATGCCCAGAACCCATTTGGGCCAGGCAGGAGGACCTGGTTTGATGCGGGCATCACTATCTGTATATTCTTAGTGTGAGATCAGTGGCCCAAAGTCATTTAACCCCTGAAAAACATCTGTTACTTATTCAAATCTGTGAAATTGGCTGTTTGCCCACTTTGATGCCATTCTGATGCCAGAACCCATTTGGGCCAGGCAGGAGGGACCTGGGTTTGATGCGGGCATCACTATCTGTGTATTCTTAGTGTGAGATCAGTGCCCAAAGTCATTTAACCCTAAAAACATCTGTTACTTATTCAAATCTGTGAAAATTGGCTGTTTGCCCACTTTGATGCCAATTCTGATGCCCAGAACCCATTTGGGCCAGGCAGGAGGGACCTGGTTTGATGCGGGCATCACTATCTGTTATCTTGTGTGAGATCAGTGGCCCAAGTCATTTAACCCTGAAAAACATTGTTACTTATTCAAATCTGTGAAAATTGGCTGTTTGCCCACTTTGATGCCAATTCTGATGCCCAGAACCCATTTGGGCCAGCAGGAGGGACCTGGGTTTGATGCGGGCATCACTATCTGTATTCTTAGTGTGAGATCAGTGGCCCAAAGTCATTTAACCCTGAAAAACATCTGTTACTTATTCAAATCTGTGAAAATTGGCTGTTTGCCCATTTGATGCCAATTCTGATGCCCAGAACCCATTTGGGCCAGGCAGGAGGGACCTGGGTTTGATGCGGGCATCACTATCTGTATATTTTAGTGTGAGATCAGTGCCCAAAGTCATTTAACCCCTGAAAAACATCTGTTACTTATTCAATCTGTGAAATTGCTGTTGCCCACTTTGATGCCAATTCTGATGCCCAGAACCCATTTGGGCAGGCAGGAGGACCTGGTTTGATGCGGGCATCACTATCTGTGTATTCTTAGTGTGAGATCAGTGCCCAAAGTCATTAACCCTGAAAACATCTGTTACTTATTCAAATCTGTGAAATTGGCTGTTTGCCCACTTTGATGCCAATTCTGATGCCAGAACCCATTTGGGCCAGCAGGAGGGACCTGGGTTTGATGCGGGCATCATATCTGTTATTCTTAGTGTGAGATCAGTGGCCCAAAGTCATTTAACCCTGAAAAACATCTGTTACTTATTCAAATCTGTGAAAATTGGCTGTTTGCCCTTTGATGCCAATTCTGATGCCCAGAACCCATTTGGGCCAGGCAGAGGACCTGGTTTGATGCGGGCATCACTATCTGGTATTCTTAGTGTGAGATCAGTGGCCCAAGTCATTTAACCCCTGAAAAACATCTGTTACTTATTCAAATCTGTGAAAATTGCTGTTGCCCACTTTGATGCCAATTCTGATGCCAGAACCCATTTGGCCAGGCAGGAGGACCTGGGTTTGATGCGGCATCACTATCTGTATATTCTTAGTGTGAGATCAGTGGCCCAAAGTCATTTAACCCCTTAAAAACATCTGTTACTTATTCAAACTGTGAAATTGCTGTTGCCCACTTTGAGCAATTCTGATGCCAGAACCCATTGGGCCAGGCAGGAGGACTGGTTGATGCGGGCATCACTATCTGTATATTCTGTGTGAGATCAGTGGCCAAGTCATTTAACCCCTGAAAAACATCGTTACTTATTCAAATCTGTGAAAATTGCTGTTGCCATTTGATGCCATCTGATGCCCAAACCCATTTGGGCCAGCGAGGGACCGGTTTGATGCGGGCATCACTATCTGTTTTCTAGTGTGAGATCATGGCCAAAGTCATTTAACCCCTAAAAACATCTGTTACTTATTCAAATCTGAAAATTGGCTGTTTGCCCACTTTGATGCAATTCTGATGCCCAAACCCATTTGGGCCAGCAGAGGGCCTGGTTTGATGCGGCATCACTATCTGTTATTCTTAGTGTGAGATCAGTGGCCCAAAGTCATTTAACCCCTGAAAACATCTGTTACTTATTCAAATCTGTGAAAATTGGCTGTTTGGCCACTTTGATGCCAATTCTGATGCCCAGAACCCATTTGGGCCAGCAGGAGGACCTGGTTTGATGCGAGGGCATCACTATCTGTATATTCTTAGTGTGAGATCAGTGGCCCAAAGTCATTTAACCCTGAAAAACATCTGTTACTTATTCAAATCTGTGAAAATTGGCTGTTTGCCCACTTTGATGCCAATTCTGATGCCCAGAACCCATTTGGCCAGGCAGGAGGGGACCTGGGTTTGATGCGGGCATCACTATCTGTATTTCTTAGTGTGAGATCAGTGGCCCAAAGTCATTTAACCCCTAAAAACATCTGTTACTTATTCAAATCTGTGAAAATTGGCTGTTTGCCCACTTTGATGCCAATTCTGATGCCCAGAACCCATTTGGGCCAGGCAGGAGGGACCTGGTTTGATGCGGGGCATCACTATCTGTATATTCTTATGTGTGAGATCAGTGGCCCAAAGTCATTTAACCCCTGAAAAACATCTGTTACTTATTCAAATCTGTGAAAATTGGCTGTTTGCCCACTTTGATGCCAATTCTGATGCCCAGAACCCATTTGGGCCAGGCAGGAGGACCTGGTTTGATGCGGGCATCACTATCTGTATATTCTTAGTGTGAGATCAGTGGCCCAAAGTCATTTAACCCCTGAAAACACTGTTACTTATTCAAATCTGTGAAAATTGGCTGTTTGCCCACTTTGATGCCAATTCTGATGCCCAGAACCCATTTGGGCCAGGCAGGAGGGACCTGGGTTTGATGCGGGCATCACTATCTGTGTATTCTTAGTGTGAGATCAGTGGCCCAAAGTCATTTAACCCCTAAAACATCTGTTACTTATTCAAATCTGTGAAAATTGGCTGTTTGCCCACTTTGATGCCAATTCTGATGCCCAAACCCATTTGGGCCAGGCAGGAGGACCTGGGTTTGATGCGGGCATCACTATCTGTATATTCTTATGTGAGATCAGTGGCCCAAAGTCATTTAAACCCCTGAAAAACATCTGTTACTTATTCAAATCTGTGAAAATTGGCTGTTTGCCCACTTTGATGCCAATTCTGATGCCCAGAACCCATTTGGGCCAGGCAGGAGGGACCTGGGTTTGATGCGGGCATCACTATCTGTATATTCTTAGTGTGAGATCAGTGCCCAAAGTC
>JARQOD010000002.1:337180343-337264783 GCA_033576555.1 Oophaga sylvatica | reverse complement strand
AAATGATCTGAAAACAAAGATTATTTAACATAGTTGTTCAGGGGAAGGATACAAAAAGCTGTCTCAGAGATTTAACCTGTCAGTTTCCACTGTGAGGAACATAGTAAGGAAATGGAAGAATACAGGGACAGTTCTTGCTAAGGCCAGAAGTGGCAGGCCAAGAAAAACATCAGAAAGGCAGAGAGGAAGAATGGTGAGATCAGTCAAGGACAATCCTCAGACCACCTCCAGAGAGCTGCAGCATCAACTTGCTGCAGATGGTGTCACTGTGCATCGGTCAACTATACAACGCACTTTGCACAAGGAGAAGCTGTATGGGAGAGTGATGCGAAAGAAGCCGTTTCTGCAAGCACGCCACAAATAGAGTCGGCTGAGGTATGCAAAAGCACATTTGGAGAAGCCAATTTCTTTTTGGAAGAAGGTCCTGTGGACTGATGAAACCAAGATTGAGTTGTTTGGTCATACAAAAAGGCGTTATGCATGGCGTCAAAAAACACAGCATTCCAAGAAAAACACTTGCTACCCACAGTAAAATTTGGTGGAGGTTCCATCATGCTTTGGGTCTGTGTGGCCAATGCCGGCACCGGGAATCTTTTTAAAGTTGAGGGATGCATGGATTCCACTCAGTATCAGCAGATTCTTGACAATAATGTTCAAGAATCAGTGACAAAGTTGAAGTTACGCAGGGGATGGATCTTTCAGCAAAACAATGATCCAAAACACCGCTCCAAATCTACTCAGGCATTCATGCAGAGGAACAATTACAATGTTCTGGAATGGCCATCCCAGTCCCCAGACCTGAATATCATTAAACATCTGTGGGTTCATTTGAAGAGGGCTGTCCATGCTCGGCGACCATCAAACTTAACTGAACTGGAATTGTTTTGTAAAGAGGAATGGTCAAAAATACCTTCATCCAGGATCAAGGGAACTCAACTAGAGGCTGTTATTTTTGCAAAAGGAGGATCTACTAAATATTAATGTCACTTTTCTGGTGAGGTGCCCATACTTATGCACCTGTCAAATTTATTTTGGATGCAGATTGCACATTTTCTGTTATTACAATAAACCTAATTTCAAGGCAGAAACATTACTGTGTCCAATAGTTATTAGATATATCAAACTGAAATAGCTGTTGCAAAAACACCAATTTTTATAAAACATTAAGCTTAAGATTATAAGAGGTGCCAAAACTTTTTCATATAACTGTATATGACATTATAAAATATACTCTTTATAAAAAAACCTCACTGAAAATTGTTTATTGTCTTCACAATTGGAGATGAGCGGTGTTCGAAGCGATCTGTTCGCCAATTTCAAATTCGAGCTGTTTTGGGTGGTGTTCGAGCCGTTCGACGAACCTGAACGATTTTGAAAAAATCCGGCTGTTCGAGGTTATGTTCGATAACTGTTCGTGCACCTAAATCGTCACTGGATTTTTTCACAGTAATGCTGAAAATCACTGTTAATACACATTTTGAGTGTCCAGCGTGGCGGGGGGAGGGGCATGGCATGGATCTCTGCAGAGATAATGAAGATCTCCATTTTTTTTCTCTTTCCTGAATTTCCAGTGGGCGGTGCAGTCTGTCAGCCTATCAGCAGCGCACACACGGAGCGAAGTGCTTTTTTTCACACAAGCAAGGGCATGTGTCATTGGCTGTGTATGTCACATGTCCTTGCCCTATAAGACCCAGCCATTTCCCCCTTCGCCACCATTTTCTCCGTGCTGCAGCTCAGTGTTAGATGGCACTGCTGCTGTGAGCGCTATATTGTTTGTGCAACTGCGAATTGCAAGCGAAATAGCTGTGAAATACACAGGAAGGTTTAGGGAGTATGGACTAGTTCGTAATTGCAGCCCTTTTGAGGGCTAGGTTACATCAGTTCCTAGCAGTTTTAGCAGGCAGGTCTGTGCTCTTAAATAGACAGATAGGTCAACTTGGGAGTAGTGACTATTTGTAATTGCAGCCCTTTTTAGGGCTAGGTTACATCAGTTCCTATCACTTTTTGCCAGCTCCACCAGCATTCAAATAACTCCTAATTTTAGCTGCATCTTGCCTCTAAAATAATTGTGGGCATGCAGTGTGTGCTACTCATTGTATTAGGCCATCTCTACAAAGCTCCACCAGCATTCAAATAACTCCTAATTTTTTGCTGCATCGTGCCTGTAATATAATTGTGGGCATAGTAGCAGTCTGTGGTACTCATTGTATTAGGCCATCTATACAAGCTCCACCAGCGTTCAAATAACTCTTAATTAATTGCTGCATCGTGCCTGTAATATAATTGTGGGCATAGTAGCAGTCTGTGGTACTCATTGTATTGGGCCATCTATACAAAGCTCCACCAGCGTTCAAATAACTCCTAATTTTTTACTGCATCGTGCCTGTAATATAATTGTGGGCATAGTAGCATTGTGTGCTACTCATTGTATTAGGCCATCTCTACAAAGCTCCACCACCTGTGTATGTAATAAAATTGTTTTACTGCTTCTAACCCAGCCAATCCTTTTGGGCTAGTACCACAAATTGGCCACTCATCTCTGCTCGATTTTCATCCATCGTTTTTTGTGCAAACAACTCCAGAGTTGTCAATTTGGTAACCACCAAAATGAGTGGCAAAAGGCCTGCTGCTGGTGGAAAGGGGACTAGAAGTGTTGGGAAGGTAAAAAAAGGTTGTGTCCGTGGGGTAGGTGTTAAAGCAACAGTGACATCTGCAGAAGAAAGACCATCTTCCAGCCAAACTAAGATGTCTACTTCTTTTAGTGGACAATGTGGTACGATCCCTTTCTTACGGGCACGCCCATCGCTACAAATTCCAGATGAGGCACAAAAACAGCAGGTGCTTCAACAGATATCAAGTGCTCCTTTAAGTCGGCTCTCCTCCACCTCAACTTCAACATCACAAAAAATCTAGTCCTCAGAGGTGTCACCCCAATCGCACTTGCTTCCTCACAGATCCCAAGAAGTCTCCAGCTGCCCGTCTGAGTATGGGGTAGAACAGATGGTTGAGTCTGCAGAGCTGTTTACTCATACTATAGCCTGGGAATCAGAGGTCGGCTCCAGAGCTTCTGTGAATCAAGATGAGGAAATGATGTGCACTGATGCCCAGAATGTTTATGAGTCAGATCCAGGACCAGGTGAAGAAGGTTCTGAGCATAATGTAGACCCTCGTTCCCAAACTGTAAATCCTGTTGGTGGAGACAATGAGGAAGACGATGATGAGACTCAAATACCTGATGTGAGCGACAACTTGAGTTTTGTGTCAGGGCAGGAAGAGGTTGGCTCTGAGGCCGATGGGGGTGAGAACACACAGGGTGATGATGACGAGGTTGTAGATCCCACTTACGGTCAACCCACAGTCAGACAGTCGATGAGGTCAGCAGAGGAGGTGGAGGAGGATTCGAGTGACGACGAGGTCAGGGTGCGCAATCCTGGACAGAGACGTAGTACTGGAAGCACGTCATCAACTGCATCCTCAACCACAATTTTGCCTCTGACCACAAGTCAAAAAATCCATAGTTTGAGTACTTCATGCATGAACCGTCACATGGATATGAAGCATAAGTTGCAGTGGCAAGCTCACTGTGCTACAATGCGGCCTAGCGGGCCGGCCCAACCACCGTCAGCCCCATCTTGTGCATCCGTGACCGCGGCTTCTTCATCCTCTGTGACTGGGGGGACAGCAGTCAGATCTGTTTTGAGACTCAGACCTGGCACCTCTTTACCCGTAACAGCCAGTCTGATTGGCAGGTCATCATCAGTTCATTTGGAAGTGGAAACACCAGCTGGTGTTGAGCGCTCTCCGACATCTAGAGCACCACCTTTGGATCAAGGCAACCTAAGTTTTGCGCCTGCATCTTCCTCACAGACCGTCAGTTGTCCGGGGACACCCTACTCAACCCCGTCTACGCACAACAGCCAGCCCTCGGTCCCTCAGATGTGGACAAGTAAAAGACTATTTCCTCCTAGCCATGAGAAAGCTAAGAGGTTGAATTTCACCATCTGCAAGCTCTTGGCTACAGAAATGCTGCCTTTCTGCCTTCTGGACACAGTGGATTTTCGAGACCTTATGTCCGTCGCAGTGCCCCAGTACCAGATGCCCAGTCGGCACTACTTCTCAAAGAAAGGTGTGCCTGCGCCCCACCAGCATGTCGCACACAACATCACCGCTTCTTTGAGAAACTCAGTGTGTGACAGGGTGCATTTCACCACAGACACTTGGAAGAGTAGGCATGGACAGGGGAGTTACATGTCGCTGACTGGGCACTGGGTAACTATGGTTTCATGAATGTTTGTCTCCACTGGACCTGCAACCAGGTAAGGCCATGTGCGACAATGCCGCAAATCTGGGTGCGGCCCTTCGCCAGGGCAATGTCACACACGTGCTTTGTATGGCTCACGTGTTGAACCTGGTTGTCCAGCAATTTTTAGCTCACTATCCCGGACTACATGGCCTTCTGCAGAGGGCACAGTCGCTGTGTGCTCACTTCCGCCGTTCGCATCCCGCAGCTCAGCGACTTACATCTCTACAGAAGTCGTTGGGCCTGCCACTTCACCGGCTAATATGCGATGTGCCAACATGGTGGAATTCAACTCTGCACATGTTGCAGCGACTGTGGCAGCACCGACAAGCCCTGGTGCAATACGTTCTGAGTTATAGCCTGGGCCAATGAGATCCAGAGGTGGGGCAAATCACGCTGGAGGAGTGGTCTCAGATCAGGGACCTATGCACCCTTCTGCACAGTTTTGAAATGGCCACGAAGATGTTTAGTGCTGACGATGCCATTATCAGCATGACTATTCCGGTGATTTACATGCTGGAGCACATGTTAAACAGAATTCGGAGTCAGGTGGTGGGACAAGAGGAGGTGGAGGAAGTAGAGGAGGAGGAGTTATTTGCGGAAGGGCTAACATCTGCAAGGTCCAGATGGTCAGCAGCACCAAGGTAGCAGGCATGGGAGGGTGGGGGAGAGGGATTAACCAGGGCGCATGGTACCAGCCAAACTAGTGAGGAAGGTGCAGGAGCCCAGGAAGAAGTGGAGGATGAACTGGCGATGGCCATGGAAGACTCTTCAGATGAGGGAGACCTTGATCACATTTCTGTTGTGCGAGGTTGGGGGGAGAGGGCAGAGGAAGGAAGCATGATTCGTACCTCGCCATCAATACAACAGGGACTTGGTGCCTTCTTGCTGCACTATCTGCAACATGACCCTCGAATTGTCAGAATTCGAAATAATCCTGACTACTGGGTAGCCACACTGTTAAATCCCCGGTACAAAAGTAAATTTGCCAAAATAATTCCTGCCATAGAAAGGGATTCACGCATGCAGGAGTATCAGCAGAGACTGTTGCAGAATCTTACATGTGCTTTTCCACAAAACACCAGTGGTGCACGTAGTGAATCTCACAGTTCTAACTTGCCAACCGTGGGACTGTCGAGTCTTCAGCACTCAAACCGTAACAGAAACACAGTATCTGCTGGTGTTCACAGCAATTTTGCGGAATCCTTTCACCACTTTTTAGCCCATCCTTTGCAAGGCCACAGGAGACAAGAATTCAGACACATAGTCAACGCCTAGAGACGATGGTACAGGAGTATCTCCAACTGAACATCAAAGCCATGACTGTGTCACTGGACCCTTGCTCTTTTTGGGCTTCCAATCTGGATAAATGGCCGGAGCTCGCCACTCACGCCTTGGAGATCTTGTCATGTCCCGCAGCCAGCGTTCTCTCTGAACGTGTGTTCAGCGCTGCTGGTGGTGTGCTGACAGACAAGCGCACACGGCTGTCCACTGAGAATGTAGACAGACTCACGTTCATAAAGATGAACAAATCATGGATCCGCAAGGACTTTTCTACCCCTGTGTCATCCTGGGGAGAGTAAAAGCTTGAGGATTTTTTAAATCACATCACCAACCGTTTTAAGCTTTCAAATTACTAATAATTTTTAGCTGCATCTAGGCCGGAAAATAATTTTGGCCCTGTAGCAGTGTGTAGTACTCATTCTATTAGGCCATCTATACGAAGCTCCACCAGCTTTCAAATTAATAATAAGTTTTAGCTGCATCTTGCCTGGACAATAATTTTGGCCCTGTAGCAGTGTGTGGTACGCATTGTATTAGGCCATCTATACTAAGCTCCACCAGCTTTCAAATTAATAAGAATTTTTAGCTGCATCTTGCCTGGAAAATAACTTTGGGCCTGAAGCAATGTGTAGTACTCATTCTATTAGGCCATCTATACTAAGCTCCACCAGCTTTCAAATTAATAATAATTTTTAGCTACATCTTGCCTGGACAATAATTTTGGGCCTGTAGCAGTGTGTGGTACTCATTCTATTAGGCCATCTATACTAAGCTCCACAAGCTTTCAAATTAATATGAATTTTTAGCTGCATCTTGCCTGGAAAATAACTTTGGGCCTGTAGCAGTGTGTGGTACGCATTCTATTAGGCTAGCTATACTAAGCTCCACCAGCTTTCAAATTAATAACAATTTTTAGCTGCATCTTGCCTGGACAATAATTTTGGCCCTGTAGCAGTGTGTGGTACGCATTGTATTAGGCCATCTATACTAAGCTCCACCAGCTTTCAAATTAATAATAATTTTTAGCTGCATCTTGCCTGGACAATAATTTTAGGCCTGTAGCAGTGTGTGGTACTCATTGTATTAGGCCATCTATACTAAGCTCCACCAGCTTTCAAATTAATAATAATTTTTAGCTGCATTTTGCCTGGAAAATAACTTTAGGCCTGTAGCAGTGTGCAGTACTCATTCTATTAGGCCATCTATACTAAGCTCCACCAGCTTTCAAATTAATAATAATTTTTAGCTGCATCTTGCCTGGACGATAATTTTGGCCCTGTAGCAGTTTGTGGTACTCATTGTATTAGGCCATCTATGCAAAGCTCCACCAGCGTTCAAATAACTCCTAATTTTTTTGCTGCATCGTGCCTGTAATATAATTGTGGGCATAGTAGCAGTCTGTGGTACTCATTGTATTAGGCCATCTATGCAAAGCTCCACCAGCGTTCAAATAACTCCTAATTTTTTGCTGCATCGTGCCTGTAATATAATTGTGGGCATAGTAGCAGTGTGTGCTACTCATTGTATTAGGCCATCTCTACAAAGCTCCACCAGTGTTCAAATAACTCCTAATTTTTTGCTGCATCGTGCCTGTAATATAATTGTGGGCATAGTAGCAGTCTGTGGTACTCATTGTATTAGGCCATCTATACAAACCTCCACCAGCGTTCAAATAACTCCTAATTTTTTGCTGCATAGTGCCTGTAATATAATTGTGGGCATAGTAGCAGTGTGTGCTACTCATTGTATTAGGCCATCTATACAAAGCTCCACCAGCATTCAAATAACTCCTAATTTTTTGCAGCATCGTGCCTGTAATATAATTGTGGGCATAGTAGCAGTTTGTGCTACTCATTGTATTAGGCCATCTATACAAAGCTCCACCAGCGTTCAAATAACTCCTAATTAATTGCTGCATCGTGCCTGTAATATAATTGTGGGCATAGTAGCAGTCTGTGGTACTCATTGTATTAGGCCATCTATACAAACCTCCACCAGCGTTCAAATAACTCCTAATTTTTTGCTGCATCGTGCCTGTAATATAATTGTGGGCATAGTAGCAGTGTTACTCATTGTATTAGGCCATCTATACAAAGCTCCACCAGCATTCAAATAACTCCTAATTTTTTGCAGCATCGTGCCTATAATATGATTGTGGGCATAGTAGCAGTGTGTGCTACTCATTGTATTAGGCCATCTCTACAAAGCTCCACCAGCGTTGAAATAACAACCAATTTTTAGCTGCATCTTGCCTCTAAAGTAATTGTGGGCATAGTAGCAGTGTGTGCTACTCATTGTATTAGGCCATCTCTATAAAGCTCCACCAGCGTTCAAATAACTCCTAATTTTTTGCTGCATCGTGCCTGTAATATAATTGTGGGCAGAGTAGCAGTCTGTGGTACTCATTGTATTAGGCCATATATACAAAGCTCCACCACCTGTGTATGTAATAAAATAGTTTTACTGCTTCTAACCCAGCCAATCCTTTTGGGCTAGTACCACAAATTGGCCACTCAGCTCTGCTCAATTTCCATCCATCGTTTTTTGTGCAAACAACTCCAGAGTTGTCAATTTGGTAACCACCAAAATGAGAGGCAAAAGGCCTGCTGCTGGTGGAAAGGGGACTAGGCGTGTTGGGAAGGTAAAAAAAGGTTGTGTCCGTGGGGTAGGTGTTAAAGCAACAGTGACATCTGCAGAAGAAAGACCATCTTCCAGCCAAACTAAGATGTCTACTTCTTTTAGTGGACAATGTGGTACGATCCCTTTCTTACGGGCACGCCCATCGCTACAAATTCCAGATGAGGCACAAAAACAGCAGGTGCTTCAACAGATATCAAGTGCTCCTTTAAGTCGGCTCTCCTCCACCTCAACTTCAACATCACAAAAAATCCAGTCCTCAGAGGTGTCACCCCAATCGCACTTGCTTCCTCACAGCTCCCAAGAAGTCTCCAGCTGCCTGTCTGAGTATGGGGTAGAACAGATGGTTGAGTCTGCAGAGCTGTTTACTCATACTATAGCCTGGGAATCAGAGGTCGGCTCCAGAGCTTCTGTGAATCAAGATGAGGAAATGATGTGCACTGATCCCCAGAATGCTTATGAGTCGGATCCAGGACCAGATGAAGAAGGTTCTGGGCATAATGTAGACCCTCGTTCCCAAACTGTAACTACTGTTGGTGGAGACAATGAGGAAGACGATGATGAGACTCAAATACCTGATGTGAGCGACAACTTGAGTTTTGTGTCAGGGCAGGAAGAGGTTGGCTCTGAGGCCGATGGGGGTGAGAACACACAGGGTGATGATGACGAGGTTGTAGATCCCACTTACGGTCAACCCACAGTCAGACAGTTGATGAGGTCAGCAGAGGAGGTGGAGGATTTGAGTGACGACGAGGTCAGGGTGCGCAATCCTGGACAGAGACGTAGTACTGGAAGCACGTCACCAACTGCATCCTCAACCACAACTCTGCCTCTGACCACAAGTCAAGGTGGCTCTTAAGGTCGCATGGGTTCTAAGCCTTGCATAGCCTGGGCATTTTTTAACATCAATAAGGATGACCCAACTCGTGTTATCTGTAACATTTGTGACCAAAAGCTAAGTAGAGGCCAAAAAATCCATAGTTTGAGTACTTCATGCATGAACCGTCACATGGATATGAAGCATAAGTTGCAGTGGCAAGCTCACTGTGCTACAATGCGGCCTAGCGGGCCGGCCCAACCACCGTCAGCCCCATCTTGTGCATCCGTGACCGTGGCCTCTTCATCCTCTGTGACTGGGGGGACAGCAGTCAGACCTGTTTTGAGACTCAGACCTGGCACCTCTTTACCCGCAACAGCCAGTCTGATTGGCAGGTCATCATCAGTTCGTTTGGAAGTGGAAACACCAGCTGGTGTTGAGCGCTCTCCGACATCTAGAGCACCACCTTTGGATCAAGGCAACCTAAGTTTTGCGCCTGCATCTTCCTCACAGACCGTCAGTTGTCCGGGGACACCCTACTCAACCCCGTCTACGCACAACAGCCAGCCCTCGGTCCCTCAGATGTGGACAAGTAAAAGACTATTTCCTCCTAGCCATGAGAAAGCTAAGAGGTTGAATTTCACCATCTGCAAGCTCTTGGCTACAGAAATGCTGCCTTTCCGCCTTGTGGACACAGAGGATTTTCGAGACCTTATGTCCGACGGAGTGCCCCAGTACCAGATGCCCAGTCGGCACTACTTCTCAAAGAAAGGTGTGCCTGCGCCCCACCAGCATGTCGCACACAACATCACCGCTTCTTTGAGAAACTCAGTGTGTGACAGGGTGCATTTCACCACAGACACTTAGACGAGTAGGCATGGACAGGGGCGTTACATGTCGCTGACTGGGCACTGGGTAACTATGGTGACAGCAGGACAAAGGGCTGCTGTCCAAGTCTTGCCGTCCCACGAGTTGTGCGTCAATCCTCTTTATCTCGAAGTTCCTCCACTGCTTCTGCCTCCTCAACCTCCTCTTGGTCCTTCATCTGCACCCAAAGCCTGTCTGGTCATGCCACGGGCTTTCTAACTGCGCAGAAGTGTCTTGGAAATGTGAGTCACACAGCTGAGGAGTTGTGGTCAGCTCTGGAGAACCAGTTTCATGAATGGTTGTCTCCACTGGACCTGCACCCAGGTAAGGCCGTGTGCGACAATGCCGCAAACCTGGGTGCGGCCCTTCGTCAGGGCAATGTCACACACGTGCTTTGTATGGCTCACGTGTTGAACCTGGTTGTCCAGCAATTTTTAGCCCACTATCCCGGACTACAAGGCCTTCTGCAGAGGGCACAGTCGCTGTGTGCTCACTTCCGCCGTTCGCATCCCGCAGCTCAGCGACTTACATCTCTACAGAAGTCGCTGGGCCTGCCACTTCACGGGCTAATATGCGATGTGCCAACACGGTGGAATTCAACTTTGCACATGTTGCAGCGACTGTGGCAGCACCGACAAGCCCTGGTGCAATACGTTCTGAGTTATAGCCTGGGCCAATGAGATCCAGAGGTGGGGCAAATCACGCTGGAGGAGTGGTCTCAGATCAGGGACCTATGCACCCTTCTGCACAGTTTTGAAATGGCCACGAAGATGTTTAGTGCTGACGATGCCATTATCAGCATGACTATTCCGTGATTTACATGCTGGAGCACATGTTAAACAGAATTCGGAGTCAGGTGGTGGGACAAGAGGAGGTGGAGGAAGTAGAGGAGGAGAAGTTGTTTGCGGAAGGGCTAACATCTGCAAGGTCCAGGCGGTCAGCAGCACCAAGGTAGCAGGCATGGGAGGGTGGGGGAGAGGGATTAACCAGGGCGCATGGTACCAGCCAAACTAGTGAGGAAGGTGCAGGAGCCCAGGAAGAAGTGGAGGACGAACTGGCGATGGCCATGGAAGACTCTTCAGATGAGGGAGACCTTGATCACATTTCTGTTGTGCGAGGTTGTGGGGAGAGGGCAGAGGAAGGAAGCATGATTCGTATGATGCGCACGTACCAGGGTTTAGGGGTACTCGGCACCGAGCCCATGGAAGTCTATGGGGGATGTCACGGGTAGCACAGCTCGGTCCATGCCCTGGGCGCTCACCGTAATGTGGGATATTTACAGGGGATGATGGAATGTTCATATAATTTGTCGTGACGCCACCTGTAGTATCTGGTCAGGGTGACCAGCACTGCTGTGCAGGTCCTCTGGAAGGGATGGTGTTGTGCAGCTCGGTGTAAAGTCTCCTACAGGTGAGACTGTGTCCTCCCAGGGCAGGTAGATGTGATGGAAAGCAATGGTGCAAGGTGATGTAGCAGAGTGGAGTATGCGACGTAGTAACAAGGCAGGAAACAGTTCTGTTGCAGTTTCAAGGGTTTACTCACAGTCTGTTATGCGCGGTACAGATTCCAGCCGGGCACTGTGTCCTTCCAGTGAGTGGTCCAGTAACTCTCAGATATCTTGGTCACACTCCCAAAGACTCCCTTTTATGTTCCTTTCCGGCGTTTTGTGCAATACTCCTTCCTTCTACCTGCACCTCCCTACCACAGAGCCCTCAGCGAAGCAGTATTAGGCCTTTTCAGTTTTTCAGGTGCGACCCGATGCCCGAGTGGCCATCTCCCAGAGAGCTGCGGAGATCGAGACACCGTTGGAAACCTGGACGTACTTGACCACTGAGCTGCTTCCGGACGAGATTATGGTAGCTAGTGGCTCTTGAAGAGTCCCACTAGATGCGGTGTTTGCTGATGGCGATGAACTGACCAACCAGCCTGGGAACCGTCTCCCCGATGTGTTGCCTGGTCCTTCCTCCAGTGAGGATGGGGGACAGCGTCAGTGCTGTACCTACCCGGACCCTTTCGCTCTTCTCAGCAAGGCTCTCTGAGGTGGACTCAGAAGAGCTGCAGGCCAGCCTAGTACCCACACTGGCTGCCTGGCTCCGACTGAACTCTAAACTAACAAGCTGCAACCTATTGCTGCTGCTGGCTCCACCCACCCACTCTACACCCTTTACTAACCAGCCTGAAGCTCAGTACTGGCATGATGTGTGTGGATGCAGTGATGGAGTCAATGGGGTGCTTCCTCCTTACCTGAGAGTCAGGTGTCACACCGCTGGATGCGATGCAACATCTCTGTGGCGACTGGACCCTCAGGGCGCCACATTCCCCCTGGTTAAACACAGCACTCCCGGGCTGTAACAGAGTAAAGATGTTACATAAGAAACATACAACATTTTTATAAATGCTTAGCAAAACAGTAAAACATTTTCAAACGCATCATCCCTTTATGGGAGGCACTTCAGATTAAACGTTGCAAGAAAACACTTTTAATACTTACTTCAAAGTTCAAGTAAACATATACTTGTGGAGGACCCGCTCCAAACCTCCAACGGTGGTCCTGGGTGGGCTGCAAGACTTTTCTGGATCTCTGTAGCAGTCCTCACTTTCGGCCACACCAAACGGGTTTTAAACTTCTGAGGTAATTAAGTGAAACCAAGATGAGGCACTGAAGTGCTAACTATATACAAGGACAGTTTTTGGGCTAGCAGTGTTCATAGCCACCAGTTCAGAAAAGCAATATTAAAGGCAATCACCCCTCCGGGTTATGGCACATTTGCATACTATATACATTAATACACTATATACATTTGTGGAACCTGTTCGGTTTTCTCATTTACTTAGTAGTGGCGACACCTGGTGGCTGTGCAAGCACAGGACCATTCCTATTCACGGGCCCAGTGCCTAACATCAGGATCATCGTCTCCACCATCGGGGTCTGTGTGGCTGGTGTGCACTGGGCTGGTGGGGGTGCCAGGGGTTCCACCAGGGTGTCATCAGCTGCAGCAGTGATATCGTCGCCGGTTACCTGCATAGCCGGTTCGCTCCGGTCCTCTAGGCCGCAGGGCCTGTTCTCCTCTGGGGACGCTGGTGGCATGCCGGGCTCACCTGTAGGCTGCGTGGGGAGAGGGCCTGCCGCTGATTCTTCCGCGGGGCCGGATACCTCCGCTGTGATGCCAGTAGCGGTGCAGGGATTCTCCTCAGCTCCAGGTTTTGCAGCAGGGGGACGCTCCAGCGAGCGCTGCGGCTCCAGCGGCTGGTCTGGGCTGAGGATGAGCTCTTTCCAGCTCCGCTCCATGTTTTCGGCTTCCGCCTGGTGCCGGGCTAGTTCGGCGTCTGCAGCAGGGTCAGGAAGGGTGCAGACATCTTCCTGCAGCACGGGAGGCTCAACGGTGGGGAGATCTTCTTTATCAGGAGGTTCCCGCTCTCTGTCCAGGGGCGGGGTTTTCTTTTCCTCTTCTTCTCTCCATTTGGGACAAGGAGGCGGATTTCCCTTGCTGATGGGCATGTCCGGTTAGTGCAGTAACACTTAGGGTAGGCGGGCATTTCTTTCGCGCCTCAGAGTGAGCGCACGCCCATGAAAGCACGCCCTCCTTCACCAGCGCCTCAGGGCGCGAATATGGCGGCAAAATGGCGGTAAATGGCGGCAAAGTCACAAAGATGGCAAATACAGTCTTTAACACAAAAACAGTCCAATTCAGGCACACAGGACTCGCTTGTAGCGAGCTTCAGAATCCTGTTCGTGACGCCAAGATAGATGATGCGCACGTACCAGGGTTTAGGGGTACTCGGCACCGAGCCCATGGAAGTCTATGGGGGATGTCACGGGTAGCACAGCTCGGTCCGTGCCCTGGGCGCTCACCGTAATGTGGGATATTTACAGGGGATGATGGAATGTTCATATAATTTGTCGTGACGCCACCTGTAGTATCTGGTCAGGGTGACCAGCGCTGCTGTGCAGGTCCTCTGGAAGGGATGGTGTTGTGCAGCTTGGTGTAAAGTCTCCTACAGGTGAGACTGTGTCCTCCCAGGGCAGGTAGATGTGATGGAAAGCAATGGTGCAAGGTGATGTAGCAGAGTGAAGTATGCGACGTAGTAACAAGGCAGGAAACAGTTCTGTTGCAGTTTCAAGGGTTTACTCACAGTCTGTTAGCGCGGTACAGATTCCAGCCGGGCACTGTGTCCTTCCAGTGAGTGGTCCAGTAACTCTCAGATATCTTGGTCACACTCCCAAAGACTCCCTTTTATGTTCCTTTCCGGCGTTTTGTGCAATACTCCTTCCTTCTACCTGCACCTCCCTACCACAGAGCCCTCAGCGAAGCAGTATTAGGCCTTTTCAGTTTTTCAGGTGCGACCCGATGCCCCGAGTGGCCATCTCCCAGAGAGCTGCGGAGATCGAGACACCGTTGGAAACCTGGACGTACTTGACCACTGAGCTGCTTCCGGACGAGATTATGGTAGCTAGTGGCTCTTGAAGAGTCCCACTAGATGCGGTGTTTGCTGATGGCGATGAACTGACCCACCAGCCTGGGAACCGTCTCCCCGATGTGTTGCCTGGTCCTTCCTCCAGTGAGGATGGGGGACAGCGTCAGTGCTGTACCTACCCCGGACCCTTTCGCTCTTCTCAGCAAGGCTCTCTGAGGTGGACTCAGAAGAGCTGCAGGCCAGCCTAGTACCCACACTGGCTGCCTGGCTCCGACTGAACTCTAAACTAACAAGCTGCAACCTAATGCTGCTGCTGGCTCCACCCACCCACTCTACACCCTTTACTAACCAGCCTGAAGCTCAGTACTGGCATGATGTGTGTGGATGCAGTGATGGAGTCAATGGGTGCTTCCTCCTTACCTGAGAGTCAGGTGTCACACCGCTGGGTGCGATGCAACATCTCTGTGGCGACTGGACCCTCAGGGCGCCACACGTACCTCGCCACCAATACAAAAGGGACTTGGTGCCTTCTTGCTGCACTACCTGCAACATGACCCTTGAATTGTCAGAATTCAAAATAATCCTGACTACTGGGTAGCCACATTGTTAGATCCCCGGTACAAAAGTAAATTTGCCAAAATAATTCCTGCCATAGAAAGGGATTCACGCATGCAGGAGTATCAGCAGAGACTGTTGCAGAATCTTACATGTGCTTTTCCACAAAACACCAGTGGTGCACGTAGTGAATCTCACAGTTCTAACTTGCCAACCGTGGGACTGTCGAGTCTTTAGCATCAAACCGTAACAGAAACATCTGCTGGTGTTCACAGCAATTTTGCAGAATCCTTTCACCACTTTTTTAGCCCATCCTTTGCAAGGCCACAGGAGACAAGAATTCAGACACATAGTCAACGCCTAGAGACGATGGTACAGGAGTATCTCCAACTGAACATCGAAGCCATGACTGTGTCACTGGACCCTTGCTCTTTTTGGGCTTCCAATCTGGATAAATGGCCGGAGCTCGCCACTCACGCCTTGGAGATCTTGTCATGCCCCGCAGCCAGCGTTCTCTCTGAACATGTGTTCAGCGCTGCTGGTGGTGTGCTGACAGATAAGCGCACGTGTGTAGCCCTGGTGTGAAGGCACACGCAGTACCCTGGAGGATGTGTGGAGAGATAGCAGTTTAATGCTCTATAACCATTCACTCCAACACACACTTAGACACACCCTTAGGGTATTTAGTCACTCATCAGGGAGTGGTCAGGAGTCATTCAGTGACTCATTCAGTCAGGATCCAGTCAGTCTAGTCTGGAGTCAGACAGCAGTCAGTCTAGCCTGGACCTGGAGGGAGGAAGTAGTCCAGCCTGAGTCTGTCAGCAGTTCAGAAAGTGGAGGCCAGTAAAGGTGAGCCAGATCACCTCAGCCTGGTCAGAGCTGTGCCCCACTAGAAGACGGACTGAGACACCTAATGAGAAGGAAGAGTTAGTTACAGATACTTCAGTCTCCTGTCTCAAGGACAGTGAAGGTTCAGAGACGTGCTCCTGCCTAGTGGAATACTGAGATTCTGTCAGCAAGCTCCAAGAAAGAAGTAAGGAAGGATTGACTTATATGACTTTAGGAAGTGTGGAGTGCTTATGCTACAAGCGCGGACAAGGCGAAAGGCACAGTGGAAGGAATTTAGAAGTGCTTTAGGATTGGAGAAGTCCTGCACATTGTCACCGGTCACTGGGGACCGAAGCATCACTATAGCTTCACGCATAGTGGTAGAAAAACCAGAGGCTTACTGGACCTTAGGTAACAGAAAGCAGCCCTTGGAGTGTCGGTACGTAACTGGGGTCAGGGGGAGTGAGAACCTTGAGCCTGATCAGCAAGAATAGGAACTCAGCTCTCTCATAGGAAGGCTCCAACCACAAAACTGACCGGGCAGTACAGCTTTGAAATAGCTGGAGTTTATAGAGGGAACTACGCTTTATGCTGGTTGGACTCATCATTGTGAAAGTAAAGGAGGCCCCTAACTTGTCCAGCTGCTACCTCAAAACACATTCTCCATTGGATCAGCCTCCCTGGGACCTGCCTTACCATCTTACAAGTAAAAGGTATGGAAAGACGCTGACGGTGTGAGACTGAGTTATTTAATTGCATGCCTGCACAACCCCACCATAACTATCGACCTGAGGGAAGAGTCCCACCTGTAGGGGACCCGACATCTAGCTGCCTTACCATCCCCTCAGAGATCTACAGCAGCGCTGGTACAAATTACCAGAGACTACAGGTGGCGTCACGAACTGTAAATATATCTATCCCCTGTAAATATTCCCCCAACATACGCCAGACCGCTAGGGCCACAGACCGAGCCACCGCTACCTGTGACAACCCCATAGACTTCCATGGGCTCGGCTCTGAGTACCCCATTGCCCTGGTAATCCACAATTGTGGTGGCGGGTCGATACAACTTTGGCGTCACGAACAGGATCCGAAACTCGCAAAATTGCGAGCCCTGTGTGCCTGTGGAGGTGTTTTTGTGGAAAAGGACTGTTTGCTATTTTTGGCGCTAAAATCCGCCATTTTGCCGCCAAATTCGCGCCCTCAGGCGCTGGAGAAGAAGGTGGGCGTGGATTCGTGGGCGTGTGCTCCCCTGTGGCGCGAAGAGAATGCCTGCCCTCTCAAAGTGCTATTACAACATGCGATCCTGCCCTACAGCAAAGGAGGTCCGCCTCCTCTTCACCTTCCCTGCGAAGAGGAGGAGACGCAAACCCCGCCTCCACGGAAGAGACCGGACGTTTCTGAAAGAAGAAGAGAGACGGTTCTGGAACATCATGGAAGCAGGACGTGTGCAGCCGAGCAGGGAAGCGGAGGAAGGCAGGCCCCGCTCCCCAGCCAAGCTGCCACTAGAACCGGAACCATCCGTGGTCCTGCACCTGCAGCAAGCATTGCTGGAAATTAAAGAAGAGAATGCCAGACTGAAAAAGATGATTTTGCCACAACCTGGCATGGAGGAGATCGAGAGACGCCGGCGTACCCTGATGCAGCGGCGGCTGTGGGACGCGGTGTTCTCTCCCCTCGACGACCCCTCACGACTGGAACTTCCAAAATTTCTGCTGCCCAAGGCTAAGGAGCAACCGGAGGCTGCCCCAGAAAGTACCGACCCTGATCCCACCGGTGAAGCGGTGGAGGCGAAGGAGGTTGAGGAGGTACCGCCAGTTCCGGAACGCCCGCCCGGCCAGGAGGCCGCAGCAGATGATCGATCCCCGATAGGGACACCGGAGGGGTCCTGTCCGTCATTACCAGACGTCGACTGGGATGAGATGGCACGCCTGGATGACGTCGCCTACACCGCCCAGTGGGAACGTGAGTGGCAGCGTCGCGAAGAGAAACAGCAACGCCGGCAGGAGGAAGAACAGGAGGCTCAGCGCAACCGACAGCGGCAGCATGCAGAGCTGATCGCGGACAAGGAAAGTGTCCGTAGAGAAAAAGGTACTCTGAGGGAACCGCGGCGGCAGGGGTGTGTGACAGAGTTCCAGCTCCGAAAGGGCTGGGGCTTCATCAGAGAACCGGCCTCTACCCAGGGGTCTTTGTCAGCAGACGCGACGTAGAATCCCACCTACCGCAAGGCCATCCCGGGAGGGACCTAATTAATGGAGACATTGTCACCTATACACGACACTGGGGTATGAAGGGATGGTATGCCCTTAATGTCACAATCGTCCGTGACCCCGTCCCCGACGCAGGTAACGTCACCACTACCGCAGCGTCCCCGTCTCCAGCTCAAACAGCACCAGGCCGTGCCCCAGCATCGCCCCCTGCAGGCTCCTCGCAAATGGAAGTAACACCTGCATACTCTTCACTATCTTGTCCTACTACATCGCAACCTGCGACCCAGTCCACATCGCAATCAGCAGTTTACACGACGCGCACGGTGACTATTTCTGCATCACGAGAGCAAGTGGCCATTACAGTAACGCAAACAGCGTCTCATAAAGCGAAAGCACCCGTTGCGCCCCTGGAGGTTCGTACGAGAACTGTGGCGACCCAGACTCTGATAGCAGGTCACAACTTGTTAGTCATGGGATCTAGGGACCATCGCATTGTTCCAGCCCCCGGGGTGGAAAATGTAGTTGAAGTAATTAA
This sequence comes from Oophaga sylvatica, assembly GCA_033576555.1. Lineage (NCBI taxonomy): Eukaryota > Metazoa > Chordata > Amphibia > Anura > Dendrobatidae > Oophaga > Oophaga sylvatica. The sequence goes on along the minus strand of JARQOD010000002.1, from coordinate 337,246,334 downwards.
ACAGTAAAAACCGGTAAGATCCAGACAGGGGTCTACCATATGTAACGTTGTAGAAAGTTTGAGAATTTTTGCCAGTTTTGCACTTTATTGCCAAATGTATCTATGTTTTATGTAAAATTAGTAGAATGCCCGCTGGGTACTAGAATGAAGATTTGAAAAAGTTAATTGCAGATTCTTGCATATAGAATTTGATATAATGTGAATTTAAAGTTAAAATAAGTATATATATAGATATATAATGTAGATATTAAAGTGAGAAAGATATATATGTGCTCTTTTTCTTATTATGGACTCAGAGGCTGAGGACCGAGCCAGCCCAAGAACTTATCCTGTAAATAGTTGCGCTTCGGTGCACAATATTGGTTTTACATAAAACCACCACAACTACCTCTGAATAATAAAACCCGTGTGGTGTGGCACTGAGTGAGGTCTGCATTCATATGTCCTGCAGCCCACCCAGGACCCACGTTGAAGGTTTGGTGCGGGTCCTTCACAAGAATATTGTCGTTTATGTATATGAAAATGTATATTTAATATTTTGTATTTTTCTATATTTAATGTTTTGTTTGCAACGTTCAAGAAATCCTTACCTCCCGGATGGGAAGAGTTAATGTTAATGTTTAATGCATAAACAAAATTGTCTCTTTGTATTTCACAGCCCGGGAGTGCTGTCTTTTGCCATGGGGGAATGTGTAGCCCTGGTGTGAAGGCACACGCAGTACCCTGGAGGATGTGTGGAGAGATAGCAGTTTAATGCTCTATAACCATTCACTCCAACACACACTTAGACACACCCTTAGGGTATTTAGTCACTCGTCAGGGAGTGGTCAGGAGTCATTCAGTGACTCATTCAGTCAGGATCCTGTTATGTTACGGTAGCTGAGGAGTGCAGGTAAAAAAGGAAATACACCAGAGCAGTTGGAATCTATGGGATTGCAATACCCTGACTAACCACCACAACTAGAGGCAGCCGTGGAGCGTTCCTACGATGGTCCTAGACGCCTCGTCACAGCCTGAGAAACTAACTACACCTAAAGATAGAAATAGGAAAGCTATCTGCCCCGGAGCAGAACCCCAAAGATAATAGAAAGCCCCCAAACATGTAATGGCGGTTAGACAAGAGGAAATACTGACACAGAAAGAAAATAGTATGAGCAAACGCTGGGGCCCAAACTATCTAAATAGAAAAGGACAGGAAGGGTACTTACTGCAATCCCAGAAAACCCTGAAAAACACCAACTCTACTAATTTCAAAATCACCTGAGATCACACGACCTCTACCACCTAAATTAGTTCTCTGGTGTAACAAAAACAGCAGCCACTGAAAAAACTGGAAAAAGCAAAAGTACAAAACACAGTGGCTGGACTAAACTGAGAGGGCAAAAGCCCCCGAAGGGGACCCAGAAGGCCCCCACAGAAGTGCAGGACAAAATGCAAAAATATAGCAAAAACACAAAATAAGAAATTGTCTTATCTGATAGCAGGAGATGCAGACACGACACAGCAGGCTACAAGGGAAACTGGAAAGAAGGATTCAGACCAGAACAATTGATCACCGGCAACCCTGATGGGAAAATGATTCCCTTAAATAAGACCAATCAGTAACACCTGATTCCCAATCCTCACTAGTACCGCTTGTAACCACCAGAGGGAGCCTCTGCTCAGAACTCATCTCAAACCCATTCACAACAGTACCCCCCCCTTGAGGAGGGTCACCGAACCCTCATTTGAGCAACCAGGTCGGTCAGGATGAGTTCTATGATACGCACGGATAAGTCTCCTAGCATGGATGTCCGAAGCAAACACCCAAGAATTATCTTCCTGACCATAACCTCTCCATTTAACCAAATACTGGAGTCTTCGTCTAGAAAAACGAGAATCCAATATTTTCTCAACCACATACTCCAGATTGCCCTCAACCAAAACAGGGTCAGGAGGCACAGCAGCAGGAACCACTGGCTCAACAAACCTCTTCAACAAGGACTTGTGGAACACGTTATGGATCTTAAATGTCCCTGGAAGAAGCAAACGAAAGAACAGGATTAATAATCTCCATGATCTTATAAGGTCCAATGAACCTAGGCTTAAATTTAGGAGATGCTACTCTCATAGGAATATTCTTTGAGGACAACCAGACCAAGTCCCCACTTTAAACCGAGGACCATCAGTCCTATGCCGGTTAGCAAACCGCTGGGCCTTCTCCTGAGAGAGGGACAACCTCTCCACTACCTGGTCCCAAATCTGCTGCATACGCTCAACAACAGAGTCAACACCTGGACAGACAGAAGCCTCCGTCTGTCCTGAAGAAAATCGAGGGTGAAACCCAGAATTACAGAAAAACGGAGACATCAAAGTGGCAGAGCTAGCCCTATTATTAAGAGCAAACTCAGCCAAAGGCAAAAAAGAGACCCAGTCATCCTGATCAGCAGACACAAAGCATCTTAGATAAGTCTCCAATGTCTGGTTTGTTCTCTCAGTTTGACCATTGGTCTGAGGATGAAATGCCGAGGAGAAAGACAATTGAACACCCAGTTTAGAACAAAAAGTCCTCCAAAATCTGGAAACAAACTGGACTCCTCTGTCAGACACAATGTTCTCAGGAATGCCGTGTAAACGAACCACGTGCTGAAGGAACAACGGCACCAATTCAGAGGAGGAAGGCAACTTAGGTAATGGCACAAGATGTATCATTTTGGAAAACCTATCACAAATTACCCAGATGGTGGTCATTCTCTGAGAAACAGGAAGATCGGAAATGAAATCCATAGAGATATGGGTCCATGGTCTCTTGGGCACAGGCAATGGCATCAACAAACCACTAGAGCGAGAGCAAGGCTTGGAGCGAGAGCAAGTCCCGCAGGACTGCACAAATTCCCTGACATCGCGAGACAAGGTAGGCCACCAAAAGGACCGACTAACCAAGTCTCTGGTACCAAAAATTCCGGGATGCCCAGCCAATGCGGAACAATGAATCTCAGACATCACACTCTTTTTCCATTGGTCCGGGACAAACAATTTTCCAACAGGGCAGCGCTCGGGCCTATCCTCCTGACACCCCTCCAGAGCAAGTCTCAAATTAGGCGAGATGGCGGAAAGAACTACACCCTCCTTCAAAATAACAGAGGGATCAGATAGCTCAGGAGAGTCCGCAAGGAAACTCCTCGAGAGGGCATCCGCCTTAACATTCTTAGTGCCAGGAAGAAAGGAAACCACAAAATTAAAACGTGTGAAAAACAAGGCCCACCTGGCCTGTCTAGGATTGAGTCGCTTGGCAGATTCCAGATAGACCAGATTCTTATGGTCCGTAAGGACCACCACCTGATGTTTGGCTCCCTCCAGCCAATGTCTCCACTCTCAAAAGCCCACTTCATGGCCAATAACTCCCGATTACCCACGTCATAATTACGTTCAGTAGGAGAAAATTTTCGAGAGAAAAAGGCACAAGGGTTACTTTTAGAGGTCTCTGGATCTTTTTGGGACAAAACGGCACCTGCCCCAATTTCAGAGGCATCAACCTCCACCTGAAATGGCAGAGAAACATCAGGCTGCCGTAGAACAGGAGCAGAAGTGAATCTCTGCTTAAGTTCCTGAAACGCAGAGACTGCCTCAGGAGGCCAATTCACCACATCAGAACCCTTTCTGGTCAAATCAGTTAATGGTTTAACAATAACAGAGAAATTACCAATAAATTTACGATAAAAATTGGCAAAACCCAAAAATCTCTGAAGAGCCTTTAATGAAGTAGGTTGGACCCAATCACAGATGGCCTGAACCTTGACCGGGTCCATTTCAATAACAGATGGGGACAAAATGAATCCCAGAAATGAGATCTTCTGTACGCCAAAAAGACACTTTGATCCCTTCACATACAGAGCATTCTCTCTCAAAATCTGGAATACAGTTCGAACATGTTTCACATGAGAGTCCCAGTCATTAGAAAAAATCAAGATATCATCCAAATAAACAATCAGAAACTTGTCCACAAAATCCCTGAAAATGTCATTCATGAAGGACTGGAAGACGGAAGGAGCATTAGTGAGCCCAAAGGGCATCACAAGGTACTCAAAATGCCCTTCAGGGGTGTTAAATGCCGTCTTCCATTCATCCCCGTGCTTAATGCGAATAAGGTTATACGCCCCCCTGAGGTCAAGCTTGGTAAACCAAGTAGCGTTTTTCACCCTGGAAAACAGGTCAGAAATCAAGGGTAACGGGTATTGATATTTCACAGTAATATTGTTCAAGAGACGATAATCAATACACGGCCTTAATGAACCATCTTTTTTGGCCACAAAGAAAAAACCGGCACCTAAGGGTGAAGAGGATGGTCTGATATACCCTTCTCCAATGATTCCTTGATATAAGACCGCATAGCGTCATGTTCAGGTACAGACAAGTTAAAAAGGCGACCCTTAGGGAATTTACTACCTGGCACTAATTCAATAGCGCAGTCATAGCTCCTATGGGGAGGTAAGGATGCAGATTTACTTTCGCTAAACACATCAGAAAAATCAAACAAAAAGTCAGGAACATCCTCAGCCTGGGGGGAGGCAGAAAAAACAGGAGTGTTGGTATTAACACATTGGCAGCCCCAACTGGTTACAGACACAGATTTCCAATCCAAAACAGGATTATGAGACTGTAACCAAGGGAAACCCAGCACGATAATGTCATGCAGATTATATAGAACCAAAAATTTGCAGCACTCCTGGTGATCAGGTTCAACCCTCATTATCACCTGAGTAGAAAACTGGGGTTTATTCTCAGCCAAAGGGGTAGAATCGATCCCCAGTAGGGGAATAGACTTCTGTAGGGGTATCAAGGGAAATCCACAACGTTTAGCAAAATCATAATCCATCAGGTTAATAGCTGCTCCAGAATCAACGAAAGCCTGAGCAGAAAATGAGGACAGAGAGCATATCAGAGTGACAGTTAATAAAAACTTAGTCTGAACACTACCCAAGACAACTGAGCGTGCAAAACGTCTTCCCCGCTTAGGGCAGACTGAAATAGCATGAGAGGCATCACCACAGTAGAAACATAACCCATTGCGCTTTCGAAACTCATGACGCTGTGCCCCAGACACCACTCCATCACACTGCATGGGCTCAGCAGCTGGCTCACAAGGCAACACCACTCCACGCATACTTCTCCGCTCACGCAAACGTCTGTCAATTTGAATCGCTAATGACATAGAATCATTGAGACCAGAGGGGACAGGGAATCCCACCATAACATCCTTTACATTATCCGACAGACCCTTCCGGAAAAGGGCCGCCAAAGCGTCGTCATTCCATTTGGTCAGGACTGCCCACCTACGGAATCTCTGACAGTATAACTCAGCGTCATCAAGCCCCTGATTTAATGCCAACAAGGCTTTTTCAGCTTGATCAGTGATATTAGGCTCATCGTACAATAACCCCAAAGCCTGAAAAAATGCATCAACATCACTCAAAACAGGATCCCCAGGTGTCAGGGAAAAAGCCCAATCCTGAGGATCGCCGCGCAGGAGAGAGATGAAATTTGAACCTGCTGCGCTGCGTTTCCTGAGGACTTAGATTTTAAGGCAAGAAACAATTTACAATTATTTTTGAAATTCTGAAACTTAGCTCGATCCCCTGAAAACAAATCTGGCATGGGGATCCTAGGTTCCACAACAGGCAACCTAGCAAGATATGCAGCAATACTCGAACCTCAGTGGCAAGCTGATCCACACGGCCAGACAACTGTGCAAACTCCATTGGGAGAAAAGATCCTCCCCAGCACCCAGAGATACAGAGGAAAAAAAAAAAAAAAAAAATGCAACAAACAGAAAAATATCTCTGACAACTTTTCTTCCTTCAAATAAATATTTTTTTCCCTTCTGTGAGTACCATACAATTTTTATGGCCGGTGATACTGTTATGTTACGGTAGCTGAGGAGTGCAGGTAAAAAAGGAAATACACCAGAGCAGTTGGAATCTATGAGATTGCAGTACCCTGACTAACCACCACAACTAGAGGCAGCCGTGGAGCGTTCCTACGATGGTCCTAGACGCCTCGTCACAGCCTGAGAAACTAACTACACCTAAAGATAGAAATAGGAAAGCTATCTGCCCCGGAGCAGAACCCCAAAGATAATAGAAAGCCCCCAAACATGTAATGGCGGTTAGACAAGAGGAAATACTGACACAGAAAGAAAATAGTATGAGCAAACGCTGGGGCCCAAACTATCTAAATAGAAAAGGACAGGAAGGGTACTTACTGCAATCCCAGAAAACCCTGAAAAACACCAACCTACTAATTTCAAAATCACCTGAGATCACACGACCTCTACCACCTAAATTAGTTCTCTGGTGTAACAAAAACAGCAGCCACTGAAAAAACTGCAAAAAGCAAAAGTACAAAACACAGTGGCTGGACTAAACTGAGAGGGCAAAAGCCCCCGGAGGGGACCCAGAAGGCCCCCACAGAAGTGCAGGACAAAATGCAAAAATATAGCAAAAACACAAAATAAGAAATTGTCTTATCTGATAGCAGGAGATGCAGACACGACACAGCAGGCTACAAGGGAAACTGGAAAGAAGGATTCAGACCAGAACAATTGATCACCGGCAACCCTGATGGGAAAATGATTCCCTTAAATAAGACCAATCAGTAACACCTGATTCCCAATCCTCACTAGTACCGCTTGTAACCACCAGAGGGAGCCTCTGCTCAGAACTCATCTCAAACCCATTCACAACATTGCTGTATTACCCACTGTCGTCTAGTCGGGTGAGGACACGATACCTAGATGTTGAGAGTAGCGTTAGCCATACTTCAGTCCCTAGACCCCTAGGACTGTAAGGAGTGTCAGAGAGATCAGTGTATCAGCAGAATGAGTCTGTCGCAGTTCAGAAAGTGGAGGCCAGTAAAGGTGAGCCAGATCACCTCAGCCTGGTCAGAGCTGTGCCCACTTAGACAAGACTGAGACACTAATGAGAAGAGAGAGTAGTTGCAGATACTTCAGTCTCCTGTCCAAGGACAGTGAAGGTTCAGAGACGTGCTCCTGCCTAGAGGATACTGAGATTCTGCAACAAGCTCAAGAAAGAAGTAAGAAGGATGACTTATATGACTTTGAAGTGGGAATGCTTATGCTACAAGCGCGGACAAGGCGAAAGGCACAGTGGTAAGGAATTTGAAGTGCTTAGGATTGGAGAAGTCCTGCACATTGTCACCGGTCACTGGGGACCGAAGCATCACTATAGCTTCACGCATAGTGGTAGAAAAACCAGAGGCTTCTGGACCTTAGGTACGAAAGCAGCCCTTGGAGTGTCGGTACGTAACTGGGGTCAGGGGGAGTGAGAACCTTGAGCCTGATCAGCAAGAATAGGAACTCAGCTCTCTCATAGGAAGGCTCCAACCACAAAACTGACCGGGCAGTACAGCTTTGAAATAGCTGGAGTTTATAGAGGGAACTACGCTTTATGCTGGTTGGACTCATCATTGTGAAAGTAAAGGAGGCCCCTAACTTGTCCAGCTGCTACCTCAAAACACATTCTCCATTGGATCAGCCTCCCTGGGACCTGCCTTACCATCTTACAAGTAAAAGGTATGGAAAGACGCTGACGGTGTGAGACTGAGTTATTTAATTGCATGCCTGCACAACCCCACCATAACTATCGACCTGAGGGAAGAGTCCCACCTGTAGGGGACCCGACATCTAGCTGCCTCACCATCCCCTCAGAGATCTACAGCAGCGCTGGTACAAATTACCAGAGACTACAGGTGGCGTCACGAACTGTAAATATATCTATCCCCTGTAAATATTCCCCCAACATACGCCAGACCGCTAGGGCCACAGACCGAGCCACCGCTACCTGTGACAACCCCATAGACTTCCATGGGCTCGGCTCTGAGTACCCCATTGCCCTGGTAATCCACAATTGTGGTGGCGGGTCGATACACACGCGGCTGTCCACTGAGAATGTAGACAGACTCACGTTCATAAAGATGAACAAATCATGGATCCACAAGGACTTTTCTACCCCTGTGTCATCCTGGGGAGAGTAAAAGCTTGAGGATTTGGTAAAATCACATCACCAACTGTTTTAAGCTTTCAAATTACTAATAATTTTTAGCTGCATCTAGGCCGGAAAATAATTTTGGCCCTGTAGCAGTGTGTAGTACTCATTCTATTAGGCCATCTATACGAAGCTCCACCAGCTTTCAAATTAATAATAAGTTTTAGCTGCATCTTGCCTGGACAATAATTTTGGCCCTGTAGCAGTGTGTGGTACGCATTGTATTAGGCCATCTATACTAAGCTCCACCAGCTTTCAAATTAATAAGAATTTTTAACTGCATCTTGCCTGGACAATAATTTTGGGCCTGTAGCAGTGTGTGGTACTCATTCTATTAGGCCATCTATACTAAGCTTCACAAGCTTTCAAATTAATATGAATTTTTAGCTGCATCTTGCCTGGAAAATAACTTTGGGCCTGTAGCAGTGTGTGGTACGCATTCTATTAGGCTATCTATGCTAAGCTCCACCAGCTTTCAAATTAATATGAATTTTTAGCTGCATCTTGCCTGGAAAATAACTTTGGGCCTGTAGCAGTGTGTGGTACTCATTCTATTAGGCCATCTATACTAAGCTCCACCAGCTTTCAAATTAATAACAATTTTTAGCTGCATCTTGCCTGGACAATAATTTTGGCCCTGTAGCAGTGTGTGGTACTCATTGTATTAGGCCATCTATACTAAGCTCCACCAGCTTTCAAATTAATAATAATTTTTAGCTGCATCTTGCCTGGAAAATAACTTTAGGCCTGTAGCAGTGTGTAGTACTCATTCGATTAGGCCATCTATACTAAGCTCCACCAGCTTTCAAATTAATATGAATTTTTAGCTGCATTTTTCCTGGAAAATAACTTTGAGCCTGTAGCAGTGTGTGGTACTCATTCTATTAGGCCAGCTATACTAAGCTCCACCAGGTTTCAAATTAATAATAATTTTTGTTCTCTCTGAAAGTGTGTTCAGTGCTGCTGGTGGTGTGCTGACAGATAAGCACACGCGGCTGTCCACTGACAATGTAGACAGACTCACGTTCATAAAGATGAACAAATCATGGATCCGCAAGGACTTTTCTACCCCTGTGTTATCCTGGGGAGAGTAAAAGCTTGAGGATTTGTTAAAATCACCTCACCAACCGTTTTAAGCAACTCTGGGCAATTGATGCTACTTAAGTGGTGTCTGTGCCCCAAATTTTTAAAAAAAATGGAGACTCTTTTTGGAGTCCCCTTGCTGTGTTTTACGTGACGTTGGCATCGTCAATTACAGGTGGGTTGGGTCTTTCCCCACCCTCCTTTTAACCGTAAGAAACTACATACACTATGGCTTGGGGTAACACACATGGTTGAGTGTGAAGAGTTATTTACTCATACTATAGCCTGGGAATCAGAAGTCTGCTCCAAAGCTTGAGTGTCTGCTAGTCAGCGGAGTAGCCACAGGCTGTAGATCTAATTACAAATTTTTAACTGCATCTAGCCCAGACAATAATTTTGGGCCTAGTAGCAGTGTTTGCTAGTCAGCGGATTAACCCAGCTGTTAAGCAAGCTACACCACCTGTCGTTTGGACACTTAATTTTTTCAAAGGAAATGCTTCGGGCCCCCGGAACACTCAGTGAAGAGCATCGTGGATGCACCCCAAGGCACAGGGGCTGTGACTGGCGGTAGAACGCCTTGCGGTGGACCGCCAAGCTCGATCCTTATAAAAGCTTTTTAACTGCAGCAGCTTTACTGGACGCTAATGGAGCTGGAATTACCGCGGCTGCTGGCATGAGACTTGCCCTCCAATAGATCCTTGTAAAAGGATTTAAAGTGTACTCATTCAAATTAGAGAGACAATTTAAATTAAAAAGATTAGACCTGCCTCCACCGCAGGGGGGCTCGCTCGACCCACCAGCGGACAGGCACCAGTATTGGGAGAGGGGGGCTGGCCATCAGGGTCCACCGCAGGTCTGGCACAAACCCGGCGACACGCAGGTCGCATGGGCAGGAACGGACTGGCCGTGTCGGCTTCGCACTTTTTTGGTTTTAGAAGGGCATGACATGCCTATATCTGTGTCTCCCCCTCCTTTTACTCCTCCACCTCTTTTCTTTTCGCATGACTATATGTACTTGTCACTTTTCCATGTGTTAGTTGTGTCTTCTGAGCAGTTTGTCAGCTTTTGGACACCTTTGAAGTGTTTTCTATGTGTTTTCTATGTGTTTCTATGTGGTTTGGTTTGCCTGCCATTGGTTTTAACGGTGTTCGACGGTGTTCGACGAACAGTTCGTCGAACGCACGGCTGTTCGGCGAACCGAACTCGAACACTACGGAGGTGGCTCATCACTACTCACCACCTCCAAAGAAGGCACATGCCCAACCCTCTGTAGGCAAGGTCATGCTCACAGTATTTTAGGACCAGCACGGAGTAGTATTGATGAATTTCATAGCAAAGGATACCATGAACACTGGGGCATGCTATGCTTCACTGCTGCGGAAGTTGCGGGAGGCCATCAAAAACAATAGACGTGACATGCTCACTAAAGGTGTCTACCTTCTGCAAGACAATGCACCAGTTCACAACTCACATGTTGCCCAAATGAAAGCATGCTCCTGTGGCTTTGAAATTCTACCGCATCCCCCTTATTCACCCAACCTCGCACCATTGGACTTCCACCTCTTTCCAACAATTAAGTTATTTTCCAGATGATGAGACTGATTTCCGAAGTCACAACGTGGCGTTTGGAGCAACCTGTCAACTTCTACAAGCAAAGTGTTTACAGTTGCTTAACAAGATGGGAGAAGTGTGTGTCCCTATGTAGAGCACCTATGCAGAGAAGGACTATTAACTGTGCCAAGTTTCATTGCTCTCAGTCCACAGTAAGTGGGTCAGAGGAAATCTTTAATGAACGCCCCTCGTATATAGTAAGATCAATTATATTCCCGTATTGATGCACTAAACTAAGTTCTGTTCTCATATCTATGTAGGATCTATTCCCGTATCTATCTATTAAGCTCGATTTTGTTCCCGTATCATTGTAGCATGCTCCGTTCTGTTCTCACATCTTTGTTGTAAGCTCAGTTCTGTTCCCGTATCTATGTAGAAAGCTTGGTTCTGTTTCTGCATCTATGTACCAAGCCTGGTTCTGCCCCTTTTTCTATATAGTAAGCTTGTTTCTGTTCCCATGTCTTTGATGTAAGCTCGCATCTGTTCTGTATTTAAGTAGTAAACTCGGTTCTGTTCCTTGATCTATGTAGTAAGCTCGGTTCTGTTCCCATATCTATATATTTGTCACCGTTATTTCTAAAACCTGCTATCTCTGCAGTTTCTTTGCAGCAGCCAGAGATAAGCAGGCTAAATATAGGTTACCACAAGTCGTGGGCCAGTGCTTTATAATAGGCTAAAATTTGCCAGCCAGCCTCGGTTCATAGGAGACCATGATTTTTGCTATATACTGCAGCATACTGTATATGCAGTGATAGAGATACAGCAGCAGTGGATCAGCATTGGGGTATCAGCACTATAAGGAGTTTGTGCAGATTGAGATAGATGGGGACAGTGATGGAAATGTGATAAGTCATGTGTATTTGTTGTAAACTCTTCAGCCGAGTCTTAGCTGGAAGAAGTTGCCATGTCAGTCTAGGCCAGATGGAAAAAATGGGAAAAATGAATGAAAGAACATAAGCTGTAAGTCACTATCTGTAGTGTGTTACCTGTTAAGGGGATCCTTCCTTGCTTTCAGGCATGAGATCACTCCCCCCCTCGGAGGGAGGCATGGTCACTTGTGGCAACAGAACTCCTGGGGTGCCACACATGCACATGAAAGACCTGAAAGCAGCCAAGAAAACATATCTTGATTTTCTCTCACAAAAGACTTTATTGCTCCTTTTGAGGGAGTCTGCTAGGTAATATTTTTGGCTTTTTGCTGGGTAATTTAAGGGAAACATGATGTAGGTGCTGAGACCCTGATTTCAGTGATGTGTCACTTACTAGGATATGTGTTGCTGTTTCAATAAAATCAGTGTTTTATCAGCAGGAGATTATCACTACCGGATAAGATGTCTCATGCCTCCTACTCTCATCACTGATTGACAAAAATCTGTCAATCAGTGGTGTGGATGGGGTTATACAGAACTTAACATTCATAAAACTGCTAGATCTGCAGTGATTATATCAAAATTACAGCATGGTGATCAGCAAGTGACATTGCTGGAATCAGGGTCTCAGCCCCTACACCTTGCTGCTATCTGATTACATATCAAAAACTTGAAAAATTCCCTTTAATGAAGATGATCTTTAGTACAATGGAGCTCCTGATCTGGGCAATGGGTCACAGATTCAAGATTAATCATGCCTGTCTGCGGACTTAGCATGTACCTACATGTATCTTAGTCCTTCCCCCTCACTCCTTAAGTCTCAAATCTGACTACTCCCCTTCTTAAATTTTCCTTTCTTTCTCCTTCTTTAATTTTTTTAATCCCCTTCTCCCCACTAAATTTTTCCTGACATTTTTACTGATGCTTTTTCAATAGCACACTTATCTCAACGGGTAATTCATACCCTCCTGGACTTTCTATATGCACCAGTTTTCTTTGTTATCTGCTTACTTGTCTGAAGGGAGCGATGAAGCACACATTATTGAACGTTTGTCAAAGTGTTTAAATCCGGAGGCCCACCAGACCATAAAAGCGGATTCGTGGGGCTGCTGGGTTTCAGATCCAAACCGATCTGATATTGATGAACCATCCCACAAATAGTTACTTTCTTCATTACTGTGCCATCCCACAAATAGTTACTTTCTTCATTGCTGTGCCATCCCACAAATAGGTCACCAATATACTCTTGTCAAATCATTTCTTTAAAGTAGTCCAGTCCAAATCAATAAGTCTGCAGTCACTCTGTGTGACTGCAGACCTATGAATCCCCTCCAGCGCATGCACTGTGTGCTGCGGGGATATGCCAGTTTCTGAGCCAGGACCGGAGGGTATGTATGAGTTATACATACTCCCGGCCAGAGCCCGTCCAATGGGCGCAGTCTCGCTCCCATACATTTGTATTGACAGAGGCCGAACCCCACCTAGTGGTTTGCCCGTCCAGTGGGTGAGACCGAATATGGGAATATGTATAACGCATAATATACGCATGTATAACGCATACATACCCTCCGGTCAACGTAGGATAAATTGGTCTGCACTCTGTCCAATAGTGAGGTGCCGGTGCAATGGACCCTTAGGACCCGGATCAAAAATTGAAGAAAATTAACCGCACTCTCTATCCGTAAAGTGATGCCAAAAAGAAATTTATTTATATGTTCACATATAATGTTCGTGGAGCAGAGAAGGAAAGAACGTAATAAAGCGACTGTCGCCTTGTGATGTGTAATGCCTGTGTGGTCTTAGAGAGTAGGTAATCTGGGTAGCGCTCCTGACGCGCACCACATGTGTGGGTACCAGGGCTATGGGGTACTCGGAGCCGAGCCCATGGAAGTCTATGGGAGTTGTCACTGGCAGCGGGACTCGGTCCGTGGCCCTGGCGGTCATGCAATGGGGGATATTTACAGGGGAATTGTAGATTAGATAGTTCGTGACGCCACCTGTGGTATCTGATCAATTGGACCAGCGCTGCTATATGGATCTTCACAGGGGATGTTATGGGGCAGCTAGGTGGTAGGTCTCCCACAGGTGAGACCGGTCCCTGGAAGTCTATGATGGTGCAGGGTGTAGGTAATAAAGCAGTCTCACTCAAGGCAATCTCTTTCCATACCTTTACTTGCAGATATTTCAGGCAGGTCCCGGGGAGCTGGTCGGGGTGGAGAATGCACATTCGGGATAACCGCTGAGCAGGTTAGAGGCCTCCTTTACTTCATATGTATGTGAGTCCAAACTTGCATGAAGCGAAGTTAACTCTGCAATCTCCAGCTTGTTTCAATAGCTGCAACGCCCGGCCGACATTGTGGTGGAGCCTTCTATGTCTCTGATTTCCAGATGTTGGTGAGAACTAAGGCGTTGGGGCTGATCAGGCCTTGCCCGTCCTGTCCTCCCTGACTCCGTTTACGTATCAGCGCTTAGGGCTACCTTCTGCTACTTGTAGTCCAGAAAGCCTCCGGTTATCTTGTTACTAGGCGTGAAGCGCTAGCAACGCCTCGGACCCGGTGTCCGGTGAATTAGTGCAGGTAATCCGGTACCTGAAGCACTTATCTCTGTCCTTCTCCACTGCGCCCTTCGCCCTGCTCTCGCTCTTAACATAAGCACTTGTAGCTTTGATGGAAATGTCAGCTTTCTCCAGAGCTCACTGAACAGCTCTCAGTATCCTCCAAGTCCAGACTGGACTGACACTGAACTACACTGTACTAAGACAGGAAGCTGACTGACTGAACTCCTCTCCCTCCTTAACAGAACTGAACACTGGGAATGACTCACTCCTGAGTCTCCCAAGGCTTGAATAAAAACTCTCTGACTGCTACGTGTCACTCCCTTTTATACCCCTGATGGGTGTGTCTGAAAGTGTGAGTGACGTGAATGGATATCAAGCTTTTGCGGTTACCTTCCTGTGCATTTTCCTGGATTATGTGTGCCTGACATAGCTGGGCCACACACTCCCGTGCTTTGTCCCCTTTAAGTAGTATGCCACAGCTGCATCTGCTCACACTGGCTGGTGTCACATAACAGCGAAAGTATGAAAATCGCAGATGAGTGAAGTGGCCATTTGATGACTGCTGGAACCAGCAAGCAGACCTGAATCCTGACAGTGAGGATATTACATGCATGATATTACATACGTTAGGACTGGCTGCAGGGCTTCATTTATAATTAAAGGGCTTATCGAGGTTTGAGATGACAATCTGCAGTCACTATAGGTGGCTGCAGGCTTCTAAATTCTCACAGTGCATGCACTGCACACTTTTAGGATTCTCCCTTGCACAAGTATGTGATTTGGATATTTCTGGCCACATTACGACTAGACATGCCCATCCTCGCTCAATTCATTTTCATTGAGTGATGCACGCAAGTCTAGTCAGCACGTGACCGCATGTATGCAAATCGCCAGCACCAGAGAATCTCGACTGCTTGCAGTGCGCACTGTGAGAATTCAGAAGCCTGCAGCCACACAGAATGACTGCAGGCTCATAACAAACGTGGACAACCCCATTAATATTTCCAACCTAAAAAAGTGAGAATTAGTCAGTATCACAAAAAAAAATTTTTACATCCAGGTACCTTTTAGACGACGTTGTCTCTGGAGTCGTTCTCTTTCTTTTCGTCTTCTTCTTGTCCAGACTCCATGAGTTTTCTCATCCACAGTCATCGCTGCAGACTTCCATCTTCTCTGATCTTGTGCAGCACATCCCCACATGATGCCCTTAAAGATAGCAGTGTCATTTTAATGCTCCTGAATAAAAATATCTGCTCGATTCTGAGCCCCTGAATAAATAATTGCCCCTCATTATATTCCCTGCACAAAATATGACCCCCACACTGTCGCTCTTATAGTACATGCTCTCCACACTGCTCCGTCCTTTCCATACTGGGCCACCTCTTCACACTGTTCTCTCACACTGAGTCCCCCTTATAGGACCCAGTCTCTAAACTGTGCCCCCTCATCACACTCTTCCTCCTTGGTATACTGTCATCTCCTGGCTGTGCCCTTACACTGTTCCTCCATGCTACACCCTTCACACTACTCAGTCACTATTCTATGCCCACTCGCACTTTTTTTCCCCAATACTGTCTCCTCGCACGTTTCCCCCTCCCTCCTCATACATTTACCCTCTCACTTTTCATACTGTCTTCTCACACATCCCTCCGACTCCCATACTGTGTCCGCATCCATCCCATCATCCCCCATACTGTGTCCACATACTTTTCCCCTCGTGCCTCATACTGTGTCCACACCCATACCACCATGTTACCAAAAAGAAAAAAAGATAGCTTGTATAAGGAAAGATCACCAAAATCAGTATAGCAAAAGGTATATATAAATTTATTGAAACATATCCACAAAGGCAAACAACCAAACAATTAAAAATAATTAAAAAAAAGATAAGGTTAACAACCATAGGGGGCCTTGTAGGCGCCCCACAAGGAAAGCACCTACCTCCACTAAATATACCGGAAGTATATTATGGTAAACCAACACTGAACAGATGAAGTCATTAAATGCTGGACAGGATGATCTTACATATAATCTTAAGACTCAACAGGATGCAATATGCCCGAATGGGCAAGTACAACATATGCACAAAATATATAATATCAGAGACAAATAAAGTTTAAATAGGATAAAAAAAACTGCAGGCTGACAAATGACAAAGAATGTGATAGTGCACAAAACCCAAAACTCTCAATAAAAATAGTTCAATGAGAAAGGACAAATTAGCCCAAAATCAAAAAAGAGAGAGGGAGAAATGGGGCTGTAGAGAACCTGTTAGATCCTGAAATAAGAGAGTCACCCGGTCATGGTAGTGGAGGAAGGGGAGACACCACACGCGTATCCCCACACAGCATGGCTTCCTCAGGGGAAAGTGAGTCTCAGTCTCTATTCTATGCCCACTCGCACTTTTTTCCCAAATACTATCTTCTCGCACATTTCCTCCTCCCTCCTCATACATTTACCCTCTCACTTTTTATACTGCCTCCTCACACATCCATCCGATCCTCATACTGTGTCCACATACGTTTTCCCCTCGCTCCTCATACTGTGTCCACACCCATACCACCACTCACCACACTGTCTGCACCCATCCCCATACATGTCCCCATCTCTTCAAATTTCTCCTGCTCCCCATATTGTGTCTGCATCTGTCCCTTCCTTGCTTCCCAAATTTGTGTCCTCAAATCATACCCGTTACACAAAATCTCACCTAGCCCCAATACACTATATACTCCCAGCACAGTACATCTCCCCCCACACACATAGTGAATACCCCCTCACACACAGTAAATACCCCCTCACACACATATGCACCGTAAATACCCCTCACACACAGAGTAAATACAACCCCACACACAGTAAATACCTGTGTACATGCCCCGGCTGCCCTCTTCCCCCAGATACGCCTCTGCATACACACATGTAGACAGATATACTGTATGTACACGCTGATATCTTAGAATAGCTGATATTCCATATATATAGCAAAATTGATAGCTGTTAGTGAATGGTACTGGGCAATACCTTTGCTATACACATGGTCAAAATTGTTGGTGCCCTCATTTAATAACAGAAAAACCCACAATGGTGACAGAAATAACTTTAATCTGACAAAAGTAATAATAAATCAAAAATCTATGAAAATGAACAAATGAAAGTCAGACATTGCTTTTCAACCATGCTTCCACGGCATTTTAAAAAAAATAAAACTTATGAAATAGGCCTGGACAGACGTGATGGTACCCTTAACTTAATATTTTGTTGCACAACCTTTTGAGGCAATCACTGCTGTAAGGGGGTCAGGGCCTACCCCTGTAAATGTTGATATTACCGTTGCCTATTCATGTGGTCATCTGTGTATGCGACGTTTGTTCGTATCTTTCTATACTGTGTAAGTTGTATATATTTGTTTATTGCAAGGTTGTGGTTTACAAGTTAGGGACAGTGCAATTAATAAAAATGACACAAGATGGGAGAACTGAGCACATTCATAGTAGAGCACATTTGTAGGACACTAGAGGGTTAAGTAGAGAAGTGTCGGCCGGGAACTAGGGTAGGGATTTCCTAGATATAGTCAGTCGAGGGTGGACCCTATTACTGCTCGGACGTCCCTGGTCCTGAGCCGCGTAGCTGACACACGAAGAGTAGAGTGTGTATGGTATCAGCAGTCATAGAGAAGCCAGTGAATGAGTCACTGTGGAAATGTCAGCCAGAGTCTGGGGAAGAAGAAGTAGAGAAATAAGTGGATGAACCACTGCGGGAACGTCAGAAAAAGTGTGAGTGCTGAAGAAGTAGTCGAGTGGGCCACCAGCGAGTACACGGGCAGGATAACCAGAAGGGGGTGGACGACCTAGTAGTTGTGTATTTCCGTATCTGGACTGAAGTCGGTTCCAGGGAAAGAGATCCAAGTGCCGTTTTCACCGGGCTCCTCGTCCCGCAGTTATTTGGTGGTCCATTCTGGTGTAGCTGATGAAGCTAAGCGGAGCTGTAGAAGATGTATTGCTGGTACCGTGTCGAACGTGCTAATGGTGTTTTGATGTGCTGTGTCCAGAGGAAAATAAAGCTGAACTGTTTGTAGTTATCCTGGGCTCTGACTCCAATTTTTCAAACTCCGAATCGGATGGGGAATGCACCAGGGATGAAGAAGTTACCAGCGCAGTAAGTACAGATAGCGCTGATGAGTCCACCCCCCGACTATGGCATTACATGTGGCTTTGTCGGCAGGATCTCGCTGCCTCATATGGCGGTGAAATCGTAGCGGTGATGAAGTATATATATACTCAGGTCCATCATCTGTCAATGGAAATGGGGGCTTCCATGTTACTGGTAGTACATAGGCTCTGGAAAAGCGCTGAGGCTCCTTGCCCACCCAAAAGAAATACAACGAATTATGCGCTCCCAAATCCAAATGTCCCCTCCCTAATGAGCCCACAGTGTACCAAAACCACATTTAGCATCCACATTTGGCATTTCTGTAGCGATGAGAGCCCACCTAATTTATAGATGCATGTCTATAGAAGCACGAGCTGGGCATTACCATGTACTGGTCACCATAGGCGTATCCAGGGGGGGCAGCCGGGGCATGTGCCCCGGATGCAGCCGGCAGGGGGGCGCAGTCGGGCCGCCTAATGCGTCAGTCCGCAGTGTCTCCCCCGCTGCTGCGTTTTGCCGTCCCTGGCCTGGGAGTCGGCGGTTCCCTGTGCCGACTGTCAAGCTGACAGCCGGCGCAGAGAAGCTGCTGCGTGCCGGCTCCCAGGGATCAATTGCACTGGCGTCTATACACTTGTCACTCACCAACAGTGTCACCAGCAAAGCACCCTCACACCATCACACCACCTCCTCCATGCTTCACGGTGGGAACTAGGCATGTAGAGTCCAGTCGTTCACCTTTTCTGCGTGCAAAGCAGTAATCAAAGCAAAAGGTGGCTACTTTGAAGAACCTAGAATATAAGACATATTTTCAGTTGTTTCACACTTTTTTGTAAAGTGTAATGTATAATTCCACATGCGTTAATTCTTAGTTTTGATGCCTTCAGTGTGATTCTACAATTTTCAGTCATGAAAATACAGAAAAATCTTTGAATGAGAAGCTGTGTCCAAACTTTTGGTCTGTACTGTATGTGGACACAGTATGGGGAGTGAGAGTGATGGGATGTGTGTAGACACAGTATGGGGAGTGAGGGGTATGCGTGAGCAGACAGTATAGAGAGTGAGGTGGTAAATATATGAGTAGACAGTATGCTGAACAGGGGGGATGTGAGAGGAGACAGTATGAGGAGGGAGTGTAATAGTGTGAAGCGACAGTATAATGCAGATATTTTTATTTAGGGGCATTATAATGACTCTTCCGTCTTTAAGGGCATCGTGTGGAGAGTTGGTGCAGAAGAGCGGAGAAGATGGAGGTCTGCAGAGATGGCTGTGGATCAGAAAACTCATCATGGGGTGTGGACAAGATGAAGAAAAGAAGAACGACTCCAGAGACGACGTCATCTATAAGGTACCTGGATGTAAATATTATTTGTGAAATTGACTAATTCTCATGTCTTTATTTGTTAGGAGCATTAAAGGGGTTCTCCAGGTCTGTGCTGAGTCTGCAGTCACATAGAATGACTGCAGACTCAGCACAAACCTGGAGAACCCCTTTAATGCTCCTAACAAATAAAGACATGAGAATTAGTCAATTTCAGAATTCTCACAGTGCGCACTGCACGCTGTTAGGATTCTCTCGTGCCGGTAATTTACATACATGCGGTCAGGGCCGGCTCCAGGTTTTTATGGGCCCCGGGCGAAGGAGCCTCAGTGGGCCCCTTTAACACAGACCACGATTCATGATGCACAGATACAGCAGAGAAATATAGGTACAGTACAATGCCAAATACTTCTCTTCTTACATTACATGAGTGATATCTATTGTAAATTGTACAATAGCTCAAAAACCGCCAAATCCTCACAGCGCACAGAACAGACTGGACAGTACAGTCCTCCATACAATATTATGGGCACCACAGTCTCCCCCTCATCACCCATATAATACCCCATGCAGGATGTCACCCCCCATATAATGCTCCATACAGAATACTGGACCCAATATAATGCTCCATACAGGATACTGGTCTCCATATAATGCTCCATACAGGATACTGGTCCCCATATAATGCTCCATACAAAATATGGAGCTCTCCTCTGCGCTGTACTGCGTTCTGCACTGTTACGGCTCAGGAAAGGGTGCTGTGGAAAGACTCCCCATTATCATCATGATTGCCTCCCCATCATCATCATTGTCTCCTTATCATCATCATTGCCTCCCATCATCATCATGGCCTCCCCATTATCATCAATACCTGCCCATCATCATCATCTCCTCCCCATCATCATCAATGCCTGCCCATCATCATCTTCTCCCCATCATCAATGCCTGCCCATTATCATCATCTTCTCCCCATCATCATCAATGCCTCCCCATTATCAGCAATGCCTGCCCACATCATCTCCTCCCCATCATCATCAATGCCTGCCCATCATCATCTTCTCCCCATCATTAATGCCTGCCCATTATCATCATCTTCTCCCCATCATCATCAATGCCTCCCCATTATCAGCAATGCCTGCCCATCATCATCTTCTCCCCATCATCAATGCCTGCCCATTATCATCAATGCCTGCCCATTATCATCATCTTCTCCCCATCATCATCATCAATGCCTCCCCATTATCAGCAATGTCTGCCCATCACCACACACAGACAGCACCACAGCACACAAGCACTCTCTCACATACAGACATACACACACACACACACACACACAAAGCACCGCACTACATACACACAGACACACACAGAGACACACACACACAAGTCTTACCTGTCTGACGTCCGCGCGCTCTCTGCCACAGCCGGCCGCTGAATGATGACGTCATTCAGCGGCGCTGCTGTGAGAGGAAGCGCCGGCGCCCCCTGGAGCCCGGAGCTGCGGCAGCGGAGGCACGGGAGAGGTAAGTATTGTGCCAGCTGATGCCGGGGCCCTGAGCAAGTGGGGGGGGGCCCAGTGGCGGCGCTGACACCGCTCTCCTCCACTAACGGGCGCGGGGGTGCCAGACGGCGAGTGGGCCCCCCTGCCTGCTCAGGGCCCCGGCACTTGCCCGGTGTGCCGGGTGCTGACGCCGGCCCTGCATGCGGTCACATGCTGACTAGACATGTGTGGCCTCACTCAAAGAAAATGAACGGAGCGAGGCCGGGCACGTCTAGTCGGAATGTGTCCAGAAGTATATAAATCACATGCTTGTGCTGACATGACCGTGTACTCTTGCCACCGATGCAGTGCATTCGTTGTGAGAATTCAGAAGCTGCAATGTCAGGATTCAGCTCTGCAGGTTCCAGCAGTCATCACATGGACACTTCACTCATATGCGACTTTCATACTTATGGTCCTGTGACAACGAGCTTCTCTTCCTGCTTCTCTCAGTTTTTCACTGAACATTGAGAGCATTTTGGTACATGACCAAGTGTGCAAATCGCATGTGTGCTTGGGGAGAGGGGGGGGGCGCCGAACCAAATTCTTGCCCCGGGTGCCAGAAAGCTAGATACACCTCTGCTGGTCACTCCAGCATACTGGTCACTACAACATCAGCTTGCAATATTCACTCAGCAACATCCACTGCTGCTTGTTTCTGGAAAACACATCTAGAGTCAAAATCATCACTACACCTGTAGATAAATTCCAAAAGGGGCATAATTTCCAAAATGGGGTCACTTGAGGGGGGATTCTTCTATTCTGTCATTTAGGGTCTCTGTATATGGAGTCCGCAAATTATTCTAGGAAAATCTGCACTCCAGGAGGCAAATAGCGCTTCGTCCCTCCCGAGTCTCACTATTAAGCAGTACTGTACAGCCAAATATTAGGTATTTCCACGTTCAGCAGAAATTGTGGGGCAAATTTTGGTGCCATTTTTACCAACTTCCTCATGTGAAAATGTAAAATCTGGGGCTAAAACAAAATTTTGGTGGTAAAAATGTAATTATGTTTTCTTCACTGCCCAATGGTATAAAATTCTGTGACACAACTATGATGTCAATATAATCACTGCCCCCCTAGATTAATTAATTGAGATTTTTAATTTATAATATGGGGTTGTATAGGGGGGGTTTCTGTTGCTATGGCACCTCAGGGGCTCTGCCAATGTGACATGGCACCCTCAAACCATTCTAGCAAACTTTAAACTCCAATTTGGCTCTTTTTCCCTTCTGAGCTTTGCACTTTGAATCAAAAGTAGTTTTCAACCACATATGGGGTATCAGTGTACTAAGGAGAAATTGCACAACAAACGCGACATGACACCCGCAGACCATTCCAAATCGTTACTCCTTCCTTTCTGAGCCCTGCCATGCGCACAAACAGTAGTTTTCCACCACATATGGGGTACCTGCATACTCAGGAGAAATTGCACAACAATTTTTAGGTTCAATTTTCTCCTGTTACCTTAGTGAAAATAAAAAATTGGGGCTAAAATAACATTTTTGTGGGAAAAATGTTTTTTTTTTTTTTTTTACTTTCACAGCTCAACAGCTCAATGTTATAAACTTCTGTGAAGCATTTGTGATTTCAAGGTGCTCACTACACATCTAGGTACATTCCTTGAGGGGTTTAGTTTCCAAAATGTGGTCATTTATGGGGGATTTGCACATCAGGGGCTCTCCAAACAGGACATGGCGTCCGCTAATGATTCCAGCAAATTTTGAGTTCAAATTGCGCTTCTCCCCTTCCAAATTTGGGGGCTGCCTAAAACACAGTAGTGGGGGGTCTGGAAATATGGATTGCAATCGGGCATCTTTTTGTAGTAAAGGTTGTAATTTCCATTCAGCTCCCCTTAGCACCTCCAGATTTGGATTGTAGGTGACCACTACACCCGGTGCCTCTAGTGGTCACCTACAATCCAAATCTGGAGGTGCTAAGGGGAGCTGAACGGAAATTACAACCTTTACTACAAAAAGATGCCCGATTATAATCCATATTTCCAGACCCCCCACACTACTGTGTTTTAGGCAGCCACCAAATTTAAGAAGCATCATTGTCAGAAGCTCCCTGTCCTCTCCATCAGCTGCAGGAACCTTTCCCTGCAACCAGAAAAAATATAAAACCTGTCCATTTATAATGACCACGGACAAGATAAAGATCCCCAACTCCCATCAGGACTACAATATCCCAGGTACTTTCATCTGCATCACATCTAATGTGGTGTACCTAATTACTGGGGGTCTGTATGTGGGGCAGACCAGACAAAAACTGAGAACAAGGATGAATTCTCATCGCCACACAATAAGAGAAAAAAGAATGGATCTACCTGTGGCAAAACTTTTTGTATCCCTTGTCATAGCATGATGGACTTGAAATTACTTGTATTAAAAGCTAACTTTAAGTCTGAGAGAGACAGAAAGGTCTGGGAATATAAACTCATGACAACCTTTGACACACTCAGTGCAGGAATGAATGTTTCGCATGGATTTATGTCTTTTTACATCGATTTGCTCTTCAGACCTTCTGGGGGCATCACAATACCAGACCCCAATCAGAGGGCAATAAAACTTTCACACTCCTTATCTATGAACTGTTCTAATATTTATGTTCATCTCTATCTCCCATAATGACAGTTCTGCTTCAGGTCACTTGTCTTATCTATTGCATTATTTCTGTGCTGTGTTGTGTATAAATATGTGATTCTTCAGATTTTGTATTAGTCCTAGCCTGATGAAGAGAACTGAGTAGTCTCGAAAGCTTGCAATTTGTTACCATCTTTTCAGTTAGCCATTAAAAGGTATCAACCACTGAGGACTCTCAGTTCTAAATATTTTTCTATCTACTAGCTAACACGATACAAAGATACACATCTTTCCTAGGTCAGTATTAGTAATTTGAACTGGATACGCTGAGGGAATGGAAGCCAGTGAAGAGATTTGCAGAGAGGAGAAGCGGAGGAGTAGCGAGGAAAGAGATGAATTAGTCGGGCAGCAGAGTTAAGGATGAACTGGAGAGGTGTGAAAGTATTAGCGGGGAGGCCATAGAAAAGGATGACCAGTTAATCATTATTTTTCTCGCACTGTAGATGCACTCAATTGTTAAAGTAAATTGTCCATCTCGGCCGGCTCTCTTGTAGTGGAGTAAAAAGCCGGATGTAGTATGTGCTTAAATGGGGGTTGAGCTGGTGGGGGGGGGTGAAACATCTGAGGGGCCCCTAACCAAGTAACACTGATTACAACTACAGTGGAGCAATCCGAATCATAGGTATAGGGTAACATCAACCGATGACCGTGCTATTACTGAAAATCTCTATTATCTGGTGACCATATAGCGATAGATACCAGGGCTGCAGAACATGTAAGCGATTACAGTACAGTTATGGATAGTGACTTACAGATGACATTCTTTCTGATGGAGTTGTTCACTTTTCCCATCTTTTCCATCTAGTCCAGGGCGATAGCACAACTTCTTCCAGCAAGGAGTTGTATGCATGCAGAGATTATAACAAAGACACAGTTGACTTCTCACATTTCCAGTAACGTCCCCATCTATTCCCAAACTGCACAAACGCCTCATCCTGCTGATACTCCAATGCTGAATTTCTGCTGCTGTGTCCCTATTATTGACTCTCTTAGTACCACACATAATAATGCCCACCACTATGCCTTTCACAAACTAAAATGTATCCTTTTGACCCTCCAGATGGTAAAATTGAGTCCTAGAAAATATTAATGCCATGTGCAAGTAGCCTAGGAAACAGTGCCCACATTTTGTCCCCTAGAAAGTAATAATGCTCTGAGTGTGCCCATTTGACAAACGCAATACCCTGAGTGCCCCTATAACAATTATACTTGTTAAGTGCCCACTTAACTTTTAATAATGTCCCCTGAATCCCACATATATAGTTCCCCTCTACACAACATGATGCTCTCACAGCTCCCACATACACAGCATGATGGATCCTCAGTAGTACTTCCACACACTGTATGATGGCTCTTAGTAGGCCCCACACAGCACAATAGCCCCCAGTAGCCTCCGCCACACTCCATGATGTCCCCTAGTTTTCTCCCCATTGTCCCCAGTGGCCTCCCCACAATGTACAATGGCCCCCAGTATTCCCACACTGTACCATGGCCCCCAAGTAGCTTCTGCCACACTGTATGATATCCCCCAGTATTTCTCCCCCCACACACACTGTATAGTGGCCCCAGTATTCCTCCCTCCACACTCAGACACTGTATAGTGGCCCCCAGTATTTGTCCCCCCACACACACTGTATGGTAGCCCCCAGTATTTCTCCCCCCACACACACTGTATAGTGGCCCCAGTATTCCTCCCTCCACACTCAGACACTGTATAGTGGCCCCCAGTATTTGTCCCCCCACACACACTGTATGGTAGCCCCCAGTATTTCTCCCCCACACACACACTGTATAGTGGCCCCCAGTATTCCTCCCTTCACACTCACACATTTTATAGTGGCCTCCAGTATTTCTCCCCTCCCCCACACTCTATGGTAGCCCCCAGTAATTCCCACCCCACACACACACTATGGTGGCCTCCAGTATTCCTCTACATGCACTGTATGATGGCCCCGTCATTCCCTCCTTAAACACACATTATTTTGTTGCCCCCAGTATTTCCCAAACACACACACTGTATGGATGCTCCAGTATTAACTCCATGAACACATTTAAAATTTAATAAAATAATAATTGGTGTCTCCCTGCTCTACCACAGAATTTTAATGATACAGTTAAGGGTAGCGTAGCTCCTGGTGGGCCCCTCTGATTGCAGGGCCCAGGGCAATCAACCCTTCTGCCCTCTGGTAGCTATGCTACTGGGCTGGGACAAAGGAATACTGAATGCATTTACCAGCTTTTTACTGCAATAGAAGAGAGCTGGAAGGAGGATTTACTTTTACAGTTGTGCACATCTACAATGTCAGAAGAGTAATGATGGACTGCGAATGCTCGGCCACCTAATATCAGTTACATATATAAAACCACATGTGCAGGCATTATTACTTGCTCTACTAGGGCGCCAACCTAATGATAAAAAATAAATATCTTTATTGTTTTTAAATACAAATAAATTGAAATAAGCTCAACAATATAATTTTGTTCCTTTATAAATATGACAGTAGCTCATACCTCTTTAAATGGAATCTGTCAGCAGGTTTTTGCTATGTAATTTGAGGACAGCATGAGTTTAAACACTGAATGACAGCATGGTTAAAGCATTGAATTCAGCCATGTCTTATCAAGTGGTGTGCAGTTGCTTACTTAGACTGAAGGTTTTATCACCTGGTGATTAACACTGCTGTGACTAGCTGGCTGGTGGGCTTTCCTACAACTCCGCCCCCTCTTGTGATAAGCAGCTCACTATCTATCGACAATGTACATACAGATCTAGGTGTGGGCGGGATTAGCTTTCTCAGCTCTGCTACATTGCTAAATCTAAAAACTCTGTGTCAGAAATGGTGCACCCAGTAATCTAAGTGATATATCGTTGGATTCAGGGTCTCTTTGCCTACATCAGGCTGTGCTCAGATGAGGTAGCAAAAACCTGCTGACAGATTACCTTTAACCTACACACCAATATTCTGCTAATCCAGTAGATACAGAAACTGTTACATTATGTTGAGACCGCTATTTTTACTTTGGGAAAGAAGCACATGCTGTATATTATATCAGTTATCCTATGTTTTGCATTATTTAACTTCAAAAATTAATTAACCACTATTCCAGTCAATGAGGGAAAATCATATCTTGCCTCCAGCACATTAAAGGGAATCTGTAACCCTAAATTGGCGGGATATTTAAATGATGGCAGTCAGGTCAGATGGGCAGTGTTTTGGGTACTTGCCTTAACATGTTGTTCGCCGCTGTCTCCATTATTTCTGGGAATTGTAGTCGTTGCCCTCCATATAATGCGCCTGCGCATTGCAATCTTGAATTGCGCACGCGCAGTATGCTTTGCCCGCAGATTGCAATGCGCAGGCACGTTATATGGAGGGCAACGACTACAATTCCCAGAAATAATGGAGACAGCGGCAACAACATGTTAAGGCAAGTACCCAAAACACCGCCCATCTGACCTGACTGCCATCATTTAAATATCCCGCCAATTTAGGGTGACAGATTCCCTTTAAGGAATGAGTCACAGCCAACAGCTATAGAGTGATGCCTTCACAACATAAAGATTCAGAAAAAGATACAATAAAAACAGTCTGCTTCAAAGAACTCAATGTTAAAGGATCACAATTCTTGTTTCACTTGTGCTATGTTCAAAGAATGCAAAGTTGTTCCACATTTATAGCTGCACATACAAGGAATTCCCCTTTTTTCACATGCAGGAAATTATTTACGTTATTTCCTTTTCTCTTCTTGTAAAAGTCTCTTAACTTTACATAATATATCCAGAAACTTAGTAAGAAGCTTATTTAATTATACTATTAAAGGGATATTCCCATTTTATAAAAATCTCCTGCTTTCCCACCAATCACTAAAATAAAGGTTACATCCCTTGCTTGTCCTCTCTGAAGTTAGCATTGAATGGAGAAGCACGGTGACACATGTGTGCTGCTGATCCATCCATTGTGGATGGGACTGATAAAACAATTCAGCTAAGTCAATTCTATCACTAATAAATGCCTTCACACAGGACATCCACAATACATAAAAGTAACGTGACAAAGCTGCCTTCTTCCATTGATCTATGGTACAGTTTTGAAGCTCACATGCTTATTGCAGACACTTTCAAGTTTTGGGTCAGCATGGTCACTCTGACCAATCTGTAGGGGCCCATGCCAGCATAAATTCTCTCAGGTCTTGTAGCATTTCTCTTCCACGTGGTGCCACTGCTGACACCATGAAATGGGAAGGGGTCCTTCATAAAAGGGAATCTGTCAGCAGGTTTTTGATATGTAATCTGAGGATAGCATGATGTAGGGGTTAAAACACTGAACTCAACTATGTGTCAAATGTCCTGCTGTGTGGTGTTATTTACTTAGACTGAAGGATTAATCACCTGGTAATTAATATTGCTGCGACTATCAAGCATACAGGCAATTGTCCAACTCTGTCCCATTCTGTGATAAGCACCTAACTGTCCACGGCTATGTAAGGGGTGTACAAGGACTAGTTTGTGCCCCACTCACCTTGCCCGTGTTTCTACATCCCTGAGAAGCTGGTACTTTTAATATGTCTTATAATGCTGCTATATTGTGTATGTCCGATATAATATTTCTATGCTGTGTAATGTATTGTAAATATATATATACTCCTTGTATTGTATAAATGTAGGGAAAGTGTAGGATTTAGATTAGCCCACTAGAGGGAGCACAATAGAATAGAGTAAGATAGGAATAAGTTAGGCCAATAGGATTTTAGCAAGTTAGAAGGGTCCAACTGGGTTTAAGTTAGTGAGCTTCCTAGGTTTTAGTGAGTGGGGGCTGGGAGCCCGGCAAGGGCAGTTGTGCCCCGCAACGTTGAAGTTGAAGAGCCCAGCTCATCCAGGGCCTAGGAGCTAAAGGTCACCCGGGAGGTGGAGGAATACAGGGCAGTATTAACATGGTGGCAGCTAATTACGTGGGATCAACTCCAAATGTCCGGGGCGAAACGGACAGGGGACTCCTGAAGCGAATTAGGATGGCCAGAGGGCTGTGGTGCCGAAGATGACAGTACAACCCTGCGATATTCTTGGAGAAGTGAGGGACAGCACAGGGAAAGGAAAGGATGTACTCTGTGAAGGACCTTATGCTGTTTCTGTGACTAAACTGGACGAGCTGTGTAAAGAACTGAGTAAAGTTGTTTTGTTGGAATTGGATATGGACTCTGTTATTGCGTGGTACTTAAAGAAAGAAGGCCCCAGCAGACTGGAGTGGACTGTGCACAACAGAAGGGACAATGTATTTATGTGTCGGGAGGCCAGCGTGCGCCAGAACAGCCACCATTAGCCACGACTACAGCCCTGGCCTCCGTTACAGTTATGTACACACAGAGTCTGGTGGGGCGGGGTAGGTTTTTTCAGCTGCCGCATTGCTAAACCTTAAGGTACTGCCACACTACACAATCCCGCTAGCGATCTCGTTAGCGTCGCATACTAATGAGATCGCTAGCGGGATTGTTTCTATATCGCTAGTAGCTACCTAACTTAGCGATGTCGTTAAGGACGCTATCGCGGTTAGCGATCTCCTTAACGACTTTAGCGGTACAAAAGTACCGCTAAATCGCTAAGAAAAGGTGCTACACTTAGCGATTATACTTACCCAGCGGGAGCGCCGGCGATAAAATAGGGTCCGGAACGATTCCAGCGACGAGCGAGATCACAGCAGGAAGCTCGTCGCTGGCAGCTGCCGCACACAACAACATCGCTAATGGGATCGCTAAATAGTGACGTTTTTTAGCGATCCCGTTAGCGATGTTGTTTAGTGTGGCATACCCTTAAGAGCACTGATTGTGTTAAGGTACTGCCACACTAAACAATCCCGCTAGCGATCACGATAACGACGCATACTAATGCGATCGCTAGCGGGATTGTTTCTATATCGCTAAGTGCGGCCACATTTAGCGATATAGTTAACGACGCTATCGCCGTTAGCGATCTTCTTAACGACTTTAGCGGTACAAAAGTACCGCTAAATCGCTAAGAAAAGGTGCCACACTAGCGATATATACTTACCCAGCGGGAGCGCCGACGAGAAAATAGGGTCCGGAACGATTCCAGCGATGAGCGAGATCACAGCAGGAAGCTCGTCGCTGGCAGATGCCGCACTGAACAACATCACTAACGGGATCGCTAAATAGTGACGTTTTTTAGCGACCCCGTTAGCGATATTGTTTAGTGTGGCATACCCTTTAGAAAAGCTGTACCCAGTAATCTAACTGATTCAGCTTCTCTTTGCTTACTGTACATCCTGCTGCTTTCAGGCAAGATAGCAAAAACCTGCTGACAGATTCCCTTTAAGTAACAATCTTTTATAGTCAATGGTCTGCTGGACACCTGTTTAATGAATAATTAGACTTACCTGTGGTTTAATTTTTATTAATTAGAATTTTGCAGTCTAAACTTTAACTTTGCTCCAAAGAGTTTCATTGGGATGTACTCAACTTTTCATCATGATCTTTTTGAATTAATTTGGAGTATGTAAAATAACAAATCTTGTTTGAAGTTAATGGCCCACATTTGTGGGAGTATTTTGTAGTGCGGTATCCTTGAGCACACATTCAGTTGCGATGTATTGTGGTGCAGAGTTCTCTATTCTGCAATAAGCTATACAAGCTACCAGCTTACCAAGGACCGACAGCTGATGCTGGCCAGGATGGGGGACATTAAATAATAAGGCCAGAATGGGGGGGGGCATTATTAAAGTATGGAGGCAATGTGGAAGGACATTATTAAAGGGGCCAAGAAGCAAGAAGGGGGACACCATTAAAGATAGATGGTATTGATACCAAATTTAAGAACTTCTGGTAACAATATACATTTTTTTCCATTCCATCTTGGACATAGTTCCACTATTTTTTTATGACTTTTATCTGCTTCTAATATAATTTTGAATAAAGAAGCTGGATGTTTCATTGAAATTTGGCATCCTGTGAGCTAGATCATCCTCCATCTTCATCGTGCTTGAGTGCTCACAGTAGCACTGATCACCGACTCCGAGACAGATTGAAGCCACACGAGGGTGAGCTGGTTCCCTTTCTTTCTATTGTCTTTAGTTCTTGGACAACTCTTCTGATAATTCTTTTTAATCCTCTGCCTGAAATCTTGCAAGGAGTAGCACCTGATTGTGGCTGGTTTATGATGAAATTATGTTCTTTCCACTTCCGGATTTTGGCCTCAAGAGTGGTCACTGAAACCTACAGTAGTTTAGAAACTCTTCTGTAACCAATGCCATCAGTATGTTTTGCAACTATAAGGTTGCAAAGGTATTGAGACATCTCACTGGTTTTACCCATCATGACATTTTTCTTGTGTGGCACCTTGGTAAGGAGACACCTTTTCATAGGCCATCAGTTCAACCAACTAATATAATTTTTCACTAGGTGTCAGGATTGCTTTCTAATTACTGATAGATTTCAGCTGGTGTCGGGACTTTCCATGGCATTTTTCACCTCTCCTTCAGGGATGCAATACTTTTTCCCTGAGTAATTTTTCATTATTACACATAACTTGATTTATGGACATCTATGGCTTGATTTCTTTGCCTGTGCGGATTAGATGGGTTGTTACTGACCTCTGGGTAAAATTTCATGTTAATAGCACCTTTAGAAATATACATTGGGGAAAAAAAGTATTTAGTCAGCCACCAATTGTGCAAGTTCTCCCACTTAAAAAGATGAGAGAGGCCTGTAATTGACATCATAGGTAGACCACAACTATGAGAGTCAAAATGAGAAAACAAATCCAGAAAATCACCTTGGCTGATTTGGCAACATTTATTTTGCAAATTATGGTGGAAAATAAGTATTTTGTCACCTAAAAACATGTAAGATTTCTGGCTCTCACTGAACTGTAACTTCTTCTTTAAGAGCCTCCTCTGTCCTCCATTACCTGCAGTAATGGCACCTGTTTGAACTCGTTATCGGTATAAAAGACACCTATTCACAACCTCAAACAGTCATACTGCAAACTTCGCTATGGTGAAGAACAAAGAGCTGTGGAAGGACACCAGAAACAAAATTGTAGGCCTCCACCAGGCTGTGAAGACTGAACCTGCAATAGGCAAGCAGTTTGGTGTGACATCAACTGTGGGAGCAATAATGAGAAATTTTAAGATATACAAGACCACTTATAATCTCCCTCGATCTGGGGCTCCGCGCAAGATCTCACCCCATGGGGTCAAAATGATCACAAGAACGGTGATCAAAAATCCCAGAACCACACGGGGGGACCTAGCGAATGACCTGCATAGAGCTGGGACCACCGTAACAAAGGCTACCATCAGTAACACACTACACCACCAAGGACTCAGATCCTGCAGTGCCAGAAATGTCCCCATGCTTAAGCCAGTACATGTCCGGGCCCATCTGAAGTCTGCTAGAAAGCATTTGGATTATCCAGAAGAGTATTGGGAGAATGTAATATGGTCTGATGAAACCAAAGTAGAACTGTTTGGTAGAAACAAAACTCGTCATGTTTGGAGGAGATAGAATGCTGAGTTGCATCCAAAGAACACCATACCTACTGTAAAGCATGGGGGTGGCAACATCGGGCTGTTTCTCTGCAAAGGGACCAGGACGACTGATCCATGTACATGAAAGAATGAATGGGGCCATGTATCATGAGATTTTGAGTGCAAACCTCCTTTCATCAGCAAGGGCATTGAAGATGAAACGTGGATGGGTCTTTCAGCATGATAATGATCCCATGCACACCGCCAGGGCAATGAAGGAGTGGCTTCGTAAGAAGCATATGAAGGTCCTGGAGTGGCCTAGCTAGAGATCTACATGGAGGAATGGGCCAACATACCACCAACAGTGTGTACAACCTTGTGAAGACTTACAGAAAACGTTTGACCTCTGTCATCGTCAACAAAGGATATATAACAAAAAATTGAGATGAACTTTTGTTAATGGCCAAATACTTATTTTCCACCACAATTTGAAAAATTTTTGAAAAAAAATCTTTCCAAATCAGACAAGGTGTTTTTCTGAATTTGTTTTCTCATTTTGACTCTCATAGTTGTGGTCTACCTATGATATCAATTACAGGTCTCTTCCATCTTTTTAAGTGGGAGAATCTGCACAATTGGTGGCTAACTAAATACTTTTTTTCCCCACTGTATTTACTTAAAAAATTGTTGACGTGTTCAATACATATTTCACTTGCTGTTTGTGATATTGCTTCGTACGTAAAAGTGCAATTTTTCAAAATGTGAAAATAATAAACCCAATCGGTGTACACCGTAAACAGAAAAAAAATAAAACCGTCAAATTTGCATTGTTTTGGTGACCACCCTACCACAAAAAATTCTGTAACAAGCAATCAGAATGTTGTATCTATCCCAAAATGCTATCAATATAAAGGTTGTCTCGCACTGCAAAAATAAGACCTCACACCGCTCCATCGACTGAAAAATGAAAACATTCTGGGTCTCACAAAATGGCGACAATAAAAAAAAATATTTTTTATACAAATGTTCACTTTTTTTGTCATCTCTAAAATAATTTAAAAAATTGACAAATTTGTTATCGCCATAATTGGACTGATGAGAATTATATTGCCAAGTCATTTTTATCATACAACTAGAAATAGGTCCGATGTTATCGCATCGGGAGTGCGGTGACATTATGTTACTGCGCCTGCGTGGGAATAGCGGCCACGAACTGCGCCTGCGCAAATGACACTGCCGCGGTGCCTTATGGGATTCGGGGACAGCGGCCAGAAGTATCAAACTGGCGATTATATATATTTAGATATGTAGCACTGTATATACTGTCCCTGTACACAATGCATCTTGTCAGCTGTGGCCCCCGGGCAGGAACCCGGTGCTGGATGAGGCTCAGCTGCCCGTGTGTCTCACTGAGGTAACCACCTCCGCAGGCAGCCATGTTGGGCACACGCTTTCTCTCCAGCACTGTCACCCCTCCTTGGAGAGCGGCCCATACACAGGAGGAGGCGGCTCCTCAGCGCTCACACCAACCACTGCCGGCAGCTGCCACCCTGTGCTGTATTGCGCTTCTCCGCCCCTGCAGCCAGTCCTCATCCAGTCTTCTGTCTCTCCGCCTTCTCCCCACCCCCTGGACTGTTGGGAGTGTGGGAGAAATCACAGGACCAGACCCTGGATGTGTCAGCCTGCCGGAGGTTGGGAGAGAGCAAAGTGCACGACCCGTGGCTGCATTACTGACATGGAGTGATTACCGCCGGACCTCTGCTGACCATGGCCGCTGTGTCCCTCAGAGAGTGAGGCAGACATATCCCGGCATTAGCCCTCGGAAGAACAAATAACGTATGTGAGGCCAGGGCTCGGAGGACACCCAGGTAAGAGCAGCACAGAGCCGGCAGCTGTCCCCGGCCGCCTTCCACCCGCACCCCGCGGCCGTCTCCAGGCCGTATAGAGCATGTTATCATGCTGGGAAAGCCTGACTCTAGGCCCTGCACCCCACACTCCTCCCTGCTCCAGCCATCAGGATGCAGCCTCCCGGGCCACGCTGTGACCGAGGTCTCCCAGGAGGGCAGCTGGCAGGAGGCAGAACTTCTCCACAACTTGCGCCCTGTCCGGAGGCCGGCTGATGTGCTTTAGACCCTGCCGCCTGTGCCAGGCCACCCCGTGCTGTATCCAGGGTGCCAGCGGCTGGGAGATCGGCTCATCCACGACATTCACGAACTGCGCCTGCACAAGTGACACTGCCGCAGTGCCTTATGGGATTCGGGGACAGTGGCCGGAAGTCCCAACTGGCAAACATATAATAAGATGTATAGTATAGTATGTAGGCAGCACGGTGGCTCAGTGGTTAGAACTGCAGCCTTGCAAAAATGAAAATTGGCCATATCGGGATGGGGTTAAAGAAAGGAGACAAGATTGGGGGACATTATTAAATTGATGATTTAAAGCTTTCGTGCAGCTGCGGGAGCGGGACTGTCAGACAGCCATACTCTACATAGAGGAGGCAGAGATGGTTTGTTATAGTCATCTCCTGGATCACTGTATACACAGTGCTAAACAAGTGCTGTGTACAGGCCCAAAAGAAAGTGAAAGCAGGGTAAGTACTGGCTAGGGTGCTACCTCATGACTACCCGAGGGGGGGCGCAGTTCAGAGAAAAAAAAACTGACACTGCTGAATACCTGCGGCTGCCTGTTCCACCCCGGCAGCAGGCATTCAGCATGTGGAGCCCAGCTGCGACTGGATCCATATCTGTTGTGAATGGGTTTGAGATGAGTTCTGAGCAGAGGCTTCCTCTGGTGGTTACAAGCGGTGCTGGTCTGTCCAGTGAAGATTGTGAGGATTGGGAATCAGGTGTTACTGACTGGTCTTATATAAGGGAGTCACCTTCCCATCAGGGTTGCCGGTGATCAATTGTTCTGGTCTCAATCCTTTAATCCTGTTTCCCTTGTAGCCTGCTGTGTCGTGTCTGCATCTCCTGCTATCAGATAAGACATTTTCTTCTTTTTGTTTTTGTGCTAGATTTTTGCATTTTGTCCTGCAGTTCTGTGGGGGCCTTCAGGGTCCCCTCCGGGGGCTTTTGCCCTCTCAGTTTAGTTCAGCCGCTGATGTTTGTACTTTTGCTTTTTACAGTTTTTTCAGTGGCTGCTGTTTTGATTTTGTTACACCAGAGAACTAATTTAGGTGGTAGAGGTCGTGTGATCTCAGGTGATTTTGAAATTAGTAGAGTTGGTGCTTTTCAGGGTTTTCTGGGATTGCAGTAAGTACCCTTCCTATCCTTTTCTATTTAGTTAGTTTGGGCCCCAGCGTTTGCTCATACTATTTTCTTTCTGTGTCAGTATTTCTTCTTGTCTAACCGCCATTACATGTTTGGGGGCTTTCTATTATCTTTGGGGTTCTGCTCCGGGGCAGATAGCTTTCCTATTTCTATCTTTAGGTGTAGTTAGTTTCTCAGGCTGTGACGAGGCGTCTAGGACCAACGTAGGAACGCTCCACGGCTGCCTCTAGTTGTGGTGGTTAGTCAGGGTACTGCAATCTCATAGATTCCAACTGCTCTGGTGTATTGCCTTTTTACCTGCACTCCTCAGCTACCAAATCATAACACATATCTTCCAGAAGGGTGCACTGAAAGAAGATACCACTAGAGGTCATTATTCACATTCACACACGTTCATCTTATCCCCAAAGACCACCAGAGGGAGCTGTGTAGGACATATAAAAGAAGCTGACACAGGAAGCATCCAGGTCAGTTCTGCTCAGTCACCTCTGAGAGCAGTTCAGTGCAGCCACCTCAGAGGGCTCAGTCAGTCTGCAGTGAGGGAAGTGCAGAGCTGAGGTTAGAGAGGCTGCAGAGCTATTCAGTTCAAGAAAGCAAGTGGAGTCTAGTAAAGAGTGAACAGAGATCACTCCAGCCTAGTCAGAGCTGAATCTAGGAGTGCAACTTAGTTAGAAGCGTGCCGACGCTGAGAGAGCGGTGAAGAGGCAGCCCACCAACTGCCAGTGTGTGATAGTGTGAGGATCCAGGTAGGCCGAAGGTGAGTGGAAAGTTTGAGACAGTGGAGCCTTAATAGCTCACCTCAGCAAGTATTACCGGACACCGGGGTCCGAGCCTATAGGGATCTCCACGGCCCATTAGGAGAACACCGGAGTTCCTGGAGGACTACAAGTCCCAGGAGTACCACAGAGCTGATATGTAGCAGGATCAGGAAGACGGAGTCTAGCCATGCACGGCAAATAGAGACTGTGTACTTCAAGAAGAGGTCCAACCACAAAGTCAGCCAGGTACAAGACGGAGACTAAGCTAGGCCCAGCTACACGCAGGCCAAGACTTCATTACAAAAAGGCAGAGAACAGGAGGCCACACACCTACCAGTGGAGGAATCTGGATGTGCACCCTTCACCCTACAGCGCTCCGGGAAGTTCCTGCAACATCTTCAGTAAAGGTACCAAAGTGACTTGTGTGTGTGTCTCCCTTATTGCCCCTGACTGCCGGGTCCCCGTCTGTCCTGCATCCCTACACATCTATCTGCCCTGGAGGAGAACTCAGCCTTACTTGTGGAAGGCTTAACACCTAGCTGCACAATATTAACCCTCCAGTGGATCTCCATAGCAGCGCTGGTCATCCTGACCAGATACCACAAGTGGCGTCACGAATCCCCATATCATCATTCAAGTCACCTGTAAATATCCCACATTACAGTGAGCGCCCAGGGCACGGACCGAGCTGTGCTACCCGTGACATTCCCCATAGACATCAACGGGCTCGGTGCCGAGTACCCAAAAACCCTGGCTGTGCGACTCATCTGTTCTGGGGTCACGAACAGGATCTCGTGCCCTGCAGCAACGGAGTAACTTGTGCCCGTTGCCACCGGGTACTGTGTGCCTCACTAAAAGACTGTGTTTTGTATGTGGTGAAGATTTCCCGCCATTTGCCCGCCATTGCCCGCCATTTACAGCGCCACGGCGCGAAAACTAGTGGGCGTACCTGCAAAAGCGTGCTGAGTCCTGGACATGCCCCCAACGCTGACGCGGCGGCAGGTCCTGTGGAGAGCTTCAGTGAACGCTCTGACGTCAGAGCGCCGGCGACGCAGGTCCTTCTACACATCGCTGTACCCTGCAGAGCTGCAGCCTTCAGAGAAGGTAGGCCACGCTTAACTAGGGGGGCGCAGACATGTCGCAGCAACAAGCCGACAGCGCGGC
Source organism: Oophaga sylvatica (assembly GCA_033576555.1). Lineage (NCBI taxonomy): Eukaryota > Metazoa > Chordata > Amphibia > Anura > Dendrobatidae > Oophaga > Oophaga sylvatica. The sequence goes on along the minus strand of JARQOD010000002.1, from coordinate 337,208,849 downwards.
CCAGGCCGACGGCCCCAATGACTTACCCACCGGCGCTGCCGCACAGGCTGGAAATGCTGGCCCCTCACCTGGTCCTGTGGCCCCAATAATACCGCTAACGCTGCCATACATGCCTGGAGCGAAGTGGCTCCCTCAGTACAGTGGCAAGCCAGATACCCTGTCAGGGTTCAAGCGAAAAATATGCAGCATAATGGACATGTACCCTATGACAGAAAAGCAGAGAGCTGCAGTGGTAGTGGGACAATTGACTGGTGCTGCAGAAAGGGAAGTAGAGACTTGGACAGCTGCAGACCAGGAGTCAGTGCTTGCAATTTTCTTAAAGCTACAGACTATCTTTGAGGACCGCACTGAAACAGATCTCCGAATGAGGTTTTACCAATGCTCCCAGAAACCAGATGACAGCATTAGGGACTACGCCTGCCGACTACAGGGGACCCTGCGAGCACTTAAACAGGTTAACCCCGTAAGTGTCACCAAAGAGAATAAAATGTTAAAAGAACAATTTGTACTAGGACTGAGGTCCCAAGCGGAAAGCAGGACTGTGCACTGGTGGTCCTTGGATCATCCTGATGCTACCTTTGATGCCCTTAAGGATATGGCTATAAAAGGACTGCGACCCTGGAAACACCCGAGATGGCAGCCCAGTGTCACCCGAGTGAAGCCACCCTAAAGCCAGCAGCATCCACCTTTTCCCCGCTGGTTGCGAAAGCCAAAACGCAGGTGGCGCCCCCTACTGAGCTGGACTGTCTGCGCTCAGAAGTGCGCCAGCTGACCAAAAACCTGGCCACTGTAATGAGTGCCCTGCAACTGCCGACGGAGGAAGAAGGAAAGATCCTGCTAGCTGACTGCCCAGAGGATGTCCCTTGGATGACCCGGAGGAGAAGGAGGACGTCGCCCCACCGGAGGAGGACAACGCCACCCCCAGGAAGGACCCGCGACCAGCATAATCCTCGCCGAGAGATCATCTGCTACCGCTGCCACAGAGAAGGTCACCCAGCACGTCGGTGTCCTTTCAATGAGCAAATCCTGGGTCCGAGGGCCAACACCCAGGAATAGACTCCTCAGGCCCCTCAGACTGGAACCGCAGGTTTGTGGGAGGAAGACCATACCTGTCCATCATACTGGACGAGATTGCAATCCCTGCCCTGCTGGACACTGGATCTCAGGTAACCGTCATACCTGATGTTCTCTACAATAGATACTGGTCCAGTGACGGTCTCCAACCCCCAAACCCTGACTTTGCCGTCTACGCCTCTAATGGCCTCCCTCTTGACTTACTGGGGTCTAAAAACGTAGACGTAAAAGTGGGTAGAGTGGAGCTAAAAGATCAGGGACTTCTTGTAGTGAAGACTGTTAATGAGGAAAATGGGTTGAATGTGGTTTTAGGCACTAACATTATTAGCAACTGTTTGGAGGAGGTTGTGTTTTTACTCCAACAGCTCGCCGAAGTTGCCAGACCAAGGCAAAAGGGAGAGATCCGAAGGAGATTCGGACCCTGATGTGCCAGCAGCAAGTGAAACTGACCGCTGGTGAGATTGGTAATGTACGGGTAACAGACCCGAATCCCATTGTGATACCCCCAATGAGTGAAATGCTTATTTGGTGTAGAGCAGCAATAGGTCTGAGAGGACAGAACTACCAAGCAGTAGTAGAGCCCCATTGTTCAGAACACAGACCTACACTCTTGACTGCCAGAGGGGTAGTGGATGTACATAATGGGAGGGTGCCAGTGTGTCTTCTCAACTGGGGAGAGGATGAAGTCAAAGTACCACGTTATGCCACTGTTGCTAAGTTACATGCTGTGGATAATAACTCCATTCACACGACGGAGCCCTTAACCTCCCCACAACCAGTGGAGGATAATGGCCCAACCACCCAGGTGGAGGATTGGTGTCAGCAGCTCCATGTCGGGACAGACACCACTCCAGCCCACCAGAAACAAGGAGTATACCGAGTAGTTCAGGAGTATGCACAGGTATTCAGCAAACACCCACTCGACTTTGGGAAAATTAAAGGGGTTCAACATCACATCCCCACAGGCAATCATCCTCCCATTAAAGAACGGTACAGGCCTATACCTCCAGCACACTACCAGAAAGCCAAGGAGATGTTGCGTGATATGAAGGAAGCAGGGGTGATAAGGGATAGTTGTAGTCCCTGGGCAGCACCTCTAGTCCTAGTCAGGAAAAAGGATGGAAGCATGAGAATGTGTGTAGATTACAGACAAGTAAATCGCATTACACATAAAGATGCATACCCTTTACCACGCATTGAGGAATCCTTAGCTGCATTAAAGACTGCTAATTACTTTTCCACCCTTGACCTCACTAGTGGGTACTGGCAAGTGGCTGTGGCTGAGGAGAATCGGGAGAAGACGGCTTTCACCACCCCGATGGGACTCTGTGAGTTCGACAGAATGCCGTTTGGACTCAGCAGTGCCCCTGGAACGTTTCAGAGAGTGATGGAGAGCTGCCTGGGACATCTCAACTTTGAAACTGTGTTGCTGTACCTGGACGACATAATTGTGTACTCCAAGACGTATGAAGATCACCTGAAGCACCTGGCGGAGGTATTCGAGTCACTGTCCAAGTATGGGATGAAACTGAAGCCTTCAAAGTGCCATCTGCTCAAACAGAAGGTACAGTATCTGGGACATATTGTCAGCTCAGAAGGAGTAGCGCCAGACCCCGAGAAGATCACCGCCATCCAGAAATGGCCGGAGCCGAAAAATCTCAAGGAGGTGCGACAGTTCCTGGGACTGACAGGATACTACCGGAGGTTTGTGAAGGATTACACCAAGAAAGCAGCGCCTCTGCAAGACCTCCTGGTGGGACAGTCCCTCAAGAGCAGAAATTCTCCATTCCATTGGGGTAAAGAACAGGCTGAGCATTCAAGGAAATGAAGGAGATCCTGACAGGTGATGAGATCCTAGCTTACCCTGACTACAGCCAGCCGTTCCTGCTGTATACTGATGCCAGCAATGAAGGATTGGGAGCTGTCCTCAGTCAGAAGCAAAATGGCCTGGAGAAAGTCATCGCCTATGCAAGCAGGAAGCTCCGCCCGACCGAGAGGAACCCAGAGAACTACAGCAGCTTCAAGTTGGAGTTCCTGGCACTGGTCTGGGCCATCACGGAGAGGTTTAAGCACTACTTAGCCTCCAGCAAGTTCACTGCCTACACCGATAATAACCCCTTGACGCATCTTGAAACAGCTAAGCTGGGAGCCATGGAACAACGATGGATGGCTCGGCTGTCAAACTACCAATTCACAATCAAGTACGAGCAGGCCGCAAGAATGCCAACGCTGATGCCCTATCCAGGATGCCTCATGAATCGGACACAGAAGAAGAAGTGGATGATCTGGAAGAGATTGAACTACCTGCCTTTCACAGGAATGGGATGATCCACGAGCAACAAGCCAGCAGGAGGCCGCGTGGTAAGACGTTAAATCCTTTACCTCACCACAGCTGGAAGGAGACTCAGGACAGCGATCCAGTTGTCAGCCGAATCAAGGAGTTGATAACTCAAGAAGGTTCCTCCTTGGAGAAGGATGCGCCTCTACAAGCAAAGCAGCTGTGGAAGAGAGAAGCCGGTTGTTCATCTACCATGAGAAGCTGTGCCGGAGGTACATCAACCCAAGGACCCATGAGATGGTATGGCAGATAGTAGTCCCCAGAGCAGACATCCAGATGGTGTTAGAAGCCTACCACGATCAAGTGGGACACTTTGGCTGGAAGAAGCTGGAGACCCTGTTGAAGTGTCGTTTCTATTGGGTGGGAATGCGCAGCTCCATCGAGAGGATGGTGCCAGAATTGTGGACCCTGTGGCCTCAGAAGAAAGGACTACAGCAGTCAGAAGGCACCCCTGCAACCCATCAAGACGACTCGTCCCTTGGAGATCGTGGCCCTGGACCATGTCAAGTTGTCACCCAGCCGGTCAGGATACTCCTATGCCCTGACTATGGTGGATCACTACTCCAGGTTCCTGGTGGTCGCCCCTGTCAAGGATCTAACGGCAGAGACAGCAGCAAAGACGTTCCAGGCGTATTTCTGCAGACCACACGGATATCCTGAGCAAGTGCTAACTGACCAAGGCCCAGCCTTCGAGGCCAAATTGTTCAAAGAGTTCTGTCACTTGTACGGGTGTAAGAAGATAAGAACCACACCGTACCACCCCCAAACAATGGTCTCTGTGAGAAGATGAATCATATCGTCATTGACCTGCTGAAGACTGTACCACTTGAAGAGAGAAATCGGTGGCCAGATTTACTACCTGACCTGGTAGATCTGTACAATCACATACCTGTGAGTTCCACCAATTGCACCCCAGCCTATCTCATGTGGGCCAGACAAGGAAAGTGCCCATGGATCTGGAGCTTGGTGTTGTAGAACCAGAAGCAGATGTGACTACTGAAGACTGGGACACAAACAGACAGGAACAGTACAGAAAAGTACAGGCCTGGTTGAAGATAGTCTCAATCGAGTAAGGGATAAACAAGAAGATCGCTACAACAAAAGTGCGCCAGCTGAACCTTTCGCACCTGGTCAAGTCGTGCTGAAAAGAAAGAGGAGGATACACAAACTCGACGATCAATGGGAAAGAGAGCCCTACATCGTGCAGAATTCAAGGTTTGACAACAAGAAAACGTGCATAATTAGCAAAGATGGAGGAAGAACGACTGCAACTGTATCCAGAGATCACCTAAAGTTGTGTCCAAATCCGTTAAAGCTTCAAGAGGAAGAACCTGTTGTCAATCAGAAAGAGCGTGATGAATCAGTCATACATACAGACTTAGGAGATTTCCCCGTGGATTGGCCTCGATTGGAGAAGCCGCAATCATTCCCGTGCTTCAATTCTATCAACCACAAGGAGAACCTCTACATCCAGTTGCACCAGTTGTTGCAGTAGAGTCAGTTCCAGAAGAACCTGCTCCAGCAGAACCCCAAGAAGCGGAATCCCAAGAAGTTGAATCTCAGGAAGGAGGATCCCCTGCAGAAGTCGAGCCGATTCACCCTGCTCACAGTGTGCTTGCCAGTCCAGTAGCGAGGTTAAGGCAATTCTATAATTCACTTTCACGCAGACCAAACAGGGAAACTGCTACCTCACAGGTCACTGCACCACGCAGATCAGAACGTAGCACAAAAGGACACCTCCCTGCTAGGTTTAGAGATTAGTTCAACCCTTGGCAAATGTAAATAATTGTCTAGAGCCACTGTACATAAATGTATATATTTTTGCTTATAATATGCTTTATTATACCGTTATTTATTAATCTGCTTGCCTTTTAATATTGAAACAAATGAATGGACATTATTTTTACTTGTTTTCTCTACCCCTTTTTTGAGCATCCTTTTCCAAAAGAGACTGGGACTTTTATGGTTGCTCAATTCCTCAATCCCTCATTGTGCTAATGTATATAGTTGTTCATTTACCGTTATGCAACAGTTCAAGAGTGCCTTACCTCCTGTAAAGGAAGAGTTATTAATACAATGTTTATTGTTATCTGTTTTTGTATTTCAGCCCCGGAGTGCGGAGTTCTACTAGAGGGGAATGTGGAGCCCAGCTGCGACTGGATCCATATCTTCCAGAAGGGTGCACTGAAAGAAGATACCACTAGAGGTCATTATTCACATTCACACATGTTCATCTTATCCCCAAAGACCACCAGAGGGAGCTGTGTAGGACACATAAAAGAAGCTGACACAGGAAGCATTCAGGTCAGTTCTGCTCAGTCATCTCTGAGAGCAGTTCAGTGCAGCCACCTCAGAGGGCTCAGTCAGTCTGCAGTGAGGGAAGTGCAGAGCTGAGGTTAGAGAGGCTGCAGAGCTATTCAGTTCAAGAAAGCAAGTGGAGTCTAGTAAAGAGTGAACAGAGATCACTCCAGCCTAGTCAGAGCTGAATCTAGGAGTGCAATTTAGTTAGAAGCGTGCCGACGCTGAGAGAGCGGTGAAGAGGCAGCCCACCAACTGCCAGTGTGTGATAGTGTGAGGATCCAGGTAGGCCGAAGGCGAGTGGAAAGTTTATGAGACAGTGGAGCCTTAATAGCTCACCTCAGCAAATATTACCGGACACCGGGGTCCGAGCCTATAGGGATCTCCACGGCCCATTAGGAGAACACCGGAGTTCCTGGAGGACTACAAGTCCCAGGAGTACCACAGAGCTGATATGTAGCAGGATCAGGAGGATGGAGTCTAGCCGTGCACGGCAAATAGAGACTGTGTACTTCAAGAAGAGGTCCAACCACAAAGTCAGCCAGGTACAAGACGGAGACTAAGCTAGGCCCAGCTACACGCAGGCCAAGACTTCATTACAAAAAGGCAGAGAACAGGAGGCCACACACCTACCAGTGGAGGAATCTGGATGTGCACCCTTCACCCTACAGCGCTCCGGGAGGTGCCTGCAACATCTTCAGTAAAGGTACCAAAGTGACTTGTGTGTGTGTCTCCCTTATTGCCCCTGACTGCCGGGTCCCCATCTGTCCTGCACCCTTGCAAATCTATCTGCCCTGGAGGAGAACTCAGCCTTACTTGTGAAAGGCTTAACACCTAGCTGCACAATATTAACCCTCCAGTGGATCTGCATAGCAGCGCTGGTCATCCTGACCAGATACACAAGTGGCGTCACGAATCCCCATATCATCATTCAAGTCACCTGTAAATATCCCACATTACAGTGAGTGCCCAGGGCAAGGACCGAGCTGTGCTACCCGTGACATTCCCCATAGACATCAACGGGCTCGGTGCCGAGTACCCCAAAACCCTGGCTGTGCGACTCAAGCACAGCTGGCATTCAACACAAGGACGGCCAGAGCGCTGACACTGCTCACCACTCTCTCTGCCTGTGCTCTGGCTGTCGCTCCTACCCTGCACTCTATTGTATTTGAGTCTGTAAGACACGAATATACTATTGATGTCGGCGCTGCCTGAGTCAGGAGCAGAGGAGCTGTAATCAGCTCACTGCTCTGCTTGGAACTCCAGCGCATGCAAAGTATATTGTACATTGTATTGAAGTGACATCATTGCGTAGTCCAACGCCCACTGCTGCATCACATGAAAGAGGAGACGGAGCTTCATTGGATGGGGAGCCTGGATTAGGTGAGTATAAGCTTTTTTAAATTTTATTCTATTATTTTCTTAATGAATGGAGGCTATTATACAGTATCTAGGGCCTGTGGGGCCATTCCAAGAGGGGCTGGCTATGGGGACATAAGGGGCTGGTTATGGAGACATTCCAAGAGGGGCTGGCTATGGGGACATCACAAGAGGGGGTTGGCTGTGTTGGCATATGGAGCTGACAATGGGGGCATTAAAATATGGGCTGGCTATGCGGAAAAAGGACTGGCTATGTGCTGGCTATGGGGAAATTACAAGAGGGGCTGACTATGGAGACATTACAAGAGGGGCTGTAGGGACATTATAAGAGGGTGAATATACTGTATTGGGTGCTGTTGTGGACCTTATATTGGGGGCTGTGGTGACCATACTAGAGTGGTGTGAAAAAATGTTTGCCCCCTTCCCAATTTCCTATTCTTTTTCATGTTTATCACGCTTAAATGTTTCAGATCACCAAAAAAAAATTAAGATAACACAAGTAAACACAAAATGCAGTTTTTAAATGAAGGTCTTTATTATTAAGGGAAAAATAAATCCAAACCTACAGGGCCCTATGTGAAAAAATTATTGCCCCTGAAGACTAATAGCTGGTTGGGCCACCCTTAGCTGACCCAAATACAATCGGGCATTTCAGATAACTGGCAATGAGTTTTTTACAATGCTCTGGAGGAATTTTGGCCCACTCATCTTTGCAAAATCGCTGTAATTCAGCCACATTAGAGGGTTTCCAAGCATTTACCGCCTTTTTAAGGTCATGCCATAGCATCTCAATCGGATTAAGGTCAGTACTTTGACTAGGCAACTACAAAGTCTTAATTTTGCGGCAAACATGAAAAATAATAGGAAATCAGGAAGGGGGCAAACACTTTCACACCACTGTATATAGGGGGCTTTGTGGGACATTATACTGTATATTGGAGGCTATGGTGGATATCATACTGTGTGGGTGCTGTGGGTGATATTATACTGTATATAAGGGGCTGTGGACTCATTACACTGTATCGGTGACTGGGGACCATAATACTGTATGGGGAGCTGTGGAGGACATCATACTATATAATGGGGGGCTTTAATGGACATAGTGTATATTAGGGCGGCTGTGGTCACTATCATACTGTGTAAGAGGACAGTGTGAGGAGGGGGTACAGTTTGGAGAGGACAATGTTGTGTGAAGGATGAGGACATAGTGTGAAAAGGGGCACAGTATAAATATGGAGAGGGGGCAGCATGAAATGTAGGCACAGTATGGAGAGAAGTTAGCATGGTAGGGGGACAGAGTGGAGCTATAGATAATGTAAGGGAAAACAGTGTACAGTAGAGGGGACAGCTGGAGTGGTTATAGCTGATAATGTGGTATAACTGCCCAACTGCCTGACATTAAGGAGGACAGTGTGGCGGGTGTAGCTCATAAAGACAGACAATGTGGAGGCCATGTAGCATAGGAGGCTTATTTATGGACAGATATTTGTATGCAGAGGTCATTTTATTAACACTTATTTTTAAGGGCACTGTGTTGGGATGTGCTGCAGAAGATATAGAAAAACTGGAGCAAGTTCAGAGAAGAGCTTCCAGGATGGCAGCAAAGTATGTCCTCCGAGCAACGGTTAGAGGATCTGGGAATGTTTACCGTGCAAAAAAGAAGGCTAAGAGGAGACTTAATAGGGGTCTACAAATATTTGAAAGGATGTCACAGTGTAGAGGGATCATCCTTATTCTCATTTGCACATGGAAACACCAGAAGCAATGGGATTAAACTGAAAGAGAGAAGATACAGATTAAATATTAGAAAAAAAACTTTTTGACAGTGAGGGTGATCAATGAGTGGAACAGGCTGGCACGAGAGGTGGTGTCTTCTCCTTCAATGGAGGTCTTCAGAGGATATAAACACATCTGTCTGAGATGGTTTAGCAAATCTTGCATTGAGCAGGAGGTTGGACACAATGACCCTGAGGTCCCTACCAACGCTAACATTCTATGATTGTATGAAAAACCATCATGCGTATCCTTTTATAATGGAGTCTGTAGCTTCCATTGGAGTAGCTGCCAAATGCTGCACACCTTAATTGAAACCAATCAACCCCATTATAGTTAAGTAATATTAGCTTCCATGACAGTCCTTGGGTTTGATATTTAAAATATAGGATGTCAGGGATGAATATCGCTATTTTTCCCTGTTCGGTATCGTGCAAATGGTCTGCAAGCAATGAATGATTCCATATCTAACTATAAAAACACACTTCCTGTTGAGCCTCAACCCTAAAGCCCACCACTTTTTTTTTTTCATACTTTTGTAGTTTTTTATCTTTTTGGGTGAAACAGGTAACAATTCTAGTGGAAGTGGCCATCATAGCTAGTTACCTGACCCATCAGAGAAGGAGGGGGTGTACGTTAGGGGTCCTGTTACCTTGGTCTCTGACCCATTTCTTTACATGTGTGGGGTTGAGGGTTCATGTAGGGGGGGGCGCTATTGGCTTCATCTGCCTAGGGCACCAAAATACCTTGTACTGGCCCTGGTTGTGTATGCAATAATATGAAGTATTGTCAGTTCTCGCTTCTGCAGACTGTATACAGGGTCTAGTCTAATTAGATGAATGCTGGATCGATGGAGACCCAGTCAGATTTTCACTGTAATTGGGGCTAATATACTAGCCCCAAATGCAGGAAAAAAAATAGGTTAAAAAAGTATTAAAATGCCAGTTGTTGTGAATGGGTTTGAGATGAGTTCTGAGCAGAGGCTCCCTCTGGTGGTTACAAGCGGTACTAGTGAGGATTGGGAATCAGGTGTTACTGATTGGTCTTATTTAAGGGAATCATTTTCCCATCAGGGTTGCCGGTGATCAATTGTTCTGGTCTGAATCCTTCTTTCCAGTTTCCCTTGTAGCCTGCTGTGTCGTGTCTGCATCTCCTGCTTTCAGATAAGACAATTTCTTATTTTGTGTTTTTGCTATATTTTTGCATTTTGTCCTGCACTTCTGTGGGGGCCTTCTGGGTCCCCTCCGGGGGCTTTTGCCCTCTCAGTTTAGTCCAGCCACTGTGTTTTGTACTTTTGCTTTTTGCAGTTTTTTCAGTGGCTGCTGTTTTTGTTACACCAGAGAACTAATTTAGGTGGTAGAGGTCGTGTGATCTCAGGTTATTTTGAAATTAGTAGAGTTGGTGTTTTTCAGGGTTTTCTGGGATTGCAGTAAGTACCCTTCCTGTCCTTTTCTATTTAGATAGTTTGGGCCCCAGCGTTTGCTCATACTATTTTCTTTCTGTGTCAGTATTTCCTCTTGTCTAACCGCCATTACATGTTTGGGGGCTTTCTATTATCTTTGGGGTTCTGCTCCGGGGCAGATAGCTTTCCTATTTCTATCTTTAGGTGTAGTTAGTTTCTCAGGCTGTGACGAGGCGTCTAGGACCATCGTAGGAACGCTCCACGGCTGCCTCTAGTTGCGGTGGTTAGTCAGGGTACTGCAATCTCATAGATTCCAACTGCTCTGGTGTATTTCCTTTTTTACCTGCACTCCTCAGCTACCGTAACATATCAGTATCACCGGCCATAAAAATTGTATGGTACTCACAGAAGGGAAAAAATATTTTGAAGGAAGAAAAGTTGTCAGAGATATTTTTCTGTTTGTTGCATTTTTTTTTTTTTTTTTTCCCTCTGTATCTCTGGGTGCTGGGGAGGATCTTTTCTCCCAATGGAGTTTGCACAGTTGTCTGGCCGTGTGGATCAGCTTGCCACTGAGGTTCAGAGTATTGTGCATATCTTGCTAGGTTGCCTGTTGTGGAACCTAGGATCCCCATGCCAGATTTGTTTTCAGGGGATCGAGCTAAGTTTCAGAATTTCAAAAATAATTGTAAATTGTTTCTTGCCTTAAAATCTAAGTCCTCAGGAAACGCAGCGCAGCAGGTTCAAATTATCATCTCTCTCCTGCGCGGAGATCCTCAGGATTGGGCTTTTTCCCTCACACCTGGGGATCCTGTTTGAGTGATGTTGATGCATTTTTTCAGGCTTTGGGGTTATTGTACGATGAGCCTAATGTCACTGATCAAGCTGAAAAAGCCTTGTTGGCATTAAATCAGGGGCTTGATGACGCTGAGTTATACTGTCAGAGATTCCGTAGGTGGGCAGTCCTGACCAAATGGAATGACGACGCTTTGGCGGCCCTTTTCCGGAAGGGTCTGTCGGATAATGTAAAGGATGTTATGGTGGGATTCCCTGTCCCCTCTGGTCTCAATGATTCTATGTCATTAGCGATTCAAATTGACAGACGTTTGCGTGAGCGGAGAAGTATGCGTGGAGTGGTGTTGCCTTGTGAGCCAGTGGTTCCTGCTGCTGTGCCTCCTGACCCTGTTTTGGTTGAGGGCAATCTGGAGTATGTGGTTGAGAAAATATTGGATTCTCGTTTTTCTAGACGAAGACTCCAGTATTTGGTTAAATGGAGAGGTTATGGTCAGGAAGATAATTCTTGGGTGTTTGCTTCGGACATCCATGCTAGGAGACTTATCCGTGCGTATCATAGAACTCATCCTGACCGACCTGGTTGCTCAAATGAGGGTTCGGTGACCCCTCCTCAAGGGGGGGGTACTGTTGTGAATGGGTTTGAGATGAGTTCTGAGCAGAGGCTCCCTCTGGTGGTTACAAGCGGTACTAGTGAGGATTGGGAATCAGGTGTTACTGATTGGTCTTATATAAGGGAGTCATTTTCCCATCAGGGTTGCCGGTGATCAATTGTTCTGGTCTGAATCCTTCTTTCCAGTTTCCCTTGTAGCCTGCTGTGTCGTGTCTGCATCTCCTGCTTTCAGATAAGACAATTTCTTATTTTGTGTTTTTGCTATATTTTTGCATTTTGTCCTGCACTTCTGTGGGGGCCTTCTGGGTCCCCTCCGGGGGCTTTTGCCCTCTCAGTTTAGTCCAGCCACTGTGTTTTGTACTTTTGCTTTTTGCAGTTTTTTCAGTGGCTGCTGTTTTTGTTACACCAGAGAACTAATTTAGGTGGTAGAGGTCGTGTGATCTCAGGTTATTTTGAAATTAGTAGAGTTGGTGTTTTTCAGGGTTTTCTGGGATTGCAGTAAGTACCCTTCCTGTCCTTTTCTATTTAGATAGTTTGGGCCCCAGCGTTTGCTCATACTATTTTCTTTCTGTGTCAGTATTTCCTCTTGTCTAACCGCCATTACATGTTTGGGGGCTTTCTATTATCTTTGGGGTTCTGCTCCGGGGCAGATAGCTTTCCTATTTCTATCTTTAGGTGTAGTTAGTTTCTCAGGCTGTGACGAGGCGTCTAGGACCATCGTAGGAACGCTCCACGGCTGCCTCTAGTTGCGGTGGTTAGTCAGGGTACTGCAATCTCATAGATTCCAACTGCTCTGGTGTATTTCCTTTTTTACCTGCACTCCTCAGCTACCGTAACATAACAGCCAGTATTTCAAAAAATAAAATTGTAAAAAGTTAATTTGATATAAATGAGAAATAAATAAAAAAGCATGTACATTTTTTTGCATAATTCACTGAAAGTCTAAATTGATGTTTGTATCCAATATATAAAAATATATTTTTTTTACAGAAAAGGAAGAAAAACATTTTCCGTATTTTTCGGATTATAAGACGCACTTTTTTCCCAAAAAATTTTTTTGGGAAAATGGGGGTGTGTTTTATAATTCGAATATATCTTACGGCCACGGTGGAGCAGGATCCCTGCAGGAGGAGGCAAGAGTGGCGCATTGCTGCAGGCGGCAGGCTGGGATGAGGGGGTGTTTGGAGGTGCGACACTGCGGGTGTTCAGTGGTGCGGGGGCTCCTCCGATTTTTGTGAAAACCGGTGACTCCCCACACTTCCATGGTTTACATAGCTGTGGACTCCGGGAACATGACTGCCGGGGTCAGTGAATGCACAGATGGAGATCTCGGCACCAAGATCTCAGGAAATGAGATCTCAGAGCCAAGATCTCCATCTGCGCATTTTCCCAGAGTCCACCGCAAAGTAAACCATGGAAGTACGGGGGCTCCGGGCTTTCACAAAATGTCGGTGGAGCCCCTTCACCACCAAACACCCGCAGCATTGCACATCCGAACACCCCTTTCTCCCAGTCTGGGGTCCGCAGCATCGCTCCACTCCTGCCTCTGCCAGCAGTGACCCTGGGACCCCGCTTCACTGCAGCCACCACCCCCCGGTAAGCAATAAGACGCATGGATTGTAAGGAGCACCACCATTTTATTAAAAAAATGTTTTTTTTCCTATTTTTCTCCTCAAAATTTGGGGGCGTCTTATAATCCGGTGCGTCTTATAAATCGCAAAATACGGTAAATGCATTTCAGTGATCCTTTATGGTCACAAAACAAAATATATATGAAAAACAGCATTATTTTCTCTACTTAGAACTGAAAAAAAGCCTATAAAATAAGAACAATAACAATATAGCTAGAATAATACCAATATAGAAAGACATATAGGTGATAGGCAAAGTTTATTAAATAATCAAAAAATACATACAGTATAAATGGAAAGAAATCTGCTTAAAAAGGCACACCAATCAGGATAATGATGGAAAATGATCAAAATTAAATCAATAATTTCCTGAAAGGAAAAGACAACAGGTCCCTCAAAGAAATGCCCTCCCAATTCATTCAACTATATATTGTAGGGAATAATTGATACAGACGACAATAACTGGCAATCAAAAATTAGCAAAATAATGCCATATAAAGACACGACTGATCAGATACCCTGAGTTACATAGAATAACAATAGTAAAAATAATGTAAACTGCTGTTGACTCCAGTATAAAGGGCATTATAGTATAATTTGGGCCAATGTATGAAAACAATATCTAAGTAAAGCTCTAATTGGAATGGACTATCACAGCGCAGCACGTTTGCCATATTCTAGACCAGACATTGCCGCAGAAATATATGCCGGCTGGTATAGATTCAGTTTTCTGACACACATACCACCTAAAAGATGCACCAAATTTATGAAGAGGCAAGAGCAACAGTTACTCCAGCGCTATAGGTTCAAGTATAGTGAATGAAGAGCCTTAATAAATTCACCTAATAGACAATACTAAATAGTGTGGTTTTCACTGTCAAATCCAAGTGGAGATATAAACGGCTGAGCAGAAAGAATAGTGCAAAATAGGGTCTTATCCGATAGTAATTACTAACAATGGCATCAATATATGCTGACCTGATCCCAGGTTGTATGGCTGCTGCAGATCCTCAGGTGATTTCACCAGATAAATATATAACAAATGGAAGGTTTGTGGTCTGTATCTGCGCTGCCAGGTGATGAAGAAACATCAAATGCCAGAGATAATGTAAAAAAAGGTTTTTTTAAAATTTTTCTAAGCATTTCAAAGTATAGCGCCCTTCTTCAGGAATCAAAAACCATGTGCATATAGAGGGTTCACAAAGGTTTATATAGTCTAGTGACCTTTTGATTGGGTGACGCTGACAAGCTTTTTCAAAGCTTGAATTGCTTATTGTGATTATGTGCGGTCGAGCCCCCACTCTGTGATTGGCTAAGGGGTGCTTCTGGGGACTCAGTGAGGCGGGGATTCCCTACCTTTTTAAGGATGGTGGTTTGGATGCCGAATGCGGCCAGCAACCATGCTGATACGTTATCGTTATACATCATAAGATATCATGCACTTTGTTCACTTTAGGTACTATTAGCACATGATGACTAAAAGCAGTAACAAACTATTGATGAAACACGTAGGGCTTACTATCCAGCGTGCTAATGGTTTAGATCTGGATAATAGACCCTAACATCAGAAGTACCCACTATAACTAATCTATACAAATATCAAAAGACAGACCGTCACTTCCAAACAGAAATCAGGGGTGAACAGGTGCTTACTAAGAGTAGCCATCTCCATATACAACTAACAAATAAAGTAGCACTCTGTAGCGCTATAGCATGCACACATGAAATATGAAAATTGAATTGCAGTACTGCATATTTGGAAGTGACGGTCAGTCTTTAGATATTTGTATACATAGGCTTTCTGACTGAGCACTCAGCCCCTCGTGTTTTTAATTACAGCAGGATCCTACCTTCCCATAAAGATTTAGACTTTAGTCTAAGAGAGGATTCACATTAGGCAGGTCCTGGCAACGAGAGTCGCCTTATCGTGGCTGCCGGGTACACATTAATTGGCCAATTTATGCGCTAACTATTCTCAATTTTTCAGATTTTCTAGTGCAGTAATGCAATTAAATTTTCATATTTCATGTTTGCATGCTATAGCGCTACAGAGTGCTGCTTTATTTGTTTAGCACTATAACTAGTGGGCACTTCTAGTGATGAGCGAGTATGCTCGTTGCTCAGGTGGTCTCCGAGTATTTGGAAGTGCTCGGTGATTTAGTTTCTGTTGCCACAGCTGCATGATTTGTGGCTACTTGACAGCCTGAATACATGTGGGGATTGCCTGTTTGTTAGGGAATCCCCACGTATTCAGACTGTCAAAAAGCCGCAAATCATGCAGCTGCGGAAACAGAAACTAAATCTCCGAGCACTTCCAAATACTCGGAGACCACCCAAGCATGCTCGGGAAAACCGGAGCAACGAGCATACTTGCTCATCACTAGTCACTTCTAGTCATTTACCTAAGTACTAATTCAAATTGATATTATATGACATCAGAACACCAAAATCAGTGGTTATCTTTTCATTATATTTGATTTGTTGTCTCCATCTGAATACTAATCTCTATCAACATATCTAAGAAAATATAAAGCTGCACTCTGGATTGTTTAGAATGGTAAATGTAGAAAATCTGAACTGCATTACTGCCATAGAACATTGGTTAAGTGCTATATAACGTACATGTGAAATAAAGAAAAATTGGAAATGCAATATTGCTATAGGAAAATTTACAGTAAAAAGAAGGTTCTTAGCACATAAATGGGCCAATGCATATGAGCCCAACAGCCACCGTCAAGGCGTACCTTATAGTTGGGTCCCTGTCCTGATAAGACACCTCTGTTGGTCTAAAAAGCCTACAATATATGGGGCAAGAAGGAACCAGCTAGTTAAAACCACCGCAGTCTGATGGGATTGGGCGTGGGAGTGAACAAGTCACATGAGTTTGCTACAAACTGAAAAACTGACCAGCACATCCCAACTAGTGTGAATAGGTGCCAGCTAACATAACAATTCTATGAAAATACAAAGCTGCACTCTGGATCGTTTAGAAAGGGTAAATTTGTCAGCAATCTGACAGGGCGTGCAGGAGGCTTGCCGATGCCTGCTCTCAGCAGGCACTGACACGCCACCTCCCTGCAGGACCCCGCAGCCATCTTGGATCTGGGGTTCTGTAGGAGGGGGCCCTCAGAACAACGCAATCACATCAAATTGTTCTGAGGGTCTCAGGGAAGCACGCAGGGAGCCCCCTCACTGCCCGATGCTTCCCTATGCCACCAGAACGCTGCAATCATGTTTGATCGCAGTGTTTTGGGGGTTAAAGTACCGGGAGCGGTCAGTGACGGCTCCTGGCACTTAGTGCCGGGTGTCAGCTGTGAGAATCAGCTGACACCCGGCCGCGCTTACCCCGTGAGCGCGTCCAATCGCATGTGACTTACTATCCCGTCCATGGTCATACGGGCCCAGGACCCATAGACGGGATAGTACGTCAGAAAGGGGTTAAAAGTTACATTTTAATATATTACTCCAATTGGATTTGACAGTCAACATTAATTATTGATTGGGTACACTTTAATATTGATAGACAATGAAATTATTCAATTATAAATAGTGTGGTTGCAACAACTATGTTCACAATTATTACCATATTGTGAACAAGGCATTGAAGTGTATTCTCTCTATAACCACTCTTTATTGACAGGTTAATTACCTCCACTTCATGATTGGGCCCTAGTGAAATGGAGAGCTGTGACTGAATAGACACTCTATGTAGCTCTACTCAATCATTGAATTGTAAAAAGTACACGTATTAATTATACGCCTTGCTGCAAGATTCACATATAATGAAAAACAAATATATTCAACATAATCTCCAAGGCTCTAGGTCAATGGTCCCCAACCTTTCTTAAATAGAAAGCCACATTTAGCTCTGAGAGAGGGTCATAAGCCACATACAGACATTCCCCCCTCTCCCCTGAGTAGTGACATCCTGCTCTTGCCCCCCTCAAATTATCAAGACCAAAAGCCCCCGTTTACCAGTATGATGACACCCAAAGTTTTCCCAGACCTTGTGTTGCCATTTCTTATACGCAATATACTTATAGTGGGTGAAATAAGTACTGAACACGTTACCTATTTTCTAAGTAAATAAATTTCTAAAGGTGCTATTGACATGAAATTCTCACCAGATGTCGGTAACAATCCATTCAATCCACACACAGCCAAAGAAATCAAACCATAGATGTCCATTAATTAAGTTATGTGTAATCATGATAAATTACACAGGTATAAAGTATTGAACACATGAAGAAGGAAGAGCAAAAAGTCATGGAAAGTCATGGTACTGAAAACTATCAGTAATTAGAAAGCAATCCTGTCACTTAGTAAAAAATATTGGTTGGTTGAACTGATGGCCTATAAAAAGTGTCTCATTACCAAGGTGCCATCCATAATGGGTAATACCAGTGAGTTGTCTCAAGATCTTTGCAACCTTATTGTTTCAAAACATATTGATGGCATTGGTTACAGAAGAATTTCTAAACTACTGAACATTACAGTGGACACTCTCGGGGCCAAAATCTGGAAGTGAAAAGAACATAATTTCCTCATAAACTAGCCACGATCAGGTGCTCCTCCCTGCAAGATTTCAGACATAGGAGTGAAAACAATTATCAGAAGAGTTGTCCTAAAGACCATTTGTGGTGAGCAACAGAAAGACATAGGAATCAGCAGTTACAATTGTTTAAAAGAAAACTATAAGTAACGCAAGTAATGGCCTGTAATTACGCTCGCCATGCAAGACATCATTGCTGAACAAAAAGCATGTTCAAATGTGTTTAAAGTTTGCTCAACAACATTTAGACAAGTCTGTGAAATACTGAAAGAATATAGTCTGTTCAGATGAGACCAAAATTGAACATTTTGGATGCCATAATACCAGGGCCGGCTCCAGGTTTTTATGGGCCCCAGGCGAAAGAGCCTCAGTGGGCCCCTTTAACACAGACCACGATTCATGATGCACAGATACAGCAGAGAAATATGGGTACAGTACAATGCCAAATACTTCTCTTCTTACATTACATGAGTGATATCTATTGTAAATTGTACAATAGCTCAAAAACCGCCAAATCCTCACAGCGCACAGTACAGACTGGACAGTACAGTCCTCCATACAATATTATGGGCACCACAGTCTCCCCCTCATCACCCATATAATACCCCATGCAGGATGTCACCCCCCATATAATGCTCCATACAGAATACTGGACCCAATATAATGCTCCATACAGGATACTGGACCCAATATAATGCTCCATACAGGATACTGGTCCCCATATAATGCTCCATACAGGATACTGGTCCCCATATAATGCTCCATACAAAATATGGAGCTCTCCTCTGCGCTGTACTGCGTTCTGCACTGTTACAGCTCAGGAAAGGGCGCTGTGGAAAGACTCCCCATTATCATCATCATTGCCTCCCCATCATCATCATGGCCTCCCCATTATCATCAATGCCTGCCCATCATCATCATCTCCTCCCCATCATCATCAATGCCTGCCCATCATCATCTTCTCCCCATCATCAATGCCTGCCCATTATCATCAATGCCTGCCCATTATCATCTTCTCCCCATCATCATCAATGCCTCCCCATTATCAGCAATGCCTGCCCATCATCATCTCCTCCCCATCATCATCAATGCCTGCCCATCATCATCTTCTCCCCATCATCAATGCCTGCCCATTATCATCATCTTCTCCCCATCATCACCAATGCCTCCCCATTATCAGCAATGCCTGCCCATTATCATCATCTTCTCCCCATCATCACCAATGCCTGCCCATTATCATCTTCTCCCCATCATCATCATCAATGCCTCCCTATTATCAGCAATGCCTGCCCATCATCACACACAGACAGCACACAAGCACTCTCTCACATACTTATACACACACACACACACACACAAAGCACCGCACTACATACACACAGACACACACAGAGACATACACACACACGTCTTACCTGTCCGACGTCCGCGCGCTCTGTGCCACAGCCGGCCGCTGAATGATGACGTCATTCAGCGGCCTGCTGTGAGAGGAAGCGCCGGCGCCCCCTGGAGGCCGGAGCTGCGGCAGCGGAGGCACGGGAGAGGTAAGTATTGTGCCAGCTGATGCCGGGGCCCTGAGCAAGCGGGGGGGCCCAGTGGCGGCGCTGACACCGCTCTCCTCCGCTAACGGGCGGGGGTGCCAGACTGCGAGTGGGCCCCCCCCGCCTGCTCAGGGCCCCGGCACTTGCCCGGGTGTGCCGGGTGCTGACGCCGGCCCTGCATAATACACATCATTTTTGGAGGCCAAAAGGCTCTGCTTATCACCCCAAAAACACCATACCAACAGTGAAGTTTGGAGGTGAGAACATCATGGTGTGGGGCTGTTTTTCATCATTTGGCACTGGAAAACTTCATATAATTGAAGGAAGGTTGAATGGATAATTTTACAGAGACATTGTTGATAAAATCTGTTGCCATCTAGGATGATGATGATGATGATAAAACGAGGGTGGACATTTCAGGAAGACAATTATCCCAAACACACAGCCAAGAAAATTCTCAATTTGCTTCAGAGAAAGAAATTAAAGGTGCTAGAATGGCTGAGCCAATCACCTGACCTTAATTCAATAGAAAATTTATGGAAGAACCTAAAGCTCAAAGTTCATAGAAGGCGTCCACGGAAGAATGTTTCTGTGGAAGAATTGGCCAAAATCACCTGATCAATGCATACGACTAGTTTCTTCATACAAGAGGCGTCTTGAAGCGGTTATCACCAACAAAGGCCTTTCTACAAAGTATCAAATACATTTCAGTAAGCATGCTAAATACTTTTTCCCTGTGTCATTTTTCATTATTACACATAACTTAATTTATGGACATCTATGGTTTGATTTCTTTAACTGTGGGGATTGGAACAGAGATTTGATGAGAATCTCATGTCAATAGCACCTTTAGAAATATATTTACTTAGAGAATAACTGAGGTGTTCAATAGTTATTTCACCCGGTATTCTTACATCTAGCATTCCATGGCATTGTCACATCCAACTTTAACCCCTTAACGACCAGAGCTATTTTTGGTTTTGCATTTTCATTTTTTGCTCCCCTTCTTCCCAGAGCCATAACTTTTTTATTATTTGGTCAATATGTCCATGTGAGGGCTTGTTTTTTGCAGGACGAGTTGTACTTTTGAATGACACCATAGGTTTTACCATGTCGTGAAACAGAAAATGGAAAAAGATTCCAAGTGCAGTGAAATTGCAAAAAAAGTGCAATCCCACATTTTTTTTTCCACCATGTTCACTAAATACTAAAACTAACCTGACATTATTATTCTCCAGGTCATTACGAGTTCATATACACCAAACATGTCTAGGTTCTTTTTTATTGAAGTGGTGAAAACAAATTCAAAAATTTGTTAGAAAAAAAAAGCGCCATTTTCTGATATCCATAGCGTCTCCATTTTTCGTGATCTTGGGTTGGGTGAGGGCTTATTTTTTGCGTGCCGAGCTGCCATTTTTAATGGTAACATTTTGCTGTAGATACGATCTTTTGATTGCCTGTTATTTCATTTTAATGCAATATTGTGGCGACCAAAAAAGTAATTCTGGCGTTTTTAATTTTTTTCTCGTTACGCCATTTAGCGATTGGATTAATTTTTTTTTATTTTGATAGCGATTCTAAATGCAGCGATACCAAATATGTGTTTGTTTGATTTTTTTAAATTGTTTTATTTTGAATGGGGCGAACGGGGGGTGATTTGAACTCATGTTTTTTTTATTTTTTTAATATTTTTAAAAACATTTTTCTTTTACTTTTGGCATGCTTTAATAGTCTCCATGGGAGACTAGAAGCTGCCATAACCCGATCAGCTCTACTACATACAGGCGACAATCAGATCATCTGTATGTAGCAGAATTGCTCATTTGCTATGAGCGCCGACCACCAGGCAGCGCTCATAGCAATCCGGCATTGACAACCATAGAGGTCTGCAGAAGACCTCTGGTTGTCATGCTGACCCATCAGTGACCCGCGATCACGTGACGGAGGTCACCGATTGGCAGATTTCTGGCGCGATTGCTGGAATCGCATGTTAAATGCCGCTGTCAGATTTTGACAGCGGCATTTAACGGGTTAACAGCAGCGGGTGGATCTCGATTACACCCGCGGCTGTTCTGGGCACATGTCAGCTGTTCAAAACAGCTGACACGTGCCGGGAAAGATGTGGGCTCACCGCTGGTGCCCACATCAAAAGGAGGAAGTCCGACATCTGCATAAATTTACACCTGTCAGAAAGGGGTTAAGCACTTCCTGCAACTGGTAGTAACATTCTATCTCCAGATTACTATACTTAATTTATCTCTAAAACCCCAAATCCAGTACATGAGCATCCATATCTGGTCTTCTATGTGGGGCTACTCATAAAAGTCACCATCTGGAGTCCTGCTTTTCATAGCTGTTTTCTAGACATGGTGCTAATGCACCAAGCTGGCAGACAGCCGCAAGCCACAAATCATAGGCCCGTTAGCCACATGTCGTTTCCGAGCTATAGGTTGGGAAACCCTGCTCTAGAGCTGTACTGTAGTGGTGATGCTTAGGTCTGGCCATTTTATTCAAGGTACTGAGGCTATTTTCATCAGTATGTCGAAATAGCACAATTAACCATAACTGAAATTCTTTCACTTGATTTCAAAGCAAAACAGACTGTAAAATAAAGCGATACCTTATATAAACCCTATAAAACTAACAGTTTAACATTGGACATGTTTTTGGCAAAAACACAGCGCTGTTAGTGGGAAAGTAGTTGCAGCTATGAAAACATTTTGCTGTGCACATCATGCTACAATACAAAAATAAATGACACGCCGTTTACCCACTTGGACGCGTGCCTTCTCAGAACTCTTTCATATCAAGAGAGGAACTAGTTGTAATGCGCGGTTTAATTTTCTCAAATCACAAGAATTTGCCAAGTTGCAAGATATTTGGCACAGGTTACAAATAAAGCAAGCTGAAACGATTATTTACACTAGACAAATAACCTTTAGTGGAAATGTATTTTATAGCTCGTTATGGTTAAGTTTTATGATGCTAATTGCTGTAATTTCATTGCAAATGGGGATATTTACAGAACCACAAAATTATATTTTGTGAACAAAATTTAGTTAATGAGGGATACAGAAGAAAATATTATTTACTGTGATACCCATACACATTACAGTAGAGTCATATGGGGTTGTGTCGACTTTTCCACGATGGAGTACAAGATCGAGGTGTCTTGCAACGGCTTATTCACCTCCTGGTGGGAAAGGAAAGCTGTTGGCTGACAGTCATTGATGGTGTATGGGTCCCTTATCACCTAATGATTGTAGATTGTTTATTCTGATGACTTTTTAGTTTCAAGCAACATCCATAGATGGGTGTCACTGTCTATATACAACTCGTTATAATAATTTTTAATTCTGTAGCGTCAACATATTCCGCAGCACTTTACATTTTAGAGGGGACTTGTACAGACAATAGACATTACAGGAAAACACATAAAATCAACATATGGGCGACACGAGGGGAGAATGGTAATAAACATTTTTATTCTACAGACTAGCCATTAATAAAATACATAGGGGGATTCACAATGATGTGTGAACCAGTTACCAGCCAGTACCTGTACATGTACAGGAACAGAGGGCTAATAAGTGAGTGGAGGATGAGTTAACAGATGCCTAGAGGTTCTTGATTTGGAAGAAAATTTTGTGTGGGCATTTATTCACATTTTTGTGTGTATGAAGTTGTTTATATTTCACAGGTTTTATTTTTTGCTTTCATGAAACATATACTTCCTATAAAACTAGTATTTTATTAAATATATTAAAATATACCAGCAAAAATCAGTGCAGGAAATAGACATACATAAAAAAAAAAGAACTCAAGAAATTAGGAGTTGATAGACCTAGGATATAATATTGTAGTCCAAAGAAATGTGGATATAGATGAATCCACCTGAAAACACCAGGCAACACCAAGGACCTTGTGAATCCCTTATCTAGTGGCCTAAACTGGTACTATCTAGCCATGGAAGTTGGCACCCTATGCAGGACGAGATGTGGCGCCTCCGCTCAAACGGTCTCTCTGCCTAAATAGCCCTAGCAAACCCTGCTGCACATAGAGAAATCCGTATAGATGATTAAAGATAGTTGCAACAGTGGTGCAGATGGTTATTTGATTATCCAATTACATTAAGCTGTGCAAGAGAACTTTTTCCTTCCTGTAACCCGGGGCGTAAAGATCACGGACAGTTTGGGTGGGGGGCCTGCTGACGTCAGCGCAAACTTCAACTGGATTTGTGTGCTCGGATGCTCATTCAGCTGAAGTGTATTGCGGCACAGAGTCCCGCCAGGTCCGTGGGCTGCAATACACGCCGATTGCCAATGAGAGGCCAGCAGCTAATGTCGGCGCAAGCGTGACTGCTGACATCATGTGGTCTCATCGCTTGCATGCTGAAGTCAGCTGTCGGATTCAGAAGAGGACGCTGTGTTGCGAGGTAAGGGAGAGAAGGTGAATATAATAAATTTATAGAAAAAAATTAATTAAGAACAGCGGCAGAATGGGGGACACATACCAAGATGGGCTCAGGATGGTTGACATACATACAGTACCAGGATGTGGAACAAATATACCAGAATGGGGAACATATATACAAGGATGGGCAACATATACATCATGATGGGGAACATATATACCAGAATGGGAAACATATATACCGGGATGGGGGACATATATAGACACTAGGATGAGGGACAGATATCCGAGAATGGGGACATATACACTAGGATGGGGAACATATATAACAGGATGGGGCCCAGGATGAGGGACATATATACCAGGTTGAGGAACATATACACCAGGATAGGGGACATATATAGACACTAGGATGAGGGACAGATATCCGAGAATGGGGGACATATATACTAGGATGGGGAACATATATAACAGGATGGGGCCCAGGATGAGGGACATATATACCAGGTTGAGGAACATATACACCAGGATGGGGAACATACTGTATATACCAGAATAGAGGTCATATATACCAGGATGGAGGACGTATATATACACTACGATGAGGGACATATATATCTGATATCCGAGGATCGGTGACCTATATACTAGGATGGGGAACATATATACCAGAATGGGAACATATATACCAGGATGGGGGTTATATACACCAGGATGGAGGACATATATTTACCCAAGGATGGGGCCTGGATGAGGGACATATATGCCAAGAAGGAGCCCAAGATGGGGGCACATTACATACATAATGGGGGAAGAGGAGCAACTCTTATGTTCTTATAGGATTTAGAACGCTACAAGGGCCCATACATTTGACCAACATGTGGAGGCGGGGGGGGGACAGGTCCAAATTTTGCATCAGGGCCCATTAGACTCTAGATACACCACTGTCTGCAGTACTTATCCTCAAGTTGTTTGAGGGCTTATTTTCAGAGTGGTGATCTGACAGGTTTATGGATACCAATTTGGGATACATACAATGATTTTGATTGCATATTTCTAGAGAGGATGTGGTGTCTATTTTGGCGTTTTGTTTTCTTTTCCACATTACGACTTTTACCATTTGAGTTAACTAATTTTATATTTTGATAAACTGAACTTTTACGTACAAGGTGATACCAAATACATTTATTTTTGTAACGTCTTTATTTTCAATGGTGAGAAAAGGGGAATGGTTTGATTTTTTATTTTTAAAAACATTTTTTTACTTTATTTTTTCATCCCTCTAGAGGTCTTTAACCTGCAATGATACAATCACCTATACTAAATTGTAAAATTTATATACATTTTATAGCTTCCCTTTTTATATGTTTTTATGGGGTTTTTTATGTCAAATTTTCTAAGTAGGCATAAGATTGGCCTATTGACTAAACCAATTGGCAGACATAATAGCAGTTAAACTGTTAGCAATCCTATATTAATGGCATATTTTTTTGCTGCATAGGGTGAAAAAAGAAACTTTCAAACATTCTGCCAGATTTGTTTTTGGAAGATGTTCCACTTAAATATTTAAAGATGCATGGATTTTAGAGATGTGGGATTTTGTGTCTATTCATGGACATCAGAGCTCTAAATAGGTTGAACATGGATGTTGGGTGACAAGGCTTGACGGCTTGTATTCTGCTCCCCATTTTGTCCCCAAGATCTTTGGCATCTTATATTTGGTAACGGTTTTGCCAGATATTGCAGCTCAGCTCTTTTCACAAGAATGATATAGAAATGCCTTCTGTAAGGTGATTGTGGCGAGGCGATCATAATCGGATTTTGATAGCCTCGACATTACTGAAACGGTGCTGGTATCGGACTATAAGGGTATATTTATTTTAGGCTACTTTCACACTTGCGTTTTTTTTTGCGCTGCGTTTCGAGCGCACATGAAGCACATTAAAAAAAACGCATGCAAACGCTTGTAAACACTGCGATATTTAGTCGCATCAGCATGCGCATTACGACAAAAAATGCAGCGTTTGTCTGCGATTTCATGCGTTTTTGCATGCATTTGCGTTTTTTTGGCGCATGGGTTGTCAATGTCACACTTCTATCATCTTTGGCTCTATCATCTCTGTCGCTATCATTTCTGTCTCTATCATCTCTGTCTCTATCATCTTTGGCTCTATCATCTCTGGCTCTATCATCTCTGGCTCTATCATCTCTGGCTCTATCATCTTTGGCTCTATCATCTCTGGCTCTATCATCTCTGGCTCTATCATCTCTGGCTCTATCATCTCTGGCTCTGGCTCTATCATCTTTGGCTCTATCATCTCTGGCTCTATCATGGTTTAAACAAGTGTTTAGACATTATTTACTGAAAAATCGCATGCATGCAAAAGCGCTGACAAGCGCAAAGCCATGCGCACGCCAGCGCCCCCATAGACTGCAATGTTATTTTTTGCGCATAGCGCGCGCACATGTTTTTTTAAAGCGGTTGGGAAAAAAAAATGCAACATGTAGCGTCTAGCACGTATGGGCGCACACCGGGAAAATGCGCAGCGCACGACAAACGCAGATGAACGCGTGCAAGCGCTAGACCATGTTAAAGATAGGGGAACATTGCGCATGCGTCCGATAGTGCAAGATGCGCTGCGCAAAAAAACGCAAGTGTGAAAGTAGCCTTACATGGGTACATAATCATTTAAGAAGAGCTTATCCAAACAGTGGATAAATCTTGTAAGGTTTCTACTTACAGCAACCAAACAATCCTAACAAGGACTCCCAGAACTTTAATCTTCCTCAAGTAGTAGCTGACTGTAACCATATGAGTGTTTCGCAGGCATCCGCCAAACCATCATCCTGCCATATAGTGAATCTGGATTTTTCACTCATTAATTTATTTCCAGTGCTCCGGCATGCAGTGGCGAGATACTTCAGCCATGGCTTGGAACTAGACTGTGTGAATATTTCGTTAAGAAAACACATTTTTGTGTGTTTTAATTCAAATACAGCTGAGAAATTAAAGGGGTTGCCTACCTTTCATGACAATTTTTTTTCTTAAATGTATACATTGGGGGCTAAAAATCATTTTTAAAATTTTGTGTCTTCTCGTCCCCAATTTTTATTTTCCCAAGGGAGACAGGAGAAATTGGACCCGAAAAGTTGTTGTGCAATTTTTCCTGAGTACGCTGATACCCTAAATGTGGGGGTAAACAACCAGTATTTGGTTGCATGGCAGAGCTCGGAAGGGAAGGAGTGCCGTTTGACTTTTTCAATGCAGAATTGGTTGGACGCCATGTCGCGTTTGGAGAGCCTCTGATGTGCCTAAACAGTGGAAACCCCCACAAATGACACCATTTTGGAAACTAAACCCTCAAGGAACTTATCTAGATGTGTGGTGAGCACTTTGAACCCCAAGGGCTTCACAGAAGTTTATAACGTAGAGCCATAAAATTCAAAAATCATTTTTTCGACAAAAATAATCTTTTCACCGCTAATTTTTATTTTACCTAGGGTAACAAGACCACAAAAGTTATTGTGCAATTTGACCTGAGTACGCTGATACCCCATATGTGGGGGTAAACCACTGTTTGGGTGCATGGCAGAGCACGGTGTTGTGAATGGGTTTGAGATAAGTTCTGAGCAGAGGCTCCCTCTGGTGGTTACAAGCAGTACTAGTGAGGATTGTGAGGACTGGGAATCAGGTGTTACTGATTGGTCTTATATAAGGGAGTCATTTTCCCATCAGGGTTGCCGGTGATCAATTGTTCTGGTCTGAATCCTTCTTTCCAGTTTCCCTTGTAGCCTGCTGTGTGTGTCTGCATCTCCTTATAGATAAAACAATTTTTATTTTGGTTTTTCTAATTTTTGATTTTGTCCCGCACTTCTGTGGGGGCCTTTAGGGCCCCCCCGGGGGGGTTTTCCCTTCGTTTTGCCAGCCCCCGTGTTTTTTTCTTTTGCTTTTCCTGGGTGCGTTTTGTTTTTTTTTACACCCAAAAACTAATTTTTGGGGGTAGAGGTCGTGTGATCCAGGTGATTTTGAAAATTGTAGGTTGGTGTTTTTTTAGGGTTTTCTGAATTGCAGTAATCCCCCTTTCCCATCCCTTTTTTGTTTGGTTTGGGCCCCAGCTTTGCTATACTATTTTCTTTTTTGTGTCGTATTTCCCTTGTCTAACCCCCATTACATGTTTGGGGGCTTTCATTTCTTTGGGTTCTGTCCGGGGGAGATAGCTTTCCTATTTTTATCTTTTGGTTAGTTAGTTTCCAGGCTGTGACAGGGTCTGGCCAACGAGGAAAGCTCCACGGCTGCCCCATTGCGGGGTTTTTCAGGTACTGCAATCTCATAGTTCCAACTGCTCGGGGTATTTCCTTTTTTTCCTGCACTCCCCACTACCGTAACTAACAGTATCACCGGCCTAAAAATTGTATGGTACTACAGAAAAGGGAAAAAAAATTTTTAAGAAAAAAAGTTGTCAAGAATTTTTTGTTTGTTGCATTTTTTTTTTTTTTTTTTTTCCCCGTTTCTTGGGTGTGGGGGGGGCTTTTTTCCCAAAAGGGGTTTGCACGTTGTTGGCGTGGGATCAGCTTGCCCTAGGTTTAGGTATTGCTGATATCTTGCTAGGTTCCCGTTGTGGAACCCAGGATCCCCCCGCCGATTTTTTTTTAGGGATAAACTAAGTTTTGATTTCAAAATAATTGTAATTGTTTTTTGCTT
>JARQOD010000002.1:337136454-337180243 GCA_033576555.1 Oophaga sylvatica | reverse complement strand
GTATCAGGGAAAAAGCCCAATCCTGAGGATCGCCGCGCAGGAGAGAGATGATAATTTGAACCTGTTGTGCTGCGTTCCCTGAGGACTTAGATTTTAAGGCAAAAAACAATTTACAATTATTTTTGAAATTCTGAAACTTAGCTCGATCCCCTAAAAACAAATCTGGCATGGGAATCCTAGGTTCCACAACAGGCAACCCAGCAAGATAGATAGCAATACTCCGAACCTCAGTGGCAAGCTGATCCACACGGCCAGACAACTGTGCAAACTCCATTGAGAGAAAAGATCCTCCCCAGCACCCAGAGATACAGAGGGAAAAAAAAAAAATGCAACAAACAGAAAAATATCTCTGACAACTCTGACAACCTTTTTTCTTTCACAATATTTTTTCCCTTCTGTGAGTACCATACAATTTTCAATTTTTAGGCCGGTGATACTGTTATGTTTCGGTAGCTGAGGAGTGCAGGTAAAAAAGGCAATACACCAGAGCAGTTGGAATCTATGAGATTGCAGTACCCTGACTAACCACCACAACTAGAGGCAGCCGTGGAGCGTTCCTACGTTGGTCCTAGACGCTTCGTCACAGCCTGAGAAACTAACTACACCTAAAGATAGAAATAGGAAAGCTATCTGCCCCGGAGCAGAACCCCAAAGATAATAGAAAGCCCCCAAACATGTAATGGCGGTTAGACAAGATGAAATACTGACACAGAAAGAAAATAGTATGAGCAAACGCTGGGGCCCAAACTAACTAAATAGAAAAGGATAGGAAGGGTACTTACTGCAATCCTAGAAAACCCTGAAAGGCACCAACTCTACTAATTTCAAAAACACCTGAGATCACACGACCTCTTCCACCTAAATTAGTTCTCTGGTGTAACAAAATCAAAACAGCAGCCACTGAAAAAACTGGAAAAAGCAAAAGTACAAACATCAGTGGCTGAACAAAACTGAGAGGGCAGAAGCCCCCGGAGGGGACCCTGAAGGCCCCCACAGAAGTGCAGGACAAAATGCAAAAATATAGCACAAACACAAAAGAAGAAAAAGTCTTATCTGTTAGCAGGAGATGCAGACACGACACAGCAGGCTACAAGGGAAACTGGAATAAAGGATTCAGACCAGAACAATTGATCACCGGCAACCCTGATGGGAAGGTGACTCCCTTATATAAGACCAGTCAGTAACACCTGATTCCCAGTCCTCACAATCTTCACTGGACAGACTAGCACTGCTTGTAACCACCAGAGGGAGCCTCTGCTCAGAACTCATCTCAAACCCATTCACAACACTGCAAACAGCGTGCACCATACTACACTGCCTGGAGACTGGAGCTGGACACTGGACGATCCATCTTGGACCCATACACTGCCTGGAGACTGGACCTGCAGACTGGAAGATCCACCTTGGACCCATGCACAGCCTGGATATTGACTGGAGACACTGTGCCTGGACTCAAGACCGATCCAAAGTGCAAGAATGTGAGTATTCTTTAAACAAATGACAGGCTGTCCTTATAATGTAATATGTGCTCATCATTATTTTTGATTTTTTCAGCATGTCTTCTGGATCCGAATATTCACCATCCCGGCAAGAACTGGCGGAAGCAGAGCATGATGTGAGTATCTTCCTGCCTTTGGGTAAGTATAGCTGCTGAATCTACAAATGTCCTAATTCTGTTCCTTTTTCAGACATCATCGTCGGACACGGCCATTGAGGAGTCTCAGGAGCAGTCGCAGCCGAGTCAAGTCCCGGTGGCGAGACGGAATGTAAGTATATAGCCTTTTAATGTATTTTTCTTTTGTACGCCTATTGTTATTTTCTTTATAAAAAATATACAAGATTGTAATTTTTATTTTGTTTCTTCTAGGTTCCACAACGCGATGACGACCTGTATGTGGACAACGAGGCCCTCATCTGCCAGGTCCATGAACGTGTCCCGTTGTGGGACAGCCGTGATCCGCAGTACAAGGACAATGTGGTGACCCGGCGTCTATGGAACGAGGTGGCCGCAGCGTTGATGGATGGCTGGGACAGCGCCTCTCCAAACCTGAAAAAGGCGTTTAGTAAGTATTTTCATTCTCTGTACTGCTCACTGTTGTTCCTGATGGCACTGATGGGTTTTCTGGCAGATATATTCTACCAGCAAAAACAACAGTGTCATGTGGTTCAACAGTGTCTGCCTTGGTGATTCTTGAGCTATGTGATTTGCATTCTATTCATGTTTTATGCCCAGTGACTCTTGGTCCTCATTGTACTGTTGTTTTTGATGGTAGATATATTCTACCAGCAAAAACAACAGTGTCATGTGGTTCAACAGTGTCTGCCTTGGTGATTCTTGAGCTATGTGATTTGCATTCTATTCATGTTTTATTGCCCAGTCACTCTTGGTCCTCATTGTACTGTTGTTTTTGATGGCAGATATATTCTACCAGCAAAAACAACAGTGTCATGTGGTTCAACAGTGTCTGCCTTGGTGATTCTTGAGCTATGTGATTTGCATTCTGTAGCGTCGGCGTCCCTGCCCTCTGCTAGGCAGGGACGCTGTTCCCCTCATCCCTCTGCTCCGAGCCCGGCGTCCTCCTCCCGCTCACCTGGGAGCGCTCACCTGTTACCTGCCTGCTAGCCTACCTGGAGGCCCCGCCGTCCGACAGTCTGCCCACCATCACCTGCCAGTCTGTCTATGGACCAGCCTGCCCGCTCACCTGGGAGCGTTCACCTGTTACCTGCCTGCTAGCCTACCGGGAGGCCCTGCCGTCACGTGCTGTGATCACCTGCTTTTCCAGAGACTCTCGCCCGCTCACCTGGGAGCGCTTATCTGCTATCTGCCTGCTAGCCTACCGGGAGGCTCAGCCATCACATGTCGTATCTACCTTTACCCAGAGACTGCCCCGGTCACTTGCCGTGACCTCCTGCCCGTTCATCCAGAGACTTCTCCGGTCACTTGCCATGACCCCCTGTCCGTTCATCCAGAGACTGCCCCGGTTACCTGCTGTGACTGTCTGCCCGTCTACCCTGGTCGCCACCCGCTCCCTTACAAGGACCGCCCCCTTGTATAGTAGCTCAGAGGTTCCGCCTTCCAGACCCGTTACAGTTTGCTCGGGCCATGGAACCCGGTGGCACCCAGGCTCCCTCACTCTCGGACCTGTGTCATGAACTGTCCCGTCAGAGGTCCCAACAGGAGTCCATCCTGGGTCACCTGCGGAATGTCAATTCTCGCCTGGACACTCTGACTGCTCCACCAGCAACCACCGCTTGTGCCACAACCCGCAATCCGGCGGCTCTGCTGCCCACCCATTCCATGGTTTCCTGTCCCGGACCCCGGCTTTCTGCACCTCATCGCTTCGGAGGCAACCCCGCTCAGGCTGGGGCTTCATTAATCAGTGCACCCTGCACTTTGAACTCCTGTCCCACCAGTTTAACTCCGATCGGGCCAAAATTGCCTTCATCATGTCCCATCTCACCGGGGAGGCCCTGGCCTGGCTAAATCCTCTTTGGGAGAGAGGAGACCCCCTGGTGTCCGACCTGCCTGCCTTTCTCTTGGCTTTCCGGAAGGTCTTCGACGAACCGGACGGAAGACCTCATCCGCATCATCTCTGCTATGCCTCCATCAGGGAAGTCTCACCGTGGGCCAATATGCCATACGGTTCCGTACCCTTGCCTCGGAGCTGGCCTGGGATAACGACGCTCTGGTATCTGTCTTCTGGGAAGGTCTGTCCGGTCGTATTAAAGATGAACTCGCTGGTCGGGACATTCCTACCACTCTCGATGACCTAATAACTCTTGCCACTCGGATTGATCTACGGTTCCAGGAGCGTACCAAAGAGGTTACCCGTGAGAGGAGGTTTCCACGTCTAGCTCCTACCTTTCAGAAACCCGTCACTCCCTCCGTTTCTCCCCAAGTACACTCTCCTGAGCCTATGCAGATCGACCAGACCAAGATGGTCAAAACCCGTCAGGACTTACGCCGTGCCGAGGGAGTTGCCTCTACTGTGGCAGTAAGGAGCACCGGATCCGTACCTGCCCGGAGAGGTCGGGAAACGCCTGTGTCTAGGTTTGCTCAGAGAGGTCGACCTAGACAAGGATAAATCCTCTCCATCTCTGCTGCTGTCAGTCTTAATTCTCTGCAGGGAGAACCGTTATTTTGAACTAGCTCAACTTGACTTTGGAGCAGCCGGGAATCTTATTTCACAGTCCCTGGTAGAAAAATACCGCATTCCCACCAAACCTCTGGCTGTACCATTATCTGTCGCTGCTGTGGATGGGGGTCTCTTACCACGTCCCATCCAACTCATCACCGAATCCATTACTCTGCAGGTGGGAATGCTGCATTCTGAGAGCATCTCTTTTCATGTTCTGCCTGGACTCTCACACGCCCTCTTACTGGGTCTACCTTGGCTCCAGAGACATGCACCCGTGCTCGACTGGCAGACCGGAGAGTCCTTCGCTGGAGACAGGATTGTCATAAGACGTGTTTGGTTCCTGTTCATCCCGTCCGTCCTTCTCCTACCCCAACTAATCTACCTGGACTTCCGATTCCCTATTGGTCATTTGCTGATGTCTTTAATAAAAAGGAGGCAGAGACATTACCCCCTCACAGACCATACGACTGTCCTATCGACCTGTTACCCGGTACTTCGCCTCCCCGTGGGCGTATTTACCCATTGTCCGCTGCTGAGACCCGGTCGATGTTCGAATATATCGAGGAGAATTTGGCCAGGGGATTCATCCGGAAATCTACCTCCCCGGCAGGAGCAGGCTTCTTTTTCGTAAAAAAGAAGGACGGCTCTCTCCGTCCCTGTATAGACTATAGAGGCCTTAACCAGATCACGGTGAAGAATAAGTACCCCCTTCCGCTCATTCCAGAATTATTTGATCGTCTGAGGGGGGCTAGAATCTTCACCAAACTGGATCTCCGTGGGGCGTACAACCTGGTCCGTATCCGTCAAGGGGATGAATGCAAGACTGCATTCAACCCCCGGGACGGCCACTATGAATATCTATTGATGCCTTTGGTCTCTGTAATGCTCCTGCCATCTTTCAAGAGTTGGTCAATGACATCTTCCGGGACCTTCTCTACTCCTGCGTAGTGGTGTACCTGGACGACATCTTGGTCTTCTCTCCGGATCTCCAGACTCACCGGAGGGACGTTCGTCAGGTTCTGCTCAGGCTCAGGCAGAATCATCTCTTCGCTAAATATGAGAAGTGCCTCTTTGAGCAGACCTCGCTTCCGTTTTTGGGCTACGTTATTTCTCAGACCGGCCTACGAATGGATCCAGAGAAACCGTCTGCCATCGAGAAATGGCCCCGACCGGAGGGATTGAAGGCCATTCAGCGGTTCCTGGGCTTCGCCAACTACTACGCCTCTTCCCGCCTCTTCCTCATACCGCACTTCTCTTCCCGGACTGCCCCAATTTCCGCGCTCACCCGTAAGGGTACTAACCCCAAGGAGTGGACGCCCGAAGCAGAGGAGGCCTTTCTTTCCTTAAAACAGGCCTTCTCTTCCGCCTCGGTGCTGCATCGCCCGTACGGCAACAAGCAGTTCTTCATGGAAGTTGACGCTTCCTCCTCTGGAGCCGGAGCGGTACTTACTCAAAAATCATCTTCCGGGAGGATGGTAACTTGCGGCTTCTTCTCTAAACTCTTCTCCTCTTCTGAGCGCAATTATTCCATAGGAGACCGAGAGTTATTGGCCATCAAGCTGGCATTGGAGGAGTGGCGTTACCTACTCGAGGGGGCTCTTCATCCGGTAATTATTTACACTGACCACAAAAACTTGGCTTACCTCCAGCATGCCCAGAGACTTAACCCGCGCCAGGCCCGGTGGTCCTTGTTTTTTGCTCGTTTTGATTTTGTTCTACATTTTCGCCCGGCTGACAAGAACATCAAGGCGGACGCCTTGTCCCGATCCTTCCTGGTGTCGGATCTCGAGGAGGAACCTAAACATATCATCGATCCCGCCAGGGCGTGCTGGCTTATGAAAAGGGCGGTGGATAGTATAGTCATGAGGGCGCCATGCTCCAACCCATTCTCCGCCCCTTCCCCCGCCTATTCTCTGCCCCAACCACCGGCTCTTGTGAAGGACATGCACCTCTACAGTATATACACCTCTATATACACCTCACAGCCCCCCATGCACCTCTACAGTATATACACCTCACAGACCGTGTATATACTGTAGAGGTGAATGGGGCCGGGGGCTGTGAGGTGTATACACTGTAGAGGTGCATGATGCACCTCTACAGTGTATACTACACCTCACAGCCCCCCATGCACCTCTACAGTATATACACCTCACAGCCCCCCCATGCACCTCTACAGTATATACACCTCACAGACCGTGTATATACTGTAGAGGTGCACGGGGCCGGGGGCTGTGAGGTGTATACACTGTAGAGGTGCATGATGCACCTCTACAGTGTATACTACACCTCACAGCCCCCCATGCACCTCTACAGTATATACACCTCACAGACCCCACCCATGCACTTCTACAGTATTTACATCTCACAGACCCCCCATGATGCACCTCTCTATATACATCTCACAGCCCCCCAAGCACCTCTACAGTATATACACTTCAAAGACCCCCACCTCTATAATACACCTGACCTCACACAGACAGCCCCTGACTGTGCTTTACAGGGTTCAGCTCCTCAGAGGTGACTCACAGCCGCCTCGCGCTTCCCGCCCTCACACAGGAGAAGTCTCTCCATGGCAACGGGCACAGCGCAGGAGCCCCGCCCACTCCCGTCATGTGACCCTCGCCACTGCTCCCGCAGCCTCTTCCCCGCCCGCCCTCTCGCCGTCTCGCGTCACCGCAGCCGCAGGTCCTTGTCCTCCGTCCAGGGCCGGCTCCAGGTTTTTATGGGCCCCGGGCGAAAGAGCCTCAGTGGGCCCCTTTAACACAGACCACGATTCATGATGCACAGATACGGCAGAGAAATATGGGTATAGTACAATGCCAAATACTTCACTTCTTCCATTACATGAGTGCTATCTATTGTAAATTGTACAATAGCTCAAAAACCGCCAAATCCTCACAGCGCACAGTACAGACCGGACAGTACAGTCCTCCATAAAATATTATGGGCACCACAGTCTCCCCTCATCACCCATATAAAACCCCATGCAGGATGTCACCCCCCATATAATGCTCCATACAGAATACTGGACCCAAAATAATGCTTCATACAGAATACTGGACCCAATATAATGCTCCATACAGGATACTGGTCCCCATATAACGCTCCATACAGGATACTGGTCCCCATATAATGCTCCATACAGAATACTGGACCCAATATAATGCTCCATACAGGATACTGGTCTCCATATAATGCTCCATACAGGATAATGGTCCCCATATAATGCTCCATACAGGATACTGGTCCCTATATAATGCTCCATACAAAATATGGAGCTCTCCTCTGCGCTGTACTGCGTTCTGCACTGTTACAGCTCAGGAAAGGGCGCTGTGGAAAGACTCCCCATTATCATCATGATTGCCTCCCCATCATCATCAATGCCTGCCCACATCATTTTCTCCCCATCATCAATGCCTGCCCATTATCATCAATGCCTGCCCATTATCATCATCTTCTCCCCATCATCATCAATGCCTCCCCATTATCAGCAATGCCTGCCCATCATCATCTCCTCCCCATCATCATCAATGTCTGCCCATCATCATCTTCTCCCCATCATCAATGCCTGCCCATTGTCATCATCTTCTCCCCATCATCATCAATGCCTCCCCATTATCAGCAATGCCTGCCCATCATCATCTTCTCCCCATCATCAATGCCTCCCCATTATCAGCAATGCCTGCCCATCATCATCTTCTCCCCATCATCAATGCCTCCCCATTATCAGCAATGCCTGCCCATCATCACACACAGACAGCACACAAGCACTCTCTCACATACATACATATAACACACCACACACACACACATACATACACACACAAAGCACCGCACTACATACACACACAGAGACACACACACAGAGACGTCTTACCTGTTCAGCGTCCCCGCGCTCTGTGCCACAGCCGGCCGCTGAATGATGACGTCATTCAGCGGCTGGCTGTGAGAGGAAGCGCCGGCGTCCCCTGGAGCCCGGAGCTGCGGCAGCGGAGGCACGGGAGAGGTAAGTATTGTTGCCAGCTGCTGCCGGGGCCCTGAGCAGGCGGGGGGGGGCCCAGTGGCGGCGCTGACACCGCTCTCCGCGCGGGGGTGCCAGACTGCGAGTGGGCCCCCCCGCCTGCTCAGGGCCCCGGCACTGGCCTGGGTGTGCCTCCGTCCTGCGGCGGATGGAGCGCCCACCCCGGATCGGATTCGGAGGCGCCGGCCGACTCCGAGGGCGCACCGGGACACGTCCCGGTGTCTCGGTGGGCCAGCACGCCCCTGGATCCCGCCAGAGTAATGCAGGTGGCTCCCGTGAGTCTAAATCGTCTCCCTCCCGGTAAGACGTTCGTATCGGTACCCGATCGGGAGAGGATCCTACACTGGGGTCATTCGTCTAAACTAGCTGGCCACGCCGGTCAGAAAAAGACCCTCCAGCTTATTACCCGGCATTACTGGTGGCCTACCCTGCACAAGGACGTAATAGACTTTGTTTCTGCCTGTGCCTCCTGTGGCCGCAACAAAGTTCCGAGACACCTGCCTGCCGGTCGCCTCCTTCCGCTTCCTGTACCCGCTGCCCCCTGGCAGCATATTGCCATGGACTTCATAACGGACCTCCCTGTCTCTGCCGGTTGTACGGTCATTTGGGTGGTCGCTGACCGCTTTTCCAAGATGGCTCACTTTATTCCCCTGCCAGGCCTTCCGTCTGCTCCCGAGCTGGCTAAAGACTTTATCCGCCACATCTTCCGTCTTCATGGCCTGCCCCGTCACATCGTGTCGGATCGTGGGGTACAGTTCACCTCACGTTTCTGGAGAGCCACTTGCAAATTGCTAGACGTCACCCTGGACTTCTCCTCCGCCTACCACCCACAGTCCAATGGTCAAGTGGAGCGGATCAATCAGATCCTGACCAGTTACCTCCGGCACTTCGTTAATGCTCACCATTCTGACTGGGTGGATCTCCTGCCATGGGCCGAATTTTCTTACAACAATCACGAGAGCGAATCTTCCTCCAAATCCCCGTTTTTTGTAGTCTTCAGTCAGCATCCTCGGATCCCATTTCCCGTCTCCACCTCTGTGGACAATCCGGCTGCGGAATCTCTTGTTAACCAATTTTCCTCCATATGGGAGAGTACCCGGTCCGCACTCCTTCTGTCATCCGAGCGTATGAAAAGACATGCTGACAAAAAACGTCTGGATCCTCCTCAATTCCGTCCTGGGGATAAGGTCTGGCTCTCGTCCAAGTATGTTCGGCTCAAGATTCCTTCCTATAAGTTAGGGCCTCGGTTCATCGGTCCTCTGGAGGTCATCAGTCAGATCAACCCGGTGGCCTATAAATTGAAACTTCCGGTCAACTTGCGGATCCCTAACTCCTTCCATGTATCTCTCCTCAAACCGGTGGTACTTAACTCTTTTTCCAAGTCTACAGGTACGCCTCCTGCTCCGGTTTCAGCTGAAAACGAATTTGAGGTAGAGAACATTCTGGCCACCAAAAGGGTAAGAAGGAAGACCTATTTTCTAGTAGATTGGAAGGGGTTTGGTCCTGAAGAGAGAACGTGGGAGCCTCGGGAGAACATCCATGCCCCTCTCATCCTAGCTAAATTTCTTTCTGGCCTAAAAAAGGGGGGGCCTAAAGGGGGGGTACTGTAGCGTCGGCGTCCCTGCCCTCTGCTAGGCAGGGACGCTGTTCCCCTCACCCCTCTGCTCCGAGCCCGGCGTCCTCCTCCCGCTCACCTGGGAGCGTTCACCTGTTACCTGCCTGCTAGCCTACCGGGAGGCCCTGCCGTCACGTGCTGTGACCACCTGCTTTTCCAGAGACTCTCGCCCGCTCACCTGGGAGCGCTTATCTGCTATCTGCCTGCTAGCCTACCGGGAGGCTCAGCCATCACAGGTCGTATCTACCTTTACCCAGAGACTGCCCCGGTCACTTGCCGTGACCTCCTGCCCGTTCATCCAGAGACTTCTCCGGTCACTTGCCGTGACCCCCTGTCCGTTCATCCAAAGACTGCCCCGGTTACCTGCTGTGACTGTCTGCCCGTCTACCCTGGTCGCCACCCGCTCCCTTACAAGGACCGCCCCCTTGTATAGTAGCTCAGAGGTTCCGCCTTCCAGACCCGTTACACATTCTATTCATGTTTTTATTGCCAAGTCACTCTTGGTCCTCATTGTACTGTTGTTTTTGATGGTAGAAATATTCTACCAGCAAAAACAACAGTGTCATGTGGTTCAACAGTGTCTGCCTTGGTGATTCTTGAGCTATGTGAT
This sequence comes from Oophaga sylvatica, assembly GCA_033576555.1. NCBI lineage: Eukaryota > Metazoa > Chordata > Amphibia > Anura > Dendrobatidae > Oophaga > Oophaga sylvatica. The sequence goes on along the minus strand of JARQOD010000002.1, from coordinate 337,169,855 downwards.
TTGCATTCTATTCATGTTTTTATTGCCCAGTCACTCTTGGTCCTCATTGTACTGTTGTTTTGATGGCAGATATATTCTACCAGCAAAAACAACAGTGTCATGTGGTTCAACAGTGTCTGCCTTGGTGATTCTTGAGCTATGTGATTTGCATTCTATTCATGTTTTTAATTGCCCAGTGACTCTTGGTCCTCATTGTAACTGTTGTTTTTGATGGCAGATATATTCTACCAGCAAAAACAACAGTGTCATGTGGTTCAACAGTGTCTGCCTTGGTGATTCTTGAGCTATGTGATTTGCATTCTATTCATGTTTTTATTGCCCAGTCACTCTTGGTCCTCATTGTACTGTTGTTTTTGATGGCAGATATATTCTACCAGCAAAAACAACAGTGTCATGTGGTTCAACAGTGTCTGCCTTGGTGATTCTTGAGCTATGTGATTTGCATTCTATTCATGTTTTTATTGCCCAGTCACTCTTGGTCCTCATTGTACTGTTGTTTTTGATGGTAGAAATATTCTACCAGCAAAAACAACAGTGTCATGTGGTTCAACAGTGTCTGCCTTGGTGATTCTTGAGCTATGTGATTTGCATTCTATTCATGTTTTTATTGCCCAGTGACTCTTGGTCCTCATTGTACTGTTGTTTTTGATGGCAGATATATTCTACCAGCAAAAACAACAGTGTCATGTGGTTCAACAGTGTCTGCCTTGGTGATTCTTGAGCTATGTGATTTGCATTCTATTCATGTTTTTATTGCCCAGTCACTCTTGGTCCTCATTGTACTGTTGTTTTTGATGGTAGAAATATTCTACTAAGCAAAAACAACAGTGTCATGTGGTTCAACAGTGTCTGCCTTGGTGATTCTTGAGCTATGTGATTTGCATTCTATTCATGTTTTTATTGCCCAGTGACTGTTGTTCCAGATGCTATTGTTGTTTTTGCTGGTGGATATATTCTAACAGCAAACACAACAGTTTCATCTGGGTCAACAGTCACTGACCTGTGGTTTCTTCAGCTATATCTTGTGCATTCTATTTGTTTTTTTATTGCCTAGTCACTGTTGTTCCAGATGCTATTGTTGTTTTTGCTGGTGGATATATTCTAACAGCAAACACAACAGTTTCATCTGGGTCAACAGTGACTATCCTGTGTATTGTATAGCTTTTTATAATGCTGCATTGACAGTTTGACATTTTCATTCAGGTATGTGTGTTGAGAATGATTTTGCCCTGACTGCATTCTATAATTGTTTTTTTCTTTTTCTCAACAGTGAACAAAGTCCGCACACGATGGCGCTCGATGAAGGACCGCTTCAACACTGATGTTCGAGCAGAGGGATAGGTTCGCAGTGGTTCTGCAGCAAGGGCCAGAAAGAAATATCGCTACTATCGCGAGTTGGCGTTCCTGAGACCGGTCCTTGCCAGCAGAGCGTAAGTTGTTTGTGTTTTTTAAATTTTTTTTTTTTTTCTTCCACAGCTGATGCTTCTTGTTAAAGCATTATAGTAATGGTTTTGTTTTCTTTCCACAGCACCTGGAGCAGCACCATGCAGCCTGTCCCTGAAGCGGTCCTTCCTCGGACGACCTTGGACTCGTCCCAGCCATCCGACAGCCTGGAAGCAACTTGCAGGTCAGCAACACGGACAGTGGTGACCAGGAAGCTGGTCCATCAGGTCTTCCCCTCTCCCAGGTCTCTGCCACTGGTTATGCGGGCACTTCCCGCCAGCGGCAGAGGGCCATGGAGAGGAATGTCTTGCCCGAGTTTGTTCACTTGAGCGAGGCCTTTCAAGGCAATATGAAGACGCTTGGAGGCTCAGTTGGAAGCGGTTTTTCACTTATGGAACGTGGTTTTACCCACATGGATCACCGCTTCAACAGCGTCGAACAGCGTCTTGATCGCCTGGAGGCCGACCTCAACAGACCAGCGCACCATTTTTTCAGTAAAATTGAACGGGGCATGGCGGAACACAGGAGTCCTGAGCAACAGCTGAGTGTGATGCAGGCCTGCAACACTGCTTACTTGCAGGCTATGCAGCAGAATCGGTACGTGCAGCAGTCAGTGGTTGCATATCCAACAGTGCCACCACTGATTCGCCACACATCACTACCGACTTCTGCTGCATACCACTGCACGGCCACCAGCATTCCAAGTCAACACTACACCACCACAAGTCCAAGTACTGTTGGACACTCCTCCGTCGCCACCAGCATGGCAAGCGCTGCTCCTGTGTGGAGCAACACCCCCACAGACACTGCTCCACAGTCATGGACTCAAGCCACCGCAGTACCTGCTTGGGCCACGGCACCCACTTCTCCTTCTAGGAGTACTGCCAGCAGTCAGCAACCATTTGTCACTGCACCCACTTCTCCTTCTAGGAGTTCTGCCATCACTCAGCAACCATTTATTGTTACCGCACACACTTCTCCTTCTAGGAGTACCGCCACCAGTCGTCAACAATTTCCGGCCACAGCACCCACTGATCCTATGAGTATGAGTACCGCCACCAGTCAGCAACAATCTATTTAAAGGGCACCCACTTCTCCTCCTTGGAGAACCGCCACCAGTCGTCAACAATTTCCGGCCACAGCACCCACTGATCCTATGAGTATGAGTACCGCCACCAGTCAGCAACAATCTCAAGGCCACCCACTTCTCCTCCTTGGAACACCGCCAACCCTTGTGGTACTCAGAGCACTGCCAACACTTCCACCGCCACTGCCACCACCGAGCATGAGAGCGGTGACCCACATTCACTCTTTTTTGGGTCAAGGCCACGGTCAAGTAGCTCAAGGCGGACACAGAGAAGTCGGTCCATGCATGTTACTCCTGTCCCCAAGAAGAAACAAAGAAAATCTTTGTTGGTGCATCCACCCTCTCCTCCTAATGTGTCTCAAACTGGCTCTAATTTGATGTCTGATCTTCCTTCACCCACTACTTTTGTTGCCCCTTCCCCTCGAACCCTTCATCGCTTTCCAGCCGCTCTTCATCTCTGCACACCCCAGAGTATCGAAATCACCACCAAAACGTCCGTCGCAATAAACATTTGTAATATTATCTGGACAAATCACATTTATGTACAACTACAGTGGCAGTGACTATAATGGCATCTTGTACACATATTGTAGTAATCTGATTTTTCTACAACTTCTGGGGCAGTGACTATAATGGCATCTTGTACACATATTGTACTAATCTGATTTTTCTACAACTTCTGGGGCAGTGACAATTAAACTGGTAATGTTGTACACATATTGTACTAATCTGATTTTTCTACAACTTCTGGGGCAGTGACTATAATGGCATCTTTGACACATATTGTACTAATCTGATTTTTCTACAACTTCTGGGGCAGTGACAATTAAACTGGTAATGTTGTACACATATTGTACTAATCTGATTTTTCTACAACTTCTGGGGCAGTGACTATAATGGCATCTTGTACACATATTGTACTAATCTGATTTTTCTACAACTTCTGGGGCAGTGACAATTAAACTGGTAATGTTGTACACATATTGTAGTAATCTGATTTTCTACAACTTCTGGGGTAGTGACTATAATGGCATCTTGTACACATATTGTACTAATCTGATTTTTCTACAACTTCTGGGGCAGTGACAATTAAACTGGTAATGTTGTACACATATTGTACTAATCTGATTTTTCTACAACTTCTGGGGCAGTGACTATAATGGCATCTTTGACACATATTGTACTAATCTGACTTTTCTACAACTTCTGGGGCAGTGACAATTAAACTGGTAATGTTGTACACATATTGTACTAATCTGATTTTTCTACAACTTCTGGGGCAGTGACTATAATGGCATCTTTGACACATATTGTACTAATCTGATTTTTCTACAACTTCTGGGGCAGTGACAATTAAACTGGTAATGTTGTACACATATTGTACTAATCTGATTTTTCTACAACTTCTGGGGCAGTGACTATAATGGCATCTTGTACACATATTGTACTAATCTGATTTTTCTACAACTTCTGGGGCAGTGACAATTAAACTGGTAATGTTGTACACATATTGTAGTAATCTGATTTTTCTACAACTTCTGGGGTAGTGACTATAATGGCATCTTGTACACATATTGTACTAATCTGATTTTTCTACAACTTCTGGGGCAGTGACAATTAAACTGGTAATGTTGTACACATATTGTAGTAATCTGATTTTTCTACAACTTCTGGGGTAGTGACTATAATGGCATCTTGTACACATATTGTACTAATCTGATTTTTCTACAACTTTTGGGGCAGTGACAATTAAACTGGTAATGTTGTACACATATTGTACTAATCTGATTTTTCTACAACTTCTGGGGCAGTGACTATAATGGCATCTTTGACACATATTGTACTAATCTGACTTTTCTACAACTTCTGGGGCAGTGACAATTAAACTGGTAATGTTGTACACATATTGTACTAATCTGATTTTTCTACAACTTCTGGGGCAGTGACTATAATGGCATCTTTGACACATATTGTACTAATCTGATTTTTCTACAACTTCTGGGGCAGTGACAATTAAACTGGTAATGTTGTACACATATTGTACTAATCTGATTTTTCTACAACTTCTGGGGCAGTGACTATAATGGCATCTTGTACACATATTGTACTAATCTGATTTTTCTACAACTTCTGGGGCAGTGACAATTAAACTGGTAATGTTGTACACATATTGTAGTAATCTGATTTTTCTACAACTTCTGGGGTAGTGACTATAATGGCATCTTGTACACATATTGTACTAATCTGATTTTTCTACAACTTCTGGGGCAGTGACAATTAAACTGGTAATGTTGTACACATATTGTACTAATCTGATTTTTCTACAACTTCTGGGGCAGTGACTATAATGGCATCTTGTACACATATTGTACTAATCTGATTTTTCTACAACTTCTGGGGCAGTGACTATAATGGCATCTTGTACACATATTGTACTAATCTGATTTTTCTACAACTTCTGGGGCAGTGACTATAATGGCATCTTTGACACATATTGTACTAATCTGACTTTTCTACAACTTCTGGGGCAGTGACTATAATGGCATCTTTGACACATTTTGGCCTAATCTGATCTATCCAAAACCTTTGTGTGAATATACATATATTATTTTTGTACTCCAAAAAACTACTAATGTGATCGATACAAATGTCTTAAAAAAAAAATTTGCAAATTAAAAATTTTTTTTCCTCTTGTAAAAAATAAATGTGCCAATCTTCATTTAGTAATTTTGGTTTGCTTTGTGTTTATTTTTCCGCCTACACACTGCGCCGTACACACACTGTGCCGTACACTTAGCGTTTTGGAGTACACATAACTCCACGAATGACACATGTTTGTGTACTTGATGGAGATATGTTTACTCAAAAACACAAATATATTCCTTTTTTGTTTCACCAACAGTCTGTCTGTCTGCTAATATTGCACAGACTGAATAGAGGATGGTGTTGAGTGCAAGGCATATCTATTTTACCTATCCAGAAATACTAAAAAGTGAAATGAGTGTGGAGTGTTTTTTACATTATTTCACTTTATGATACAAGGCCATGTATTCTAGATATAGATTGTAATTTAGCACATCCTCTATTCAGTGTGTGTTGAAGAAAGTGAGGTGATGATGGTGAAAATTCACTTTATATGTACAATACCCTGACCTTGTATCATTACTATCACACCTGGGCAGGTGAATAGACATGAGTTTTAACCAGCAGCGTTGCTTCAGTCTGCATTTATTTGAAGCATACTGTAGCGATGCTGCTGTTTAGAACTCATGTGTACTCACCTGCCCAGGCCTGATTACATTCTGAAGTGACGATGCGTTATTTGGTGCATCACCACTTCAGCATGCCACCAGCCCTTGCTATTGAACAAGATGTATAATCTTTATTATCTCTGCGTTCCAAATCAAGTCAGTGATGAAAATACAAATTATATTTATAGTGACATGATCAGGACTAAAAATTTACAGATGCTTGTGCATCCCAAATCAATTTTTGTAAACAGCAAGCCAGGTGACACAACTAATTGTTGTGTTATGTCCACCGTCACTGAAAATGGAAGCAAAAGTGGAGAGATAATCAAGGTTATACAACTTGTGTACATGTATAGTTAATTACCTAGTCAGGATTACAAATAAATTCATGATGCACCAAAAAATATGCATCATGAATTAACTGGTAAACCTGGCCATTTCATCATTGTTTTTTAATTTAAAAACAGAGACTGCACGTGGTACAGGTATAAACAGAGGGATTTTATTAACATCCAAAAAAAAAAAAAAAAAGTTTATTAACATACAGACAAGAACATTATTTTACACCATTTGATCTTGCCAATCCACCCGTCCTACATCTGAGATGAAGTAGGCCGCAAATTGGTCTCTCATTTGGCCTACTTCAACAGAAGACCTGAGAGGGTGTGTAAGGTTCTTTGTACATGTTCTTGAAACTCAGTTTTCCGTCAGCCATTTTGCTTTCTGTCTTGCTGCAGCTATCTTGCCCTCAGTCAATATGGAGTTTTCAGCTTTCATGTTCCCGCGCCTGATTCTCTTCCTCTTGCTTCTTAAGCAGCCACAGCTGAGCAATCAGTGCTTCAGAATCTAGCCTGCAGTGAACCTGTGACCTGACTCCTGGAAGCCTTGGACTATGTACTCCAGCTATTCCTACTGAGGAACTCTGAACACTTGTGGACTCTGGAACCCTGCTCTTTGAAAGATCCACGTTTGCATGGACTTACGGTAACAGAGAAGAAGATCCTGAACCTGTTGTGGAGAGTGATTGCTGAGCTTAAGTTACTCTGGCCTGCTGTGTCTCCTGCTTCTGTATCTGCAAACTGTGTGACTATTTTTGCCACTTGTATGAAGTAATACAAGACCTTCTATATCAAACCTGTGTCTCATGTATTTTCATCGCACCCAAGCACAAGACGCTATATGAACTGTACTACATACATTACAAGATTCTGAAGCCAAAACGTTAGTGTCTGCTGGGTCTGGGAAGGCTGTGTCTGCTGTAACTGTGGATATCAGACGTCCAGTTGTACTTTCTGTGATGACAGTGGTTGTGACTTCTCACAACCATTCCAGGTGAGCAATTCCCTTAAGTTTTTTTTTCTGCAGTGTTACCACAGGTAAACACTATTGTTTTTTTTTTTTTTTCTCTTCTCTCTTTTGTGTCTGCTGTAACTGTGGATATCAGATGTCCGGTTGAACTTTCTGTGATGATAGTGGTTGTGACTTCTCACAACCATTCCAGGTGAGCAGTTCCCTTAATTTTTTTTTCTCTCTGCAGTGTTACCACAGGTAAACACTATTGTTTTTTTTTTCTTTTCTCCTCTCCTTCCAGTACTCCTGTCTTAAAAGATCTGGAAAATGGAGGCCCGCATAAAGGAACTTTGCGGAGTGACTGATAATATCCTTGCAGATTTACAGACTATAAAAAACCGTTTTACAAACCTACAGGACCTCACTAATCACAATTTGCAAGTGTTTGCACAGACTGCCCAGGATTTGCGAGCCAGGATTGAGGTTCTAGAGGAGCGAGTCCAGGCTCCTGCCGTAGCCCCAAGTTCTGGGATTCCCAAGTTGCCCCCTTTTCGTTTTGGCGGTGAACGTGAAAAATTCAGGGGATTTATTAACCAATGCAATCTGTTTTTTTTCTGCACATGCTTCACAATTTCCCACTGAACGATCTAAAGTGCTTACTATAATTATGTTACTTACCAACAAGGCTTTGATGTGGGCAAACCCTCTGATTGAGACTGAGGATGAATGTTTGGATCATCTTGATGCTTTCATTTCAGCCATGGGGCAGGTGTTTGATGACCCCAATCGAGGTGCAACAGCTAAAGCAGCCATGTTAACTTTGCGCCAAGGTAAGCACTCGGTAGCCGAATATGCCTTGGATTTCAGGAGATGGGCTCTTGATACCACCTGGGACAGTTCCGCCAAAAAATCTATTTTTCGAAAGGGGTTGTCTCCACTAATTAAGGATGAACTTGCTCGTGCCGACCCTCCCACTGCGTTAGGTGACTTTATTAACTACTGCATCCGTATTGATGCTCGCCTGACTGAACGCAGGCAAGAGAGATGGTTCGAAAGCAATCGTACTAACCTTTTCCTACCTTCCTCCCCAGCTAAGGAACCTTTGAGTAGGATCACACGGGAACCTGAACCTGAACCCATGCAGGTAGACTCTTTACAAAGACGGGTTAGTGATGCACGCAAGGAACATCGTTTTAAGGAAAATCTATGTTTCTATTGTGGTAAGTCAGAGCACTTCATTATAAACTGCCCCAGCCGTTCTCGTAAGACTACTGCAGCACTCATTCACTGTGAGTGTTGCGAGAGGAGATCTGTCAGGTCCGAGCCTCAGGCTCCAGAGAGATCTGCAGCAACAGATCTTGATTTCTCGAACTTAAACTCCGTTACTTCTGAGGACGATGACTGTGTAAAGGCTGCAATTTTTCAAGTTTCCTCAGCGGTGTCCCAGCTGAGTTGTAGGAAAAACAATTCTCATTGCTTCCTTTCCATCAAACTCTGGGTTAACTCAGTCTGGGTGTCTAGCTCTGCTATGATCGACTCAGGGGCAAGTGGGAATTTTATGGATGTCTCCTTTGCTCTGAAACAGGGGATACGTTCAGTGAAGAAGGCTACTCCAGTACAGATGGAAACTGTGGATGGCTCCCTGCTGACCTCTGGACCAGTGGATCAGGAAACGGAGCCTTTGAGGGTCCTTATGGGTAAAGATCATCAAGAGAAACTGTCCTTTATGCTTATCTCTTCTCCCCACTTTCCCATTATTCTAGGGCTACCATGGCTGCAGGCTCAGAACCCTACCATTAACTGGGAGACCAAGGAATTACACTTTCCAGAGAAACAGATGAGTCCAGAAGTTTCAGCTTGCTCTGTTCCTAAAGGAACCATGTCAGTCCCTGAACTACCAGCTGTATACCAGGACTATGTGGATTTATATGAAAAAATAACCGTGTGCACAACCAAGAAGGTGCCAGAGTAGGTTCCCACACCGTATCTAATAGAAAATGAACTCGGCACTCAACTTTAGTATAGTGAGAATAAAGATTTTTATTCACAGTAGTAACACGAAACGTTTCGGTCCTATATCATGGACCTTCATCAGTCACAGATACTACTGAGGTGCTCAGACTAGCGGTGGACACCGCGTCCAATGCAGAGACCTATCCTCACTGCCGGACTCCTTCACAACAGGTTACTAGTGCAATAGAGGCATTGTCCTCTTCCTCATCTCACCCCACCAATACAGGCTATATCCAGCCCTTTCTTTCTTCCCTATGTGGATCAACCCCCTTCCCAGTAGTATCTGTGACTGATGAAGGTCCATGATATAGGACCGAAACGTTTCGTGTTACTACTGTGAATAAAAATCTTTATTCTCACTATACTAAAGTTGAGTGCCGAGTTCATTTTCTATGTGGATTTATGTGACAAGAAGAACGCTGACCAGCTTCCCCCTCACCGTCCATATGATTGTCCAATTGAATTATTGCCTGGAGCAGAGATACCTTTTGGTAAGATCTACCCCCTGGCGGGGCCTGAGCTAAAGGCTTTAAAGGATTACATAGACGAAAATCTAGCCAAGGGCTTCATACGCCCTCTTCATCTCCTGCAGGTGCACCATCTTCTTTGTGAAGAAGAAAGATGGATCTCTGAGACCCTGCGTAGACTATAGGGAACTCAATAAGGTTACTATTAGAAACCGTTATCCATTGCCTTTAATCCCTGAGTTATTGGAGAGAGTGCGGCATGCCAAAATTTTCTCTAAATTGGATCTCCGTGGGGCCTATAACTTGGTCCGTATTAGACCTGGGGATGAATGGAAGACTGCATTCAGGTCACGCTATGGACACTTTGAATATCTAGTTATGCCTTTTGGTCTGAGTACCGCCCCAGCCACTTTCCAACACTTGGTGAATGACATCTTCAGGGATCTCCTAGATACATTCGTGGTGATTTATTTGGATGATATTCTAATTTTTTCTAACTCCACAGAGGAACATCATGGACATGTGAGAATGGTCTTGGAACGTCTAAGACAAAACCATCTTTACATCAAACTTGAAAAGTGTGAATTCCATAGGACCGAAATTCAATTTCTGGGGTATGTACTGTCTACACAAGGAATTAGTATGGATGGAAGTAAGACCCAAGCCATCAAGGATTGGCCAAGTCCTAGAAATGTGAAGGAGGTGCAGCGCTTCATCGGGTTTGCCAATTTCTATAGACGTTTCATTAGGAATTTCTCTGAGGTAGTGTCACCTATCACCCAACTTACCCGGAAAGAGTCTAGGTTCTCCTGGACTCCCCAAGCCCAGGAAGCATTTTCTCGTCTAAAAGATAAATTTACCACCGCACCTATCTTGGTACATCCCAACCCCGAACTTGCCTTCATAATAGAGGTGGATGCTTCAGATTGTGCCGTTGGAGCTATACTCTCTCAGAGAACAGGTGAGAAGAATGTCTTGCATCCCTGTGCCTTCTTTTCCCAGCAGTTGTCTTCGGCTGAGAGGAACTACGATGTGGGCAATAGAGAGTTGTTGGCCATTATTGCCGCCTTCAAAGAATGGAGACACCTTCTTCAGGGAGCTGCACAGCAAATAGTCGTCCTGACAGACCATCGTAACCTTGAATTTATCAGGTCGGCTAAGTGCCTGACTCCTCGCCAGGCTCGCTGGAATCTTTTCTTAAACCAATTTAATTTTGTCATTTCTTATAGACCAGGATCGCGCAATGGAAAGGCTGATGCACTCTCTAGGATTCATTCAGCAGAGACCCGTCCACTTGCTCCTCCTAAGACTATTCTTCCTGACTCTAGATTCCTGGGAGTGATTCATAATCAAGACCTACTTAAGGACATCAAGGAAGCATACCATGCGGATTCCTTGTTGGCACAACCCCCAAGGGACGTAAGTCTTGTCTTTAAGAATGGTGTGTGGATTCTGGGACAACGTCTGTATATTCCTGAAACAGTCAGATTGAGAGTATTGCAACTCATTCACGATTCCAAGATAGCTGGGCATAGGGGAATTCTAAAGACACAAGAATTTCTTTCTCGTTTCTTTTGGTGGCCCACTTACAGGAAAGATGTCTTAAACTATGTCACTTCATGTGAAGTCTGTGCAAGATGCAAAACACCTCGCTCCTCACCAACTGGTCTGTTACAACCTCTTCCCACCCCGTCCCGCCCGTGGGGATCCATTTCTATGGACTTCATTGTGGAGTTACCAACCTCTCAAGGGAAAAACACCATTCTAGTGGTGGTTGATCGTTTAACAAAGGCAGCTCATTTTATTCCTTGTGTCGGCTTACCCACTGCAAAACAGACATCAGATTTGATGATTAAAGATGTGTTTCGCTTACATGGAGTACCGGATGAGGTTATTTCGGATCGAGGGGTGCAATTCACTTCAAGGTTTTGGCAAAATTTCTGTGCAGCATTGGACATTAAAGTAAACCTTTCTTCTGCTTTTCATCCCCAGACTAATGGACAGACCGAACGAACCAATCAAACTCTGGAGCAGTATCTCCGCTGCTTTATCTGCCACCTACAGGATGATTGGGTGGATCTACTTCCATTGGCTGAGTTCTCTTATAACAACTCTCAGAGCGCCTCCACTAAGCAGTCTCCTTTTTACTCCAATCTAGGTTATCATCCTAACATTCTTCCACGATTTCCCATAGAAACGCCTTTACCAGCAGTGGCCGAAAGAATCACGTCTTTACAGAAGAATATGGATCTTCTAAAGGAGAATCTGGAATTGGCTCAGGAAAGGTACAAGAAAGCAGCAGATAAATTTCGTAAACCTGCACCAGTTTTCAAGGTAGGAGACCTGGTCTGGCTGTCAACCAGAAATCTTAAGTTAAGGATTCCATCGTCTAAGTTGGGACATAAGTACATTGGACCCTATAAAATCAGTAAAATTATAAGTGCCGTTGCTTGTCGTCTTCAACTGCCTAGAACTATGAGAATCCACCCTGTCTTTCATGTATCCCTACTAAAGGCTGCAACACCCAATACGTTTCCTGGACGTTCTTCTCCTTGCCCTGACCCAGTGCTAGTCGATGGTCAGGAAGAATTTGTGGTGGAAAGAATTCTAGATTCCAGGTTATACAGGAATCAGTTACAATATTTGATTAAATGGCAGGGCTACCCAGTGGAGGACAACTCATGGGAGCCAGTCAATAACGTTAATGCTCCTCGTTTGCTCCGCCAGTTTCATCAGAGGTACCCAGACAAGCCTGGTCTGAGGCCATCCGGAGGTTGTCCCTAAGGGGGGAGTAATGTAAGGTTCTTTGTACATGTTCTTGAAACTCAGTTTTCCGTCAGCCATTTTGCTTTCTGTCTTGCTGCAGCTATCTTGCCCTCAGTCAATATGGAGTTTTCAGCTTTCATATTCCCGCCCTGATTCTCTCCCTCTTGCTTCTTAAGCAGCCACAGCTGAGCAATCAGTGCTTCAGAATCTAGCCTGCAGTGAACCTGTGACCTGACTCCTGGAAGCCTTGGACTATGTACTCCAGCTATTCCTACTGAGGAACTCTGAACACTTGTGGACTCTGGAACCCTGCTCTTTGAAAGATCCACGTTTGCATGGACTTACGGTAACAGAGAAGAAGATCCTGAACCTGTTGTGGAGAGTGATTGCTGAGCTTAAGTTACTCTGGCCTGCTGTGTCTCCTGCTTCTGTATCTGCAAACTGTGTGACTATTTTTGCCACTTGTATGAAGTAATACAAGACCTTCTATATCAAACCTGTGTCTCATGTATTTTCATCGCACCCAAGCACAAGACGCTATATGAACTGTACTACATACATTACAGGGTGCTGAGTGAAGTCAGGCAATGGGTTAGGAGCTGCATCATCAAGTTCAAAGTTTGGGTGCTCTTTAGCCATGACAAAGTTATGAAGCACAACACAGGCCTTCACAACTTCATCCACTGTTTGTACTTTAAGATGAATAGCTGTACCCAGAATGCGCCATCTGGAAACCAATATACCGAAGGCACACTCTACAGTTCTTCTTGCCCTGGTCAGCCTGTAATTAAAAATTTTTTTGTTGTGGTCCAAGTCCCGGCTGGAGTAGGGTTTAAGCAGGTGTTGGCTCATCTGGAATGCCTCATCCCCAACCATTACAAATGGCATGGGTGGACCATTCGGTGTGGGGAAGAGGCCGTGGCATGGGGAAATTAAACTGGTTTCCATACAACCTCCGTCCCATGTCAGAGTTCTTAAACGCCTGTGAGTCATTCCACGGCCAAATGCACCAATGTCCACCGCAACAAACATACAGTCTGCATCCGCAATGGCCATGAGAACTGTAGAGAAGTACTTCTTGTAGTTGTAGTACTCTGAGCCTGTTCTTTTAGGTTTGATGATGCGGATGTGTTTCCCATCAACTGCTCCCAAACAGTTGGGGAAATTGCAGGTTGTCCAGAATTTGTCGGCTATTTTTAGCCACTTTTCGGTGGTGGGCAGGGGCATAAATTCTGGACAGAGAACATTCCACAATGCCCGGCAGGTGTCCAGAACAATTCCTGACAACGTGGAGATACCAATCCGGTACTGGAAGTGTAGTGAAGAGAGGCTCTCTCCAGTAGCAAGGAATCTAGAGAAAGCAAAAAAAAAATATTATTGTATATGTTTTTGTAAAACATTAATAAAAAAAAAATTGCATAAAAAAAATTCAGCAGGTCTTTGTTTACTAGATGGCATAACAATAATTCTGCAGGTCTTTGTTTACTAGGTGGCAGAACAATAATTCTGTCATCTTTGGAATAGTACATGGCATAAGTAATACAATGATGCAGGCATTGGTTTCTCAATAATACGTACCGTAAAGTCACCAGGAGTCTTTCCTCTGGAGGAATCGCCCGACGGAGCTGTGTGTCCTGTCTCCTGATTAACTGTTGGACCCGAGCAAGTAAATCCATAAAGGATTGTTGTGACATCCGGGTGTAGTCGTTAAATTTCTCCGGGTTTGACTGCAGCTCACTGTAGAGGGTGTGATACGCTCCACGGCTCTCCCGGAGTTCAACAATGGGATGTACCCACAAACGCCCCGCTGCCGTCTCCGATGTCTCTGTCTCTCCTTTCTTCATGGCAAGCAACGGCATAAGCCTGAGCCATAGCCATGTCCACATCCAGGTTAAAGTTGAAAGTCTTCATAAGCAGATCCATGTTCACCAAGGCAAATGCAAGCAAATGTAAAAAAGGGCTGTGAACAGCCTCTATATAAATAGTTTCAATAAGACACGCCCACTGGTGTCCCATTGGTGGGTTCTGTTGCAAGAATTTTTCAAGGATTTTGATCATGTGTTTTGCACAGAAAAAACACAAACGCATACAAAAACGCTTTAAATCGCATACAATCGCTGCGTTTTTTTAAAGAAATCGCACTCTTCGCCTGCAAAATATCGCTGCGATTACACGTGTTTGCACGCGGTTTTTTTATGCGTTTTATGTGCGCTCGATACGCAGCGCTAAAAAACGCAAGTGTGAAAGTAGCCTAACAGTGATTATTTAGGATGTTCTTAAACATTTCCCATTTATTATCTGTAAGTTTATTTCTGAGGACATTGTCCCAGTCAACCAGATTAAGGGCATCTAATAATATTACTTAGAATGCTATACTCGTACATGGAGCACTATAGAAGCAGTGCACAACACATTTGTAGGACATGTGCCCTGCTGGCTTTGTCTGTGGACCTCAGTAATGGCACCAAAAAAAAAAAAAAAGAATCTGGAAGGTACTGTACATTTTACAGCCAAACTGGACACTATCTGACTGATATACAACCGCCTAACTAAATAGCTGAAATTTGGATGCAAACAGTGGCAGCGTCAGGAGCAGCCTCTTTGCGCTGTATCAGTATCAAAATGGTGCTAAAACAAGATGTCCGCTATTTATATGCAGAGGGACATGTGATTTCAGCAGCCAATAAGACAAGCTGTTGTGTCAGGACATTGTGGGGGTTTCCTGCGCCCTGATTGGCTAGCCGCAATGTGCACACATAAAGTCAGGGGAAAAAAATGACTGCTGTGCTTACAAAAACAGCGCGCCTCTGAGCTCTGCAAACCCCCTCCCCTCATCAAACAAGTTGCAAACGCTCATGATACACCACCATTATCGTTGCTAAAGTGCGGGAAATATTTTTCTGGCAACGCAAATATTTTCCCTCACAAATGTTACCGATTATAACCGATTTTATGAAATTTTGCTTGGGTTTCCGATAACGGATCCGAATGTGCCATATTCGTGCCGAATTTATGTTTGGCTGACATTTGCCGAACAAATTCGCTCATCTCTACTGGTTAATAAAATGTCGGGGATCCCACAACATTTTTTTCAGATATTTATTAATTAAATACATGTACAGTAAGCTACACAAGCACTGTACTAATTATATATGTCACTGACCTCTTTATAGCTATCCTATGTGTATTTAACCAATTTTGTCAGGTCACATCAGCATCACAGTGCCCTGACGTGAAGTGGTGGCCATGGAATCCCATGCCTGCGCCCTGCAATAGTGCAATTATACAGTACCTATTCTGCCCTTCTATTGGCATTGGCTTCAGCGTTCTTCTGCGCAGGTGCTCTCCCCACTTCCTTCCTCCCTGCATAGTTAGGAACTGTATAGTTTCTGATGCCCCTGTCACCCATGTATGCATGGTGGGGAGAGAAGCTTATCGCCATGCACATCAGAGGTCACTACAATAGAAGTAGCAGTGACTCGCCTGTGCAGAAGAACGCTGAAGCCAATGCTACTGTTTGTTAGGCAATCCCTGCATGTGTTGCGGCTGTCCAACAGCCGTGAGACATGTAGTCGCGAAGACTTGAGCATATTTTTCGAGCACGCCGAAGACACTGTTAGCACACGAGCATGCTCGGATAACACCTTATCCGAGCATGTTCGCTCATCACTATTTGGGGGACCACACCTGGGAAATGTTGCTCTGCTACGATACGGGCACTTTCAGTTCCAGAAGTACTGATGTCCGATTTTTGTTGACTTCCCAATATTAGGGCCTTGATCACTACCTCGTGGAACTGAAGGAATGTACTGGTCTGGCCTGCACATCGTGATAGCATGAAAGCATTATAACGTGCCATCTGTACAATGTGCACGGCCAGCTTCTTGTATCACACCTTAGCTTTCCGCATAGCACTATATGTCTGGCAAATATGATCAGCGAGATCAACTCCACTCATAGTTTTATTGTACCCCAGGACACAGACTGGCTTGTGGACCTGTGTAGAGGTACCGCGTATAGTGGTGCGGGTGCTACATCACCTTTTATGGTGGTCAAGAAAAGGACATCCCTCTTGCACTTGATCATCAGCATCTTGTCGATACATTGGAGTAAGTGCCCACGATCAGGAATAGCAGCTGCGGAAGAGGGAAAAAGGGCGAAAGGGGGATTGGGGAGGATTAAGAAAAAGCAGGTGACAGCTGATAGATGCCTATCAGCATTACTGGCACCCTACAGCTTTGTGCAGTGGGCGACATAACCTGTCTGGTGTCTAAGACATTCTGGCATAAATCGCTTTAAAAAGCCTCAAAATGTTAAAATTATACAATTTTTGTCATTTTCCTGTCAGTGTTGCCCAGTTCAGTCCAAAATAGACAGAGCTGAAGTACAACAGGTCGTGACGCCACATCTTGTCTAATTTATGCCAAGCAGCAGTGTCACTTAAGCCACAAATCATACTCCAGTCCCTGACTGGAGTAGATTCTGGGAGACACACAAAGGTGACACATTTGTCAGACGCTTCTACTTCAGAGACGGCACTCTTAATGAATCCGAAGCGTCTGACTCACCAGTCCCTCATCAAGACTGGCATGAACATAGGTGTCTTGATGAATAAGGGCCATAGTGCAGATCACAGATAATATCTTTTACACCAAGAGGTTACATCTTACATATGAGGGTATGCACATAAGCTATCCGCTAGCGATCTCGTTGCGTGCATATAATGAGATCGCTAGCGGATTGTTTCTTATCGCTAAATGCTTCCGCATTAGCGATTATTAACGACGCTATCGCGTAGCGATCTTCTTAACGACTTTAGCGGTACAAAAGTACCGCTAATCGCTAAGAAAGGTGCCACACAGCGATTAGATACTTACCCAGCGGGCGCCAGCGATGAAATAGGGTCCGGAACGATTCCAGCGACGAGCGAGATCACAGCAGGAAGCCGTCGCTGGAAGCTGCCGCACTGAACAATATCGCAACGGATCGTAAATAGTGACGTTTTAGCGATCCGTTAGCGATATGTTTAGTGTGGCATCCCTTTACATAGCATGAAGCCTCAGGGTGCCAGAGACTTTGGAGTTGAATGACAGAATCGTGCCTACACATTAGTGTGCTGTAACTAAGTCTGGACAAGAGATCTGCAGAATCTGGTTAAGTTCACATTGAACTTGTTCTTCTCTGAATTGAGATTTTGAAGCAATATATACAGTTATGCTTCAAAGTTTACATACCCTGGCAGCAGGTGGGGGGCCCACTCACAGTCGGGGACACCGGCATGCTATGGGGGCCCGGTGCCTGTGCCAGTACCGGGGGCTGGTGCCTCAAGCAGAGCAGCGGCCAGTAAGGAGAGGTGAGTATTTTCTTTTTTATTCTTTTTTTATGTTTGGCGCAATATATGGAGAACATCATATGGAGCCTATCATACACTGAAGTATCATATATGGGGCTCATCATACACTGGAGCATCATATATGGGGCCCATCATACACTGGAGCATCATATATGGGGCCCATCATACACTGGAGCATCATATATGGATTCTGCCGAGGTATGTAAATTTTTGAGCACAACTGTATTTGTACTGGTTTTCGATTTGAGATTTAAAACTTTGAGATGACTCTAGTCCTTTTTGGTGTGAACAAATCATCTTTAAAAATGCAAAATGTGCTGGATACATGCTATGCTGGTTCATGCCACAAGATGGGGCTTTTCTGCCAGCTACATTTAATCTTATTGCATGATGAACTTTATATTATTTGACAAAACCATGTATTTGAATACATAGTTAAACTAAAATACGGTACTCAAATTTATAAATGGGATAGAACGTCATCTCTATATTATAAATAAATCTAAATAGCACATGACTATAAACATAAAGAGCAGAATACAACTGCTAGAACATGGTGAATATAAAGCAAAATGTGAAATTAAACATCAATTTTTGCATATTATAAAAATACCTCCTTTTGTGAGGCTGGGTGGTTAGATAACAATATGTAGTTTTTATGGTTTCATCACATGGGACGACAAAGCTCCTTCTCACGAACACTGTCTGAGATATGGAAGAGAAACGCTATGTAGTGAAACTTGCCAAAAATGTCGGACATACCTTTTCTGATTGCTCTTTTGCATTATGAATACCTGTATTTTTACTCTGACTGCCAATCTTGGGGAAGAGGCAGACGGCCGTATAACTCGGACAAGGATCGCAACGCAAAGACTGACCGTCGCTTCTGCCGACCCAAGCATGACTGCTTGTATTTCTATGCAGCTATCACGCTTGGATCAGGAGAGCCCATTGGCAGCCCGGGCATTGCGTTGTGATCCTCATCTGAGTTATGTGGCCGTCCAGGGCCGCCATCAGGGCATTACTGTTCTTACTGGTGTATGGGGCCCGGTGAGCAGAGGCGGCCCGGAGCAGGCCCCGTCTCTTCTGCTCACTAGGCCCATTGGCAGGATTCTTCAGATTCAGTAACTGAACGTGCGTCCTATGGGGGTGCATTATACTGCTATGGGGCTGCATTATACTACTATGGGGGTGGATTATATTGCTATGAGGGTGCATTATACTGCTATGAGGGGGAATTAAACTGCTATGAGGGTGCATTATACCACTATGGAGCTGCATTATACTGCTATGGGGGTGCATTATACTGCTATGGGGGTGCTTTATACCACTATGGATGACTATGGGATGCATTATACTGCTTTGAGAGTGCATTATACTACTATGATTGACTATGGGATGCATTATTAATAATAATAATAATAATAAATAATCTTTATTTATATAGCACCAACATATTTTGCAGTGCTTTACAGTTTAACAGTTTCAAAACACAAGTCATAAGTAACAACGTTAACAATACAATAATTAAAGCAAAATAAGACGACCCTGCTCGTGAGAGCTTACAACCTACAATGAGGTGGGGGAGATACAAAGTACAGGTGTGTATATACAATGGTGCATTTACAATGATGGTCCAGCCATCTTGAGGGAGTGAGGGATGGATGGAGATTGTGAATGGGCTACACATACACACTTACACATAGAATGACTTTGATTAGTGAATGTGATAGGCCGCTCTGAACAAATGTGTTTTGAGGGAGCGCCTGAAACCATGCCAATTATGAATAGTCCTAATTTCTAGGGGTACAGCATTCCAGAGGATTGGCGCAGCTCGGGAGAAGTCTTGGACTCGGAAGTGGGAGGTACGGATTAGTGCAGAGGTTAGTCGAAAGTCGTTTGCAGAGCGCAGCAGTCGGTTAGGCTGATAGATAGAAATGAGGGAGGAGATGTAGGGGGGTGCTGCACTGTGGAGAGCTTTGTGGGTGAGAACAAGTACTTTGAATTGGATCCTATAATGAATGGGCAGCCAGTGTAAGGTCTGGTGAAGAGCGGACGCGTCCGAGTACCGATTAGCCAGATGGATGACCCTGGCTGCTGCATTAAGGATGGAGAGGGCATAGTCGAGTAATGGGGAGGCCAAGTAATAGAGCGTTGCAGTAGTCCAGGCGGGAGTGGATCAATGCTACAGTGAGGGTTTTTGTTGCTTCCATGGTGAGAAAAGGGCGGATTCTAGAGATGTTCTTTAAGTGTAGGCGGCAAGAGCGGGCAAGAGATTGTATATGGGAGGAGAAGGAGAGATTGGTATCAAACATAACACCCAGACAGCGAGCCTGCTGCCGGGGTGTTATTATGGTGCCACCCACGGAGAGGGAAATGTCAGATTTAGGGAGGTTAGTAGACTTCGGGAGCAGAAGAAGTTCAGTTTTGGAGAGGTTGAGTTTCAGATAGAGAGCGGACATGATGTTGGAGACTGCAGACAGACAGTCAGTGGCGTTCTGTAGTACTATTAATACTATTACGGATCACTATGGGGTGCATTATACTACTATGGATGACTATGCGATGCATTATACTATTATGGATGACTATGCGGTGCAATATACTACTAAGGATGACTATGGGAGCAGTGTGGAGAGACATGGAGGCAACATGGAGAGACATGAGGCAGAATGGGAGGACACGTGGGGTCTAGAATGGGAGGACACGTGGGGTCTAGAATGGGAGCACACGTGGGAGCAGGGTGTGGGACATTATTACTGTAGGGGTTTAATTAAAGGATACTATTTTTGAGGATTCTGCTTTCAGTGTGGAGGAGGAGAGGTCCTGTTACTGTGCAGGGCAACACCCTTTTTTGTCTTCATCTGGCATAGTGTAGAGGTTGGGGAAAAATTGGGGAATGTGCTCTAGATAACAGTTATTTTCTGCAGAGATGAGTCCCGGCTGGAAAAAGTGATGGCAGTCTTTGCTGGATGAAGATGAAAGACTTCAACTAGAGACGTCACCGGTGAGTCAGTGTGTTTCCTGTACACTGAAACTATACGCTTCATAGCATATACAGAGGTCCTGTGTATAATGTCACCGGTGAACACTGTATTATCTGTGCAGTGACACTATATACAGAGCTCCTGTGTATAATATCACTGGGGATCACTGTATTACATGTACACTGACACTATATACAGAGCTCCTGTGTATAATGTAATTGGTGAACATTGTATTACTTGCACACTATATGCTATATACAGAGCTCCTGTGTATAATATCACTGGTTATCACTGTATTACATGTACACTGACACTATATACAGAGCTCCTGTGTATAATGTCATTGGTGAACATTGAATTACTTGTACACTATATGCTAAATACAGAGCTCCTGTGTTATATTGTCACTGGGGATCACTGTATTACATGTACACTGATACAATATACAGAGCTCCTGTGTATGTCACTGGTGATCACTGTATTACCTATACAAGATACACTATATACAGAGCTCCTATGTATAATGTCACTGGAGATCACTGTATATTACCCATACACTGACACTATATAAAGAACTCCTGTGTATAATTGTGTATAATGTCACCAGTGATTACTGTATTAGCTTTACACTGATACTATATACAGAGCGCCTGTGTATAATGTCACTGGTGATCACTGTATTACCTGTACACTGACACTATATACAGAGCTCCTGTGTATGTCACTGGTGATCTCCATATTACCTGTACACTGACACTATATACAGAACTCCTGTATATAATGTCACCAGTGATCACTGTATTACTTTTACACTGACACTATATACAGAGCTCCTGTGTATAATGTCACCGGTGACCACTGTATTACCTTTACACTGACAATATATACAGAGCTCCTGTGTATATATCATTGTTGAGCGTTGTATTACTTGTACGCTATATGCTAAATACAGAGCTCCTATGTATAATGTCACCGGTGATCACTATATTACGTGTTAAGTTAACTGACACTATACACTGTATACTATATACAAAGCTACTGTGTATAATGGCACTTATGGTAAAGTTAGTATTGTATTTTTTATTAATGATCGGTATTGTATTCTGTCACTATGTGGTGATAATATGTGGTCTGGTCATGGTGTGGCAGTATTTGTCCCTTGTATGTGGTATTATTGTTCATTTTAAAAATATATATGTGACACATTCCCTTAAAAAAACATGAATAAAAATATACCTAAAAAGAGTACAGGATATTTTTAATAGGTTAGAGTAGATTACGGCCTGGCCAAAAGAGGCTACCTTGTCGTGGTGGCTAAAAAAAATCTTATGTATGTGATCTGGTGTTAGATGGGAACTGATAATGTATGATTGGTGAGGACATAGTGCAGATGTGGAGTTTTTCTATGAGTGGGCGGTGGGACTGTGGAAGGTTCGAGGGTTTGAGGTGGAACTAGGGTGGATCCAGGGCGGAGTCTCAAGGGGGGCCCAAAAATTTTGCCAGTATGGGGCCCCAAAATTCTGGGTTGCAGCCTTGTGGCTGACTTTTCCCTTACCCTTGTTACTCCAAATGCATTATAATGGTCTTCCAATGGAAGAGACGAAGAAAATAGAGCGTTCTAAGCTGATTAATGGCCACTGCATTCTGGGCTGTATAGAGCATGTCACCAACATTGAACTGCAGTGCTGGCATTTTAACATTTATGGAGGTCCAAGATGTTGTGTGGATTACTTTCTGTAATTGGGGAGCCTATGACAAGAATTCATCTTTAATAATATTAATTTTATTTCTATAGCGCCAACATATTCCGCAGCACTTTACATTATAGAGGGGACTTGTACAGACAATAGACATTACAACATAACAATAAACACAGATCAAAGAAGATACCAAGAGGAATGAGGGCCCTGCTCACAAGCTTACAATCTATGAGGAAAAAGGGGAGACACAAAAGGTGGATGGTAACAATTGCTTTCATTGTTCAGGCCAGCCACAGTGTAAGAATCGGGTGTTCATGTAATTCTGCATGAACCAGTTAACAGCCAAAGTATGTAACAGTACAGACACAGAGGACTATTAAATGCATAAAGTGGGTGAGAACATAATACGAGGTACCTGATTATGGTAGAAAATTTTTTGAATGGGCCAACAGGGATAGTTAAGTTAGGTTAATGCGTTGAGGCGGTATGCCAGTCTGAACCAATGCGTTTTTAGGGCACGCTTAAAACTGTGGGGATTGGGGATTAATCGTATTAACCTGTATTAAATCTTTAAAGGGTTATTGACACAATCACATTATTTTTTTGCAATGCCCAGTAATTGCATACTTCTTGTTAATTTACAGACTAAAGGCACTGTCACACTTAGCGATCGCACCAGCGATCACGACAACGACACGACCTGGCGAGATCGTTGGTGCGATCGCTATGTGATCGCTAGTTAGCTTCCAAACACAAAGATCTCATCAGAAATCAGCGATCTGTATAACGACCTCTGCAGTCATTGGGAAAACCTAGTCCCGCCTGCGACGCTGGTAAAGTCGTTCATAAAGGGTGTCACACTCAGCGATTCAGGCTCACCAGCGGGACACCAACGACCAAAAAACGGCTCAGAACGTTCATGAGCGATCAGTGACATCGCAGCAGGGGCCACATCGACGCTACATGTCACACACAGCTAAGTCGCTAACGAGATCACTACTGCGTCATGAAATCGGTGACGCTGTAGCGATCTCGTTAGCGATCTCGCTTAGTGTGACAGTACCTTAAGTCCAACATAGTTTCTTTCTTGTACTTTTTTATTTTATCATCTCAATCTACCTTCTTTGTGTATCCACCTTCATGGACTTCATAGCTCAATGGGTGACCCTATTCTTTTCTGCTAAAACTACATTTGCCGCCAGCACTTGCTTCTCCTCAGTGCTGCAGACACCTCCCTCTCCCGTGTGTTCCTAACAAGACCCTCCTCTCCATGTTATCATCAAGTGTAGAGTTTACTTTATGCCTCTGCACACTCTATTCCCATACAGTCCCCTTCCTAACCGATTTTATATTGTCATCTGCATCACTATAGAGGCATTCTGGTTTAACATCGTTAGCTGGTTATAACAGAACTAAACTCTTCCTAACCGCTAGAACTACAATATGATCCCAGTTGTGGCTGGAGTGGAAATTTTTGGAGGATGTTAAACTGGTCAGAATTAAAAAAGACCATGTTGTGATTTTTGTAATAACCCTTTAAAAGGAGTGTATGAGCTGGGAGTGTTGAACTCATAGGCCTGATAAACTGAGCTGTTTGCAGTCAATTACTACTAATGTTTCAAATTGATACCTAATTCCTAATTAACTAATAAAAACTTAAAACTAATAGTTTGTCATACTGTTGGTAAAATGTATCTGTCTACAGTTAAACAATTTCCATCGGGAGGTGAGGCGTGCACATAATGTTGCGTTAATAGATACCTCCCAAGTCTAGTGCAAGGTGAGCTGCTATCGTTGTTCATAAAGGATTTTCTTTTGTGCCCGGACTATATGAACATGGTTATCCTCATGACATAAATACTTTACACAAACTGAAAAATCAACCAGAAAACTTTCCTTTAGGCTTTCAAGTAAAGCAAGTGATTGCTAAAGTCGAGCATAAAGATTTGTGCTGCACTGGTCCAGCACCCAGTCCTGTCCTATATGGCAGCCAGCCAGGGCAATGCAAATCCTTTTACTCAATTTTAGTAATTGTATAACACTATTGTGTTTAATTAGGAATTTATTGAAGCTACGGAATGTTACTGTGATTTCACAAAACTCTTGACGTAAAAAATGTTGTTTTTCCTTTTTAAATAAGGCCCGTTTCACACATAATTTTTTTGCTATCAGTCGCAATCCGGCGAATTTTGAAAACAACGAATATGGTGAGTGATGCCGCCGGATTCGTTTTATTCTCATCGACTTGTATTAGCGACGGATTGCGACGGATGGCCTCACGTTTCATCTGTCATTCACCGGATCCATCGAAAATTGTTTGTCCGGCAGCCAGAGACGACGTACAAAGTAAAGTTTTTTGTGTTCGTTGAAAAATCGGACAGCGATGGATCCATCGCCATCTGTCGTTTGCTCGAATGGAAGCCTAGGGGCGCCGGATCTGTCAACTTTTAACTGAGCATGCTCCGATTTATTTAGGATCCAATTAGCCAGCCCCCAAGAAGGAAAGGTATATAAACCTGCCAGGTTGGGCTTCACTTATCCATATCCCAGCAAGCAAGCCAGCGGGAGTCCAGCCAGCGGAAGTCCAGCCAGCGGAAGTCAAGCCAGCCCGAGACCAGCCAGCCTGAGACCAGCCAGCCGGAGTTGCAGTGTCCAGCGACCCAACCAGGCCTACCAGCAACCGAGCCAGGCCTACCAGCGACAGAGCCAGGCCTACCAGCCACACAGCCAGGCCTACCAGCCACACAGCCAGGCCAGCCAGTCTCAAACATGTCTCTTCTGGGAGCCCTCCCTCACATCATCAGTGAACAGAGGTAAATTTTTTTTTTCTTTTTTTGTGATGTTAACATTTTTTGTACACATAACCCTTTATGCATTAATTCTGGTTTAACCCCTTCACCCCCAAGGGTGGTTTGCACGTTAATGACCGGGCCAATTTTTACAATTCTGACCACTGTCTCTTTATGAGGTTATAACTCCGGAACGCTTCAACGGATCTTCGCGATTCTGAGATTGTTTTCTCGTGACATATTGTACTTCATGTTAGTGGTAAAATTTCTTCCATATAACTTGCGTTTATTTTTGAAAAATACGCAAATATGGCGAAAATTTTGAAAATTTAGCAATTTTCAAACTTTGAATTTTTATTCCCTTAAAACAGAGAAATATGTAACACAAAATAGTTAAGAAATAACATTTCCCACATGTCTACTTTACATCAGCACAATTTTGGAATCAAAATTTTTTTTTGTTAGGAAGTTATAAGGGTTAAAAGTTGACCAGCGATTTCTCATTTTTACAACAAAATTTACAAAGCCATTTTTTTTAGGGACCACCTCACATTTGAAGTCACTTTGAGGGGTCTACATGACAGAAAATACCCAAAAGTGACACCATTCTAAAAACTGCACCCCTCAAGGTACTCAAAACCACATTCAAGAAGTTTATTAACCCTTCAGGTGCTTCACAGGAACTAAAGCAACGTGGAAGGAAAAAATGAATATTTAACTTTTTAGCCACAAAAATGATCTTTTACAAACTTTTTTTTTATTTTCACAAGGGTAAAAGGAGAAAATGGACAGATAAGGTTGTTATGCAATTTCTCCTGAGTACGCCAATACCCCATATGTGGGGGGAAAACCACTGTTTGGGCACACGGCAGAGCTCGTAAGGGAAGGAGCGCCGTTTGACTTTTTCAAACTAAAATTGGCTGGAGTTGAGATTGGACGCCATGTCGCGCTTGGAGAACCTCTGATGCGCCTAAACAGTGGAAACCCCCCACAAGTGACACCATTTTGGAAACTAGACCCCCTAAGGTACTTATCTAGATCTGTTGTGAGCACTTTGAACCCCAAGTGTTTCACAAAAGTTTATAATGCCTGGGTGTGAAAAAAAAAAAAAAAAATTCCACAAAAATGATTTTTTAGTCCTAAATTTTTGAATTTTCCCAAGGAAATTGGACCCCAAAAGTTGTTGTCCAATTTGTCCTGAGTACGCTGATACCCATATGTGGGGGTGGAAAACTGTTTGGGCGCACGGCAGGGCTTGGAAAGGAAGTAGTAACGTTTTGGAATGCAGACGTTGATGGGGGTCATGTTCCGTTTGCAGTGCCCCAGATGAGCCTAAACAGTGGAAATCCCCCACAAGTGACCCCATTTTGGAAACTAGACCCCTAAGGAACTTATCTAGATCTTTGGTGAGCACTTTGAACCCCCAAGTGCTTCACACAAGTTTATAATGCCCGGGCATGAAAATAAAAAATCCTATTTTTTTCCCACAAAAATTATCTTTTAGTCACTAATTTTTTATTTTCCCAAGGGTATCAGGAGAAATTGGACCACATAAGTTGTTGTCCAATTTGTCCTGAGTACGCTGATGCCCCATATGTGGGGGGGAACCACTGTTTGGGCGCACGGCAGAGCTCGGAAGGGAAGGAGCACCATTTGACTTTTTCCAACCAAAATTGGCTGGAATTGAGATTGGATGCCATGTTGCATTTGGAGAGCCCTGATGTGCCTAAACAGTGGAAACCCCCACAAATGACCCCATTTGGGAAACTAGACCCCCTAAGGAACTTATCTAGATCTTTGGTGAGCAATTTGAACCCTCAAGTGCTTCACACAAGTTTATAACGTAGAGCCGTAAAATTTAAAAATCATATTTTTTCCACAAAAATGATCTTTTCACCCGAATTTTATTTTTCCAAGGGTAACAAGACTCCAAAAGTTATTGTGCAATTTGTCCTGAGTACACTGATACCCCATATGTGGGGGTATACCACTGTTTGGGTGCATGGCAGAGTTTGGAAGGGAAGGAGCGCCGTCTCACTTTTTCAACGCAGAATTGGCTGGACGCCATGTCGTGTTTGGAGAGCTCCTGATCTGCCTAAACAGTGGAAACCCCCCACAAATGACACCATTTTGGAAACTAGACCCTCAAGGAACTTATCTAGATGTGTGGTGAGAACTTTGAACCCCCAGGTGTTTCACTAAAGTTTATAACGTACAGCCTTAAAATAAAAAATCCTTTTTTTTTTTTACAAAAATGATTTTTTCGCCCCCAATATTTTATTTTCACAAGGGTAACAGAAGAAACTGGAACCCAAAAGTTGTTGTCCAATTTGTCCTGAGTACGCTGATACCCAATATGTAGGAGAAAACTACTGTATGGGTGCACGTCAGGGCTCGGAAGGGAAGTAGTGACGTTTTGGATTGCAGACTTTGATGGAATGGTCTGGGGGCGTCATGTCGCATTTGGAGAGCCCCTGATACGCCTAAACAGTGGAAACCCCCCACAAGTGACCCCATTTTGGAAAATAGACCCACAAGGAACTTATCTAGATGTGTGGTGAGCACTTTGAACCCCGAAGTGCTTCACAGAAGTTTATAACGCACAGCCGTAAAAATAAAAAATCCTTTTTTTTTTTACAAAAATGATTTTTTCGCCCCAATATTTTATTTTCACAAGGGTAACAGGAGAAATTGGACCCCAAAAGTTGTTGTCCAATTTGTCCTGAGTACGCTGATACCCAATATGTGGGAGAAAACTACTGTATGGGCGCATGTCAGGGCTCGGAAAGGGAAGTAGTGACGTTTTGGATTGCAGACTTTGATGGAATGGTCTGGGGGCGTCATGTCGCATTTGGAGAGCCCCTGATGCGCCTAAACAGTGGAAACCCCCCACAAGTGACCCCATTTTGGAAAATAGACCTCACAAGGAACTTACCTAGATGTGTGGTGAGCACTTTGAACCCCGAAGTGCTTCACAGAAGTTTATAACGCACAGCCGTAAAAATAAAAAATCCTTTTTTTTTTTACAAAAATGATTTTTTCGCCCCCAATATTTTATTTTCACAAGAGCAACAGGAGAAATTGGACCCCAAAAGTTGTTGTCCAATTTGTCCTGAGTACGCTGATACCCAATATGTGGGAGAAAACTACTGTATGGGCGCATGTCAGGGCTCAGAAAGGGAAGTAGTGACGTTTTGGATTGCAGACTTTGATGGAATGGTCTGGGGGCGTCATGTCGCATTTGGAGAGCCCCTGATGCGCCTAAACAGTGGAAATCCCCAACAAGTGACCCCATTTTGGAAAATAGACCCCACAAGGAACTTATTTAGATGTGTGGTGAGCGCTATGAAGCCCCAAGTGCTTCACAGAAGTTTATAATGTACAGCCGTTAAAAAAAAAAAAATCTTATTTTTTTTACAAAAATAATATTTTCGCCCCAGTTTTTTATTTTCCCAAGGGTAACAGAAGAAATAGGACAAATTTCACAATAACTCTTGGGGTCCAGAGTACGCTGATACCCCATATGTGGGGATAAACTACTGTTTGGACGCATGGCAGAGCTCAGAAGTGAAGGAACACCGTTTGACTTTTTCAACGCAGAATTGGCTGGAATGGAGATCAGACGCCATGTCACATTTGGAGAGCCCCTGATGTGCCTAAACAGCGGAAACCCCCCAATTCTAACTCCAACCCTAACCCCAACACACCCCTAACTCTAGTCCCAACCCTAATCCCAACCCTAACCCTAATCCTAACTCTAACCCTAATCCTAACTTTAGCGCCAACCCTAACCCTAACTTTAGCCGAAACCCTAACCCTAACCCTAATGGGAAAATGGAAATAAATACATTTTTTTTATTTTATTATTTTTCCCTAACTAAGGGGGTGATAAAGGGGGGTCTTATTTACTATTTATAGCGGTTTTTATGATTGGCAGCTGTCACGCTAAAAGACGCTTTTTATTGCAAAAAGTAGTTTTTTGCATCACCACATTTTGAGAGCTATAATTTTTGCATATTTTGGCCCACAGAGTCATGTGAGGTCTTAATTTTTGCGGGACGAGGTGACGCTTTTATTGGTACCATTTTTGAGCACGTGACATTTTTTGATCGCTTTTTATTTCGATTTTTGGGAGGTTAGAATGAACAAAAATCAGCAATTCATGAATTTCTTTTGGGTGAGGCGTTTTTATTGTTCCGCGTGTGGTAAAATCGATAAAGCAGTTTTATTCTTCGGGTCAGTACGATTATGGCAATACCTCATTTATATAATTTTTTTATGTTTTGGCGCTTTTATAGAATAAAAACAATTTTATATAAAAAATAATTATTTTTGCATCGCTTTATTCTGCGAGCTATAACTTTTTTATTTTTTTGCTGATGATGCTGTGTGACGGCTCGTTTTTTGCGGGACAAGATGACGTTTTCAGCAGTACCATGTTTATTTATATCCGTCTTTTTGATCGCGTGTTATTCCACTTTTTGTTCAGCGGTATGATGATAAAGCACTGATTTTTTGCTTCGTTTTTATTTTTTATTTTTTAAGGGGTTCACAAAAGGGGTTAACTAGTGGGACAGTTTTATAGGGGGGGTCGTTACGGACGCGGCGATACCATATATGTGTACTTTTATTGTTTTATTTTTTTTATTTACAATAAGTAATGAATTTATTGGGGAATATTTTTTTTTTTTTTTTTTTTTTTTGGATTTTTTTTTACACATGTTTATTTTTACTTTTTTTTACTTTTTTACTTTGTCCCAGGGTGGGACATCACTGTATTTCATCAGATCGCTGGTGTGACAGTGTGCACAGCACTCTGTCACACCAGCGATGTGACAGGCAGTGCAGGACGCTTCCTCATGCCTGCTCTCGGCAGGCACTGAGGAAGCCGCCTCCCTCCAGGACCCCAGCGCCATCTTGGATCCGGGTCCTGGGAGGGAGGAAGCCCTCAGAGCAGCGCGATCACATCGCGCTGCTCTGAGGGTCTCAGGGGGGCGCGCAGGGAGCATCCACCCTGCGCGATCCTCCCCTGTGCCCCCAGCACACCGCGATCATGTTTGATCGCGGTGTGCAAGGGGTTAATGTGCCGGGAGCGGTCCGTGACCGCTCCTGACACACAGTCACGGGTGTCAGCTGTGATAATCAGCTGACACCCGGCGGCGATTAGCTGCGCTCTCTCCGGGAGCGCAGCTAATCGCCTATGACGTACTATCCCGTCCATGGTCAGAATGGCACGGGTTTTATGGACGGGATAGTACGTCTAATGTCAGAGAGGGGTTAACAGGAAGCTGCAGCATCAGAGGTGCTTCCAGAAGGAGACTGACGGGGTGGAGAAAGACCCGGAGCAGGCTTGCAGAGTGTAAGTTTCTTAACATGCATCGCTGAAACAGATCATCACAGTACATCCAACACATAAAAAACAGATCATCACAGACATCACAGTACACACAACACATAAGACTACATCCAAGCACATAATGTTTCTTTTTTTTTTATAGTCTTCCAATTCTGGGGCTCAATGTAGAGGTCCTCAAAGCGCCTCCCAGGGTGGTCGGCATGAGCGTCGGGGCTGTCAGCAAGTAAGTACCTTTTTTTTTGTATTTTTCAACTTCATGTGGATGATTTGAGTGGCTTTTCTTCTATCTATGTAATATATATATATGTGTGTCACTGATATCTATGTATTCTATGTGCATATATTTTATTCTATCTATTCTATTCTAACCTGTCACTCCGTGATTTTACTGTACGTGGCACATGAATTGCCAGCTTTTATTCTATTATTTATATATATATATGTGTGTGTGTGTTTTGATGAATATTTCCTTTGAAAACAATGTGTAAATGACAGAGAACTGCTCTATGTAAAAGCTCTCGGCAGGGAGACTCAGACCGATTTTTCATACATTTAGTGTGACTCTGGCCTAACAGAGACTTCCTGGAGAAGCCCGTGTTCGAGATCCGTGCACGGACACTAGGTGTTCGGTACAGACCCAAAACTTTACTGTTCAGGTTCGCCCATCACTAGTAAGGATTAATGCAAGAATACAAAGACTGTACATCAAATGGAAATCAATAATATACTGCTTAAACAACAAAAATGTGAAATGTACACATATCTGGGCAAGTCTACTTTATCGCTGCTATTTAGATGTATTTCTAGATATCTATTCCAACTTTATGATCTACAGTGCCTTGCGAAAGTATTCGGCCCCCTGGAACTTTTCAGTTTTTGTATTTCCACAAAAATTTAAAATAACCAATAAATTTTGTTCAACTTCACAATTGTGTCCCACTTGTTGTTGATTCTTCACCAAAAATTTACATTTGGTATCTTTATGTTTAAAGCATGATTTGTGGGAAAAGGTTGAAAAGTTCCAGGGGGCCGAATACTTTCGCAAGGCACTGTAAGTGGGGCATTTGTTTCTCTTAGGGCTCATACTCACTGGCGCCGAAAACGGATGATAATCAGAGGAAAAAAAATCGGATTCAAATCTGACCAATGTTATTCAATAGGTGAGTTCTCATTTGCGATTTTTTTCTCATCAGAAATTGGTGTGAGAAAAAAACCGCAGCTTGCTGCGATTTGATGCGATTTTGGCATGATAATCGCCAATGCAAGTCAATGGGTGCGAGAAATCATCGCACAGCACTCGCACCATGCAAGTGCTGTCCGATTTATACGCACCAGTCTCCTTTGAAAAGCCGGCAATTCATCCCCGGCTACTGTAAAATCACACTGACAGCTCACAAAACACTAGATACATACACATAGAATACATATATATATATATATATATATATATACACATGTCATTGTGACACATAATATATATATTTATAGTTCATACACTTCTACATACTGTAATAGCCGCTAATTCAATTGCCGGCTTTTGTGAAATCACAGAAGCTGACATGAAATGATACATTGTTTCCACACAGTTAACCATGTCATTTCATGTATTTTGATATATGGTTTTAACTTACAATTACATAAGTGTATGTGTGCAAAATTTCAGACATGTAGGGGTTAATTAAAGGTGTAAATTCGTTGAAAAAAAATACGTGGGCTCCCGCTGTATTTTCTCCACCAGACAGACAAAGCAAGCGAGTAGGGGCAGATAATAATAGCCTAGGGAGGGTACATTTTTTTTGTGCCCCCCTGGCTACTAACATCTGCCCCCAGACACCCCAGAAAGGGCAAATCTCTAATTAGATTCGCCCTTTCTGGCACTTTGCCTGTCTATTCCCATTGCCCTGTAGCGGTGGCGAATGGGTTAATAAGGGGTTAAAGCCACCTTGCAATTGAAAGGTCACTTTAAGCCAGTTTAATAATTGAGAGCTGTCAATTAGACAACTATCAATTATTAATCCTATTGTATGATAGAAAAATCAAACACACACAGTTTAATAAAAAAGAAGTTTAATTAAATAATCAAACAGTTTTTGACCATATTTTATTTTCCTGCTAAAACCATTTCCTGTAATAAAAATAAAATAAAAAAGCAAAATTATTCTTACCAATCCGATGCACAGTCAGGTCCCACGCTGTAATCCTATAACAAGAACTGGGCACACTCAGAAATCGTGTAAATGAAATTTTTAATACGTACACCTGATCACTAGTAACAGACGTTTCGGTCTATATTGACCTTCATCAGTGTACTAAAATAAACAAAACAAGTGATCTACATTTATAAAACAGCAATGAGGTATATACACTTATATAAAGGGTCATAGGAAATCTAGGATACTCTCAGCAGAGTGCATCCAATATCATAGCTGTCCAAGATCTTCAGTGAGGGAATTACAAAATAAAATAAAACATTGAATAAGCGGCAGACATACCTAGTGGCAGTGTGAAACCCATATAGTGAGATATACAGATTCTATCTGTGGATCAAAATCGTGAAGATGAGTTTGTGAGGATTAATATTTGCTTATAAAAGAAATGCGGAATCTACCATACCCGTTATACAGAGTGTTGTTGTGAACGGCTGAAAAGAAGTTTATGATAATGGTGAGTGAACATATACAATGTCCATGGTATTTTTTTCTTCATGGGTAAAAAATGAACATACCGCTCAAAAGGTGAAATTCCTGTTTAGGTTGTCAGCAATAGGGATAAACTGTGGAGATACATTTGAGCGCTACTAAGCAGTGATGCCAGGCTCTGGTGATAATAATCTCGGCATTATCATATAAGGTGCACTTACCCCAAATAGACTATGTATTAGTTGCGGTCCCAGTGACGC
>JARQOD010000002.1:337099563-337136354 GCA_033576555.1 Oophaga sylvatica | reverse complement strand
TATTAAAAAAAGGGTTTATCTCCCCTCCCCCAGATCTGTTCCTCAACATAGAATCCTGCTCCCACCTACTAACACTTTCTCGGCTCCTCCTCACGCCAGTTATATCTCTCCAAATCCCGATCTTCCTCACCACATCCCCAGTCACTTCTAACTCATCCACAATCTATCACAAAATTTCCACAACCTTTCTAACCTCAAAAGCCATCCCCTGCTTCCCCAGTTTCCCTAACAGGAGCTCTATGGAATGCTCACTCTACAATATAGGAAAGATGTGTAAGAGAAAAAAGATGGATTTACCTGTGGCCAAACACTTTTGTATCCCCCGGTCATAGCATGACAGTATATGGAATTACTTGTATTAAAATCTAACTTCAAATCTGAGAAGATAGAAAAGTCTGGGGAATATAAACTTATGATGACCTTTGACACTCTAGTGCGGGGATGAATATATCCCAGAGTTTTATGTCGTTCTAAAACAATTAAGGAATCTGCCTCCCTGACCTTTTAGGTCATCACAACAAAAATACCAGACCCCAATCAAGGGGTAATAAAACCTTCACTCCTTATCTATGAACTAGTCAAAATTTATGTTAATCCCTCTCCCATAATGACAGTTCTGCTTCATGTCACTTGTCCTACCTTTTGCATTTTTTCTGTGCTATTTTGTGTATAAATATGTGATTCTTCAGATTTTGTATTAGTCTATGCCTGAGAAGAGACCTGAGTAGTCTCGAAAGTTTGCAATTTGTTACCATCTTTTCAGTTGGGCCATTAAAAGGTATCAACCACTGAGGACTCTCAAGTCTAAATATTTTTCACCTACAATAAACTTCATACATCCATGATCTTTTCACCACTAACAAACTTTCCTTACTCGACATCACTAAAACCTTACTCAAACCTTCTGACACAGCCTCTCCAGCTGCACTTTCTTATGGGGGACTCCATCTTTCTCACAAACCCCACCCCAGCAGCAAGCTAGTTGAGTTTGTTTTCTCCTGTCGTCAACTCCCACTCAAAAAGATGGCCAACTGGACCCTATGTTCACCCACCTCTGTTCCGGCTCTAACTCACCTCCCCTCTGACCACAACCTACTCACATCTCTTCCTCTTCACTCCAGGTGCACAATCCCCACTCCAAAAACTTGCACACTGATGCAGAATTCTCAAAACACCTTTTAATTTACACTCATTTTCTGATTCCCTTCTGCCTCTTGCAGACATAGATTTATCATTCTTACACAATACAGATGTAGCTCTCGAATTGGTCTCCCCCTCACACATACCAAAGCTCGCACAATCAACAGGCAACCATGGCACACCAAAAGAACTGAGGTGGGCTTTCAGGCTTGCTGAACAGAGATGTAAAGAACCCACTCTAACAAGCATTTCATAAAATTGAAAGTCCCTCACCACTTTCAAGTCCACACTCACTGCAGCAAAACAAACCTTATTCTCATCTCTCATATCCTCCCTATCTCGCAGGCCTAAAGTTATTCTACACTTTCAATTCTCTCCTCCAAAGTCAGAACCTCCTCCCAGCTGAAGACTGCCTCATTCTTCAAGCAGATCAATAACATCAGAGAAAGCTTTGGCCTACAGCCCCTCATTACTACTCAGCCCTCCTCCTCCAAAACCACCTTCACCATTGCAGAGATCTACTTTCCTCTCTACAAGATCACGTCTCACTACCTGTGCACTCGACAAAATCCCGTCCCACCTCATCACAAACCTCACTAGTCTTCATCCCAACCATCTCTTCAACCTATCACTAACAACTGCTGTTTTCACCAAATGCTTCAAACAAGCCTCGATCACACCCATCCACAAAAAACTGTCCCTTGACCCTTCCTGTGTCTAGCTATCACCTCATATCACTTCTCCCCTATGCCTCAAAACTACTGGAACAACACATCCATCTTTAACTGTCTTCCCACCTCTCCTCCTGCTCCCTGACAGCTTACAATCTGGCTTCCGATAGTACAATAATTCCACTGAAACTGCCCTCACTAAAAGTAATCAATGAACTACTAACCACCAAATCCAAGCGGCACTACTCTGTCCTCCTCCTCCTGGACCTATCCTCTGCTTTTGTTTTGATACAGTGGACTATTCCCTCTTACTACAGATTCTATCATTTCTTGGCCCTATGTTGGATCTCCTCATGCCTAACAGACCGGACATTCAGCATATCCCACTCACACACCACCTCCTCATCTCACCCCCTATATGTTGGTGTCCCCCCAAGGTTCAGTTCTAGGACCCCTGCTCTTCTCCATCTACACTTTAGGCCTGGGACAGCTCAGTCACACGGCTTTCAGTATCATCTCTATGCTGATGACACATAGATCTAACCCTCTGGACCCGATATCATTTCATTACTAACCAAAATGTCTGTCTGCTATTTCAAGCTTCTGTGCTAGATTTCTAAAACGTAACATGGACAAAACAGAATTCATTTTCCCCCATGTCACTCAACCCCGCCAACACACATAGCCATTAAAGTTCAATGGCTGTTCACTCTCCCCAGTCCCGCAAGCTCGCTGCCTCGGGGTAACCCTGGACTCGAATATCTTCTTCAAACCACATATCCAAGCTCTTTCCATTTCCTGCCAAATCCAACTCAAAAATATTTCCCTCATCCTTACATTCCTTAATCAAGAAACTGCAAAAACCCTAGTGCATTCCCTCATCATCTCCCACCTCGACTACTGCAACCTCCTGCTGTGACCTCCCTTCTAACAATCTTGCACCCCTTCAATCTATCCTAAACTTCACTGCCCGACTAATCCATCTGTCCCCCGCTACTCCTTGGCCTCTCTCTATCAATCCCTTAATTGGCTCCCCATTGACCAGACACTCCAGTTCAAAACTATAACCATATCATACAAAGCCACCCACAATCTGTCTCCTCCATACATCTGCGACCTAGTTTCCTAGTACTTTCCTGCATGAAACCTCCAATCCTCACAAGATCTCATTCTCTACTCCCCTCTTATCTCCTCTTCCCACAATCTCATACAAGATTTCTTCAGTGCATCCCCCTACTCTGGAATGCTCTACCCCAACATGTCAGACTCTCGCCTTTCGACAAGCCTACAATCTGCAGTAACCCTCATTTCACCATAACTGTGCATGACCAGCTCTACCTTCATCCGTCACGTGTAGACTGTGAGCCCTCGCTGGCAGGGTTCTCTTTCCTCCTGTACTAGTCGGTGACTCGTTTTGTTCAAGATTATTGTACTTGTTTTTTTTATTATGCACACCTATTTTCACTTGTAAAGCGCCATGGGATGAATGGTCTCCGGAAGAAGCAATCTGCAAAACGGCACTCGTCGGGCGGGGGGAGCATTACAAGCAGCCGCTGCTCCATGCAGTGTTACAGCACCAGTCCTAACCTCAGCTCTATAACAGGTAACCAACCTACATGAACTTTTTGAATGCTTATAAGCGGTTATTTGATTCTGGTCACTATGACTATTGGTATAGGAAATACTACATAACTACCACAAGCACCCTCTTTTTTATCCTTCTGGATTGGGTCTCCTCCATCCCCTTCTTTAAATACTGCATTTCAATATTGCTTGTGCTAAATCTCAACATAACAAGCAAGAATTCTGAAATTGCTCAGTCTGTATGCTACTGGCTGTCATTTAAGGGGTTTAGGAATTTGTGACAATAATTAAGATCTGATTTTTCTTTGGGGCTGGAAATATATTTCACTGTGCACTTTATTCATCTGTTTATATTATCCCTAATTTATTTGTCTTTAAATACGTATTTATTGCTGACAGTTATTCCCATTTTAATTAGAGGCCCCTTTTGCCCTGTCTGTTATATTACTGTCATTAATTGTTTTAAGTTGATAATCAATAAAAATACTCTTTTTAATTACACTCCTTGCCTCTCCTCACTTCCTATCTTTATGGCACCTCACCATAATAGATTATGTGGATAACACATTATTGAAGTGACCTCAGCCGTTTGTAAAATAGGACTATGGGAATAAAATCACCAGCCAGCAGCTTACAGAGCAGGACCCTTTTTAAAGCCCTCGTTACACTATGCGAGATCGCT
Organism: Oophaga sylvatica; assembly: GCA_033576555.1. NCBI lineage: Eukaryota > Metazoa > Chordata > Amphibia > Anura > Dendrobatidae > Oophaga > Oophaga sylvatica. The sequence goes on along the minus strand of JARQOD010000002.1, from coordinate 337,132,277 downwards.
AGCGATATAGCTGAAACGTCACCGATTTTGTGACGCGCCAGCGATATCGCTTAGTGTGACACTCAGCGATGACCAGCCCCCCTGCTGGGTATCGCTGGTCATCGTTGAATGGACCATTTTTTGTTCGTTGGTCTCCCGCTGGCCAGCACGCATCGCTGCGTGTGGCAGGCGGGAGACCAGCGAGCTGGTAAAAAAGGTAAACATCGGGTTTCTAGGCGCCGCACGGCGCCTAGAAACCTGACGTGTACGTTAGATACCACGTGGTGCAGGCTGGTAACCAAGGGGTTCGCGCGCGCTTAGAAACCTGCTGCTTACCTTGGTTACCAGCTCCCTGCACCAGCGCGCTGGAATCTAAGGTACACTGCGGGTAACTAAGTGACGTGCATCGCTTGCTACCCGCATAGTCGCTGTCCTGATCGCTGCTGAGATCTGCCTGTTTGGCAGCTCACAGCGATCATGTAGCGACACACCAGCGATCCTGACAAGTTCATATCGTTGTCGGGATCGCTGATAAGTCGCTATTTGTAACGGGACCCTAAGGCTCTAGCTGTCCTGAGCTTTGTGTTGTTCAAATGCAAATGCCCTGTTGTCTCTGTGTAAATAAAGGGAGAGCAGAGTAGAATCCAGAACAAACTACTGATAGCTGAAGTTGTGCTGAGCTTTATAGTTCTACTACTATTACAGCTCTGCTCACTTAACCCTTTCACCACCCTAGGTTTTACCATTTTTTGAGTTTCCATTTTTTGCTTCCCTTCTTCACAGAGCCATAACTTTTTTATTTTTACATCAATATGGCCATGTGTAGCCTTGTTTTTGGGGACGAGTTGTACTTTTTAATGATACCTTGATTTTACCATATAATGTACTGAAAAACAGCACACAAAAAACTCAAAGTACAGTGAAATTGCAAAAAAAAAAAGTGCAATTCCACAATTGTTTTTTGGGTCTTTTTTATTGTTCACTAAATGCTAAAACTGACCTGCCATTATAATACTCCAGGTCATTACGAGTTGTAGATACCACCATGTATAGGTTCTTGTTTAACCCCTTCATGACAACCCTTTTTCATTTTTACGTTTGTTTTTTGCTCCTCTTCTTCCCAGAACCATAACTTTTTTATTTTTCCATCAATATGGCCATGTAAGAGTTGTTTTTTTAGCGGAACAAGTTGTACTTTGAACGACACCATTGGTTTTACCATATCATGTACTGGAAAACGGGAAAAAAATTCCAAGTGCGGTGAAATTGCAAAGAAGTGCAATCCACAACTGTTTTTTGGATTTTTTTTTTTACCATGTTCACCAAATGCCTTAACTGACCAGCCATTATGATTCTCCAGGTCATTATGAGTTCACAGACACCATGTCTAAGTGGTGAAAAAAATTCCCAAGTTTGTTAAAAAAAAAAAAAAATTGTGTCATTTTTCTTGATCTCGGGTTGGGTGAGGGCTTATTTTTTGCAAGCCGAGCTGACTTTTTTAATGATATTTGGTGCAGATACGTTCTTTTGATCACCAGTTATTGCATTTTAATGCAATGTTGCTGCGACCAAATAAACGTAATTCTGGAGTTTTGACTTTTTTCTTGTTACGCTGTTTAGCGATCAGGTTCTTTTTTTATACTGATAGATCGGGCGATTTTGAACGTGGCGATACCAAATATGTATATGTTTGTTTTTTTATTGTTTTATTTTGATAGGGGTGAAAGGGGGGTGATTTGAACTTATATATTTTTTTTTTACATTTTTAAAAACATTTTTTTTTTACTTTTGGATGCTTCAATAGTCTTCATGGGAGACTAGAAGCTGCCATAACCCGATCGGCTCTGCTATATACAGGCGATAATCAGATCACCTGTATTTAGCAGAATTGCTGACTTGCTATGAGCGGCGACCACCGGGCGGCTCTCATAGCAACCCAGCAGTGACAACCATAGAGGTCAACTTCAGACCTCTGGTTGACATGCCGACCCATCAGTGACCCGCGATCATGTGATGGAGTCACCGATGGGCGGGATTTCCAGTGCGCTTGCTGGAAGCGTGCGTTAAATGCCACAGTCAGTTTGACAGCGGCATTAACGGGTTAACAGCAGCAGATGGATCGCGATTCCACCTGCGGCTGTCTCGGCCACATGTCAGCTGTTCAAAAGATGCAGGCTCATCGCCAGAGCCCGCAGCAAACAGGGGGAGGCGACCTTAGATGTACCTATACTGGTTAAAGAAAAAGGGGTACCTAAAGGGTTTACGATAAATGTCAACAGGTGTTCTGGACTTTTGAGTAGAAGTTTGAAATGTTTGGCTGTAACAGATGGCATATGCATTAATAAACTTGCACTACTGCCAGTTAATGAATTGTGCTCAGAAGAAAAGCTGCAATCATTCATAGAAAAATTAATGCTTTATTTAGTATAAGTCAACAGATGAATACAGATATATGTCAACGTTTCGACCACAAATGGCCTTTTTCAAGATTATCTGTGCATGACAAAGTTGGTACTTGCGGATAGAGGTAACAAGTCATACCTCGGCATATGAGGGCTTGTTTTTTTGTGGGACAAGTTGTACTTTTGAATTACATCATTCATTTTATCATGTGATGCACTGGAAAGAGGGTAAAAAACCATGAGGTACGTTGAACTTGCAAAAAAAGGTGCAATTTCACAAATTATTTTTTTTTTTTAGTTTACCTTGCTCACTAAACATTAAAACTGACCAGGCAATATGATTCTCCAGGTCAGTACGATTACACAGATACCAAACATTTTTTTATTTAAGTGGTGAAAAAAAAATTGGAAATCTGTAAAAAAAAAAAAAAAAAAACCCTCAAAAACAAAACCCCAAACTTTGCTTGTTTCCACCATTTCCAGAGACCCGAAACGCTTTGAATTTTTTTGTATATAGATCAAAATTAGCAATGTACGTCTAAGGGTCTGGGAAAAAAGTTGTACATCACTTGGATGCCATCCTGGTGCTGTTCATTTTTCACAGACTGTTTCACTGGAAAAGATGGAAAAGCTAATTTTTTTTCACATGCAAAAAAAAAATTAATGAAAATTGGATTAAATGCTGATGAAACATGGGTGACACTACGATGACCATCTGATGAAACCATCATGCAGAATCATGAGTGCGCCTTTAAGGCCGGCGTCACACAACGTATAAAAAGTTGGTCCGTTTTTCACGGACGAGAATCGCATCAATGTTTCATGAACAGTGATCTGTATGTAATCCGTTTTCAATGCGAGGATGCGATTTCCTCTCATCTAAGTATCCGTGTGTCATCCGTATGCAATCTGTATGGCATGCGTAGGCCGTGATTTTGTCGCACCCTTGCAAAATGGACATTTAACTGATCCATGGGCTGAAATATTCGTCAGAACACACAGTACAGACCAAAAGTTTGGACACACCTTTTCATTCAATGATTTTTCTGTATTTTCATGACTGAAAATTGTAGAATCACACTGAAGGCATCAAAACTATGAATTAACACATGTGGAATTATACATTACACTTTACAAAAAAGTGTGAAACAACTGAAAATATGTCTTATATTCTAGGTTCTTCAAAGTAGCCACCTTTTGCTTTGATTACTGCTTTGCACGCAGAAAAGGTGAACGGATGGATTCTACATGCCTGGTTCCCACCATGAAGCATGGAGGAGGTGGTGTGATGGTGTGGGGGTGCTTTGCTGGTGACACTGTTGGGGATTTATTCAAAATTGAAGGCATACTGAACCAGCATGGCTACCACAGCATCTTGCAGCAGCATGCTATTCCATCCGGTTTGCGATTAGTTGGACCATCATTTATTTTTCAACAGGACAATTACCCCAAACACACCTCCAGGCTGTGTAAGGGCTATTTGATCAAGAAGGAGAGTGATGGGGTGCTACGCCAGATGACCTGGCCTCCATAGTCACCAGACCTGAACCCAATTGAGATGGTTTGGGGTGAGCTGGACCACTCACCGCTTCAATTTTTAATAAATCCCCAACAGTGTCTCCAGCAAAGCACCCCCACACCATCACACCACCTCCTCCATGCTTCACAGTGGGAGCTAGGCATGTAGAGTCCAGCCGTTCACCTTTTCTGCGTGCAAAGAAGAAATCAAAGCAAAAGGTGGCTACTTTGAAGAACCTAGAATATAAGACATATTTTCAGTTGTTTCACACTTTTTTGTAAAGTGTAATGTATAATTCCACGTGTTAATTCATAGTTTTCATGCCTTCAGTGTGATTCTACAATTTTCATAGTTATGAAAATACAAAAAAATCTTTGAATGAGGTGTGTCCAACCTTTTGGTCTGTACTGTATATATTTATATTTCATAGAGAGCTAGATAGCAGAATAGCAGTTAATTCATTTCTCGGCTCCTGTAGAATCTCTGCAGGAGCAGACAGGAGAGGAGACATGGTTTACATACAGTAAACCATTGCAGATCAGTTCAATTTATATATGTCACTGACTACTACTGTTAGTAGTATATGTGTGCAAAATTTGGGAGCTGTAGGTATTTAATAAAAGAATGTATCCACGGAAAAAACTGGGGTGGGCTCCCGCGCAATTCTCTGCACCAGAGAGGAAAGCCAGTGACCGAGGGCAGATATTAAGAGCCTAGAAGGGGACCATGGATTTTGCCTCCCCCCCCCCCGGGCTCAAAACATCTGGCCCCAGCCACCCCAGAAAAGATGCGCCAATTCTGGCACTTAGCCTGTCTATCTATAGCCACTATCTAACTATAGCCACTGAGTTAACTGTATATATCATGTAACTAAGAGAGAATTTTTTTTTTTGTGGGGGGGGGACTACTCGGAAGTGAACCAAAACAGTGATAGCTGGTGTTTAAAAATATAATTTGTAATTGCTATAATTTCCATGGGGGAAGAAAGGTTGTAGTATCCACCAATGCAGACCTTATTACAGAAACGTTTTCCCCTAGAAATATTGCTTCTGGCACAACAGGGAGCACCTACAGGTTTCTAAAACTGTTCACTGTGTATTCTATAGCACTAAGTTAAGGCCATATTAGCTTTATTTTATTGTTTGGTGTTTTTTTATTTTTAGGGGGTGGGAGTGAACTACCGTAGTTGTTAATATTAATTTATGGAAAGAATTAATGCCAGGAGAAAAAATCTTACTAAACTATTATCCGTTACGGACAGAAATGAATTTGCTTTTGGACACTATGCCTGTAGAATATAACATCTATTACTAGAGAAGTGTCAATAAAGGTTCACAGTCAATATCGGAAACCGCTTGTAATAACGATAGTGTGAAATGTACAAACTTTATTAAAACATGTTTTTGTGTATGTGAACGTGCTTGGTGTGACTTACTAATCTCTGCTAAGCAGTGGATCCAATCGTATCCAGTGTAGACAATGGTCTGTGAGCTAAACAGTATGGCCTCCACCCAGATACAATGTAACAAGCACAGGTTTGTGTAAATGCTGCTGCTGTATTTAGCTCACAGAGCATTGCCACAGACTGGGTACATTTGTATTCATGTCTTAGCAGTGAGAGCAGGAATAGGTTTCTACAGATTTGCGATCCCTGGTTGCTTCCAAGAGTTCCAATGACTTTCCAAATATCTTGAAAATGGCAGGATACTGGAACACAAATTGTGCAAATTTCCATTTATACACTGATTAAAGGATGTCCAGTCTAAGAAGAAAGGTCTGCAGTTACTCAGTAAAGGTACTGCCACACTAAACAATCCCGCTAGCGATCACGATAACGACGCATACTAATGCGATCGCTAGCGGGATTGTTTCTATATCGCTAAATGCTGCCACATTTAGCGATATAGTTAACGACGCTATCGCCGTTAGCGATCTTCTTAACGACTTTAGCGGTACAAAAGTACCGCTAAATCGCTAAGAAAAGGTGCCACACAGCGATTAAATACTTACCCAGCGGGAGCGCCGACGAGAAAATAGGGTCCGGAACGATTCCAGCGACGAGCGAGATCACAGCAGGAAGCTCGTCGCTGGAAGCTGCCGCACTGAACAATATCGCTAACGGGTCGCTAAATAGTGACTTTTTTTAGCGATCCCGTTAGCGATATTGTTTAGTGTGGCATACCCTTTAGACTGTACATTGCACACTGTCACGATTCTCTTGCATTTGCCTTGTAGGTGACCCAATGCCTGCGATTTGCATACTCACGGTCAAGTGCCGATTAGACTCTCCTCCACTTCTAATTGTTATAGTGGAGGAGCATCAACATGTGACTGCAAGTGTGCAAACTGTATACATGTGGTCACATCGTCACCCACAGGATATCATGACAGTGTGTACTCACACAGAGGGACTGATGACTTTTCTTAGTGACTCAGTGGTTAGCACTGCAGCCTTGCAGCGCTGGAATCCTGGGTTCAAATCCCACCAAGGACAAAGTATGTTCTCCCCGTCTTTGCGTGGGTTTCCTCCCACACTCCAAAGACATACTGATAGGGAATTTAGATTGTGAGCCCCATCGGGGACAGCGACGATAATGTGTGCAAAAACTGTAAAGTGCTGCGGACTATGTTAGTGCTATATAAAAAATAAAGATTATTATTATTAAACTTGACAACCCTTTAAGCTTCATCTACACAAAAACCCGTAAGTTGGTTGATAGCACAATGACACAAACAAAAAAAAGGAAATTTAAAAGTCTTAAAATTTAAGAGCTTTGATGTCCTGAAAACAATATCTTCATTTTGTTTTTATTTAAATGAAACAATCTATTTACATGGATGAAGGAGAGCTGGAATAGTAGAGTACAAGGCACTATATTTATGATGTGGATCTACTAAAGGGTGACTAGAAAATTGACTTGGGTATGGAGTTATAGCATATGTATTATAAGGTTTTTTTTTTTTTTAAATACCATTGAAGAAGTTTTCTAGAGTTAATAAAAATATTGGGAGAAGTCATTAGGAAAAAATAAAAAAAATAATCCATGTTCAACTAATGAATCTGCTCCCTGGTTTAGCACTGTCTCCCCATTGGACCTGAAGCAACGATGACCTGATGAACAGTCTCCTGACTCAGCAGCCAATCAGTGGTAGCTGTGGTCATGTGATGATATGAGTGGTCCCGTCAGAGTCCGCTGGAGAGCAAGAAGAAGATTCCCACTCACATTGTCAGATATTCTGGATTACAGGCAGTCATAGAAATGTATAACATACACTTGTTATATAAATAAACTATAGGAAGAAAGGTAAAAATGTTAACAAAATCTAATTTTAAATTTAAAGAATATTCTGCTTTGCTCTCTGCTTCTAATCTTATAACATATCTTTATATACAGCAGTCCTACACCAAAATAGTAGTTTTTCTGAACTATTGGATGCAGAGTTTAAGGAAATTTACCATACCAAACATTGTCAGCTCGTATCTTATATTTTTAGCTCACGAATATTGACATATATGGGCGAAAATCATCACTGACCCACATACCATTGCAAAAAGTACAACTTTCCCAGCCTTCTCTTCACCCTTTAGCAAATGTATCACATGTTTATTCCAGTACAACAAAACAAAGAAAACAATAAAAACATTTCCCTGTGTTAATATATAATAAAGATCACGACAATGCTGGTCACGTGAAAGACACCAAAATGTCAGACAGCCTACCGACTGTTGTTGCCATGAGATCCAACAGTCAACATCAGTCTGATAAGCTATCCGACAGGATGGTACAGTCATGGAGATGTCACGACGATAGATGGAGGTGCAATGTGGATACAACAGGCAGGGAGACACAATGGTTGATAAGACAATGAGTGTGACTTGTTGGAAGCGTGCATTGCTGGGTAGATTAACATCTAAGTTATACATTAGAACATACAACAGTATGAACAGTACAGAAAATAGTTTGCCATTACTAGTAATATATAAAACTGGAAATACTGCATTGGATCCAGGGAATTTAGCAAAAGAGCAGAGCGAATAGGTCACAAAAGGAATCTTCAGCAGATGATAAAGTCAATTTACCATATATAATGCAGTTCACTGTATTGACTGGACCTAGGTTGCAATGCAATTCCCAACTTACACATAGACATAGGTGTGCAGAAGAGAAAGAATTAAAGCATTATAAAAAGAACATAAAAGGTTCAATGTCAGTATGAAAAAAACAAGCATATAAAATAAAGAAACTGACTCCAAGGACTCATAAACCCTAGCTTTTACTATTGTAGTTCACTATACATTTGTGTCTTTTCTTCCTGATAAAGCCTCTGCTCTTTTTACACTGAAATTTGATTGCAAAACCAGCTCATGTGCGTCATCAGTTGTTGACTCATTGAATAGGAATGTTTGTACTCGGAACAGAAGGATCCCAATAGTCTTGAGAAAATGTTCCAGCCTCAGGCATCTGCAAACAGGTACAGAGGTGGCAAGTTCTAAAACAGCAAACTGAATCAATATCATGACTAGGTAGGGCAGCTTGGTAACGCCAGGGCTAAGTGATAAAGTGCATTGATAAGGTTACATATACAACAGTGCGCAAGCAAGTCTATTCCATATACGCAAGAAATAATAGCATGTGACTGTTCCTAGAGTCAGACATGTTACAGCTATTAAAGTAATCACCAGCTTCAGGATGCAATGGCGACCTGATGATCCAGGACTCCCAAATACAATAGAGAATGTACATTATGCGGAAGCTCAGAAGTTTTCCATGCTAACTGAGGCAGTATATTAAGCAATAATCAGATCCACCCAAAGAAATATGACTGTGTTGTCAGGAGTTAATGTGGTTTCCAATGACTCAGCCTTGGCAGGAAAGCATGAAGGAGTTTTCTAGGAAGGCAGCTGTAACATTAGGTCAGTACTGAAGACAGCGCCAGAGCTCAAATATACACTTCCTGCTTCCTGCTTTTGCAAAGCCAGAATGATTGGGAAATCACAGACAAAAGCTTTTTTTTTTTCCTACAGGGAGGATTATCATGCACGCAATAAACTTTGGTCCAATAGCTAGAGGAGTGAAAAAGACAAAAGGGTCAATGCAACAGAAATATAAAACGACATATAAATCACAAAGAATGGCAAGAATAGAAGAGGCGTTACACTCAGGCAGGTAAAAGAACGGACACGAAAAGATCTGGAATGATCAAAGGTGGCTTTATAAAGTTCAGTTTCAACTCACAGAGTAATAAAAAAAAGAATTAAGTCAGTTGTAGATGTGGACGGTTACCGGCAGTGTGATTTGGTTTCTATGAACAATTTATAATAACAGCAAACTGTATAGATTACAATTTCCACCTAGTAAAATATTTCTTTGAATATGCTGTATTGCTAGACGTTCATCCATGCCATCACTCCCATCATTCATATATAGCATTTATTTTTAATAGGATAGACCATTTAAGCTGCAGACAAGTAAACATATTAACCATTATCGTGCTATGCTCCACAAAGGTTTTAAAGGGATGGTCAACACAAAATGACTGGTCAAATAACTGGTGCTCGGCGCACCCTTGGTGTGGCCAAACAATTCAGTGCACATTCCCTCCTACTGGATGTGCATCTACCTGAGAACACTCGAGCTTGGTTTGAACAGTTATTTTGTGCTGATAGACACCTTTTATTACCCAAAGAAATACTTTTTGCAGTGTGAGGATTGTGTAATTAGTACCTTATTTAGAAGCCTCTCCATATGGTTTAGGATGGACCTTCTAATATAGTTGACCAAAAAGAAGAAGAGGTCTACAAGATAACCCCTGCCATAAATAAGCCAACTGTTCTTCAGTCTGGTAGCACCATGCACCGCAATGTACCCATATAGGGAACAATAGAAGCAGCGCCTTTGGTTGTCCACTTCAAGAAGACACATGAATTTGCCAAGAATCCACACCACCTAGTATAGCCCAAAGTGAAACCCTGGCCTTTGTCCATTACAGGATTTCTAAGCTGTGGCTGTTCAGATACTGTTCAATCTCAATCTGCTGTATGACCTACACATAGGTCGGTACACCATGACTTTGTAGATTCTCAATCCCTGAAGAGCCACAGGCAACCCAAGTCTCGGCCCCTGGATGTGAACTACGAAGAATCAAAAAAAAAGCAATTATTTACCATCAGAAGAACATGGAAAATATGGTATACTTTACCTTACAATGCCACACAGACATCTCTTATCTTAAACTGTTAACATTTTATATTGTGAAAAGAAAAATTAGAAAAAAAAAATAATTTAATACGATTTTGAAAAAAAAAAAAGATTGTTTTAAAAATGTCCAAAGTTTAATTTGCCAATTTGTATGTAACGGTTAAATCAGGTCAACTGAGGTTCTGCTTAGTAGCATTATGTCTCTTATCACCCTCCCAGTTAATCCCAGAGTGCATCCCCTTATTTTGTCTTCTCAACAGATAACTTTTTCTGTTGGACACGCTTGGCGTAGCTCTGTGCCATAGAGTTGATGATGGAAAGAACAAAATAAATCACCATAACGATGACCAGCTTCTCAAACGCCCATGATAACCAATTTTCACTCTGTAGGACAAAAAAAGCACAAGGTGGCATGGTGAAGTCATTACAGTACAGTCACGAGGCAGTCAGCAGGCACAAGATCAGCCTCCAAAAGCAGCGCTACCTGCTCGATTTTCTAATTCAGCCTGATCTAGCTGCAAGGGCCACGTGTAAACGCAAATCTGCCAAGCTAGAAGGTCTATTTCCTGACTGGCTTGCAGTAAGTAAACTTTATCTGGTCAGTAGAGGGCAGTATTTCATTCATGAAAATGACAAAGAACTGAGTTATCCTGTCATTGTGCGGAAATATGGAATAAACATCCACTATGAAACCTAATTCTACTATGGTGGGGCTTCAGGTTTAGTATAATAGCTCTCCATATGCCCTATGGTTAAAAAGTACACACTTAACCTGCCAATTTTGTAAGATATTTGGCAATATTTATATATATATATATATATTTATATATATATATATATATATATATATATATATACACATTCATATAAGTGCTTTAAAAATAAATATATATTTGTTTTTTCAATTCACTCACAGGTTAACATGTATATAATATTATATATATATATATATATATTATTATTATTATTATTTTTATATATATATAAAATATATATATATATATATTATTACACATATATATATATATATATAAAAAATAATAATAATAATATATACACACACACATACATACAACACACACACACACAAAATACAAATATAAGAGAACACACAAGTAATTCCCCCAGCGTTATTCTTACCTGTGGAGCTCCCGCATCTGTTTTATGGTGAAGCTTTTTTCTTTGCGCTTCCAGATATTCCTGGAAAGGCTTCTGTAAAGAAGGTCCGATGCTTGGAACAGCTCTGCATCCATGTCGAGTGAGGTCAAAAAATGATGCATAAAAAAAAAAAAAAAAAGATAAAAATAGACAAAGTTAGCATATGTTGTACTTACCCACCAAAAAGGAAGAGGAGAATGATGCCCTGGTGTATGAGGATAGGAGAGCACCAGAGTAGTGTGAGTCCTCCCGGTTAGTGAGGGAGGCACTGAGCTCTGTTATGTGCACTGGTGCAGTGCAGAAAATGAAATGAATGACTTCTGAGAACTCCCACATTTATCACCAGCGGTTCCTGTAAGAACTGGTTTGAACCGATTAATAAGGAAATGAGTGGTGCTTGTGTCATCCTCACTTGAAACAGAAACTGCCCACCCTTCTCCAGTCTCGCCCCTTTGTGTTCAGAAAGGCGTAGCTTTCTTTAAAGAAGGAAGGGAAAAGAAGAGACAGTATCCTAACCCTTTCCAGTCCTGGCTGAGATGTGTACAGTACCAAGCACTGTGCTGTGTCTTTCCTGGCACCACAAGGGTTATAAGTATAGTGTATGCGTCATAGTATTGCAAAAGAATGGATTAGCGAGCTATGAAAAGACCTCCCTGCTGGTCACAAGTCCTTGACTACAAAAAATGGGAAAAAAGGAAACAAAGGGAGTAAAGTATTTGAGATCTTGTGCGCTATTAGAGTATATCATTACACGCAGACTGACATTAGTAGGCAAAATCATTTCTAAGGTTATTGTATGGTCGATTTCATGGTAATGAAGTATTACTTTATCCACTAAATCATTATTCACATGTACTGGCTGACGTATGCTGGATGGAAGGGTTTCCAATGAAAGAGGCAATTCAGGTGTACAGAAAAAAAGCATGTCGGTAATGGAAGCCTCTCCCTGGGATGCCAAAAAAGAAAAGTATCAAGACTGCTATCGGTACAGAGTATGTCACTAACAGAAGCTTGTCACTTCTGCTCCTGGAACAATATCATCCTAAGCCCACATAACATACGTGGTTTCAAACATAGGTCTAACATGATGTGTGTATATATATATATATATATATATATATATATATACACCCACACACATATACACCCACACATACATATCTCTACCTATTATATATATATTATCTATCTATATTCGCTATATACATATACACACTCAGTCACCTACTAGAGGGAAAGCAAAAGATACTAGACCTACTTTTGGGCCCAATGTAATGGTTGATTGGTTCAGAACACTCACAATCCATATACCCGGCCCCTATGTGTTTCTGTCCTTTGTCTTTAGTTAGTTCTTGTTTTTGATCTACATGATATGGTGGTAACTTCCTACTCATAGTATCATCAGATCTTGTGCACTCTTCCTATTGAATATGATATATAATGGTCCTATAGGGGCTACAGATAACTGATGTTTGTAGATCTGTATACCTTCAAAAAGCGGGAGTTGGAAGGACCTACTTGTATCATTTACGCTCCTTATATTATTGGAAAGAGATGATCTGCCATATCATTTATATAAGTATGTTTAGTACGCTTATTGTCTATTACCTATCAAAACTTTCAATAAAAATTACAGTTTAAAAAAAAAAGATAGTAAGATACTTGGTATGACACAAAGAAGTAGGAGAAAGAGAAAAATAATAGGAGAGAGCAAAAGGGAGATATGACAGAGATAGATATCAAAAAATTAGCTTTAATAATGTCCAAACCACATGGATTAAAATGTGGCAATGGGCCAATAAAATCCTCACTTTTTTGCATTTGAAATAGTTTAGAGTGCTTTTTTTATATTAATATAGCTAAGGATATTATAATCAGCATATGGAGGCTTGCATAAGACAGACAGACATTGTAGACTGACAAACATTTTCAAAATACAGCATACTTTGAGTACGGTGTTTTTTTATGTTACATAGCCACATTCTCTACATGACAAATGAAAATATAATGAAAAATATATGTTGGAAATGTATTAACATTTTAAATATGGCCCTTTTTGAAAGTGCTGGAAAAAAAAGTTCACACACATACATTACATATATATATATATATATATATTATATATAAAAATGTATATATATATATAATAACACACACACACACACACTTTCTATGTAAGACATAAATATAAATTAGTATATATATATATATATATATATATATATATATATATACACACACACACACACACACACCACACTATACAGCTTGACAGTCAATTTAGGGAAAAGAGGGACAGCTGTAATCTATTGTATAAAGTATGAGGCATAAATAAAATTCATAGGATTTGCCCGTCTATTTTTCATTGTTAAAATAAACACGTTAACTACATGAATCTTAATTAAGATACCGGGAATAATAGAGGTCTATTTAGCCTTTTATTTAAATTAGCTAATAAATATTGACGCTATGGCAAAGTTAGGCCGACGGTATTCAGCCGGCATTCTTACTCACATAGTAGGGCAATACAAAACTACAGCTGAATCATGATTTAGGGATGGAATTGATCATCTCTGAAGGTTAAGAAATCCCAGAAGTTACTCTCTCAGACCAGTATGAGCAAGTTACAGACAGATGCTGAGTAATGGCCCTTTTAGAGGCTGCGATGGCTATACCTACAAGCGCATGGATCCTCAGGTAAATGTTTCATTTCCCTTTAAATGTTGAGATCTTTAGCGTCACGCAGAAAAGAATTGTAAATCACTGTTCCTTGCATAGTGTTGGAGTTTCACTCTGACTTTCTGCATACAATGTCATGTGGCATGTTGCTACTATGGAAATAGCTAAATAATTTTATTCTGCAAACTATTTTGTCCAAATTACTTTACATAAAGGGTAAGGATTGGAACTATAATCACAATTCTATAATATTCCCAAATTGTCTAGTGATGTGTACAAAGGTCTTCATGTATATTATTGTCAGCTTTATAGATGCTAATGACACTACAAAGTCATCTAAACATGAAGATGCGAGTGACAGTTTTTCCTTTATAGAGTACTACCACATCCCTGACTCTAATACTTTACTACCTGTAGTAAATACTAAGAGCTTAAAAATACAAAAAAGTTAGTTGTAAAGTGAAAGTGTCATTTCACACATTATGCTGAGGTTTTGCAGGAAACCCCAATGTGAAGGGCTCTTTAGGATGGAAACAAGATTATCTTGAAATCATTTTTAGCAATCCAGGAAACCAGAACGAGTAAAAATATTTCCTTCTAAAATATATTTAAGTACATTTCCCTCAGAGAATCATTACATTAATAGATCATCATCTGAGAGACACTGCTTCTTGGAAATTAGTAAAATAACGAAAATATCGTAGTTCTGAGAACAAATATTCCAATCGTTACCTTTATTTCCATAAATAAAATAGAAAGCCAGTAATAGTGGCTAAGTATAGAGTATTAAAGGGTAAAGTCACCATCAGTGTGGTCCTGAGCATGCGGATTTCATAGATTTATCAGTGTGTTAGATATCAGATATCTCTGTACAAACTGAGAAGGAGGATGGAAATCTATGCTACAATATGGTACTATACACATAATGGCTGGTTTGGCACTATAGCAGCATATTAGGTAATTGATATTAAGAATGTCCCCTATCGCCTATGAAGACAAGAAAAATATAGAAAATATTTCTCTTTTTATATACAGTCTGAAAACCAACAGTCTCCTTGGTCTGAGTATTTCATACAGCATCTACATATGGATTTGCATGTATAGTTTGGATCTACCAGTGCAATTGGGAACTCGCTGTTTTATCACCAGTGAAAGTGCATTTTACGCATGTAAAGTCATAGACACGTAGTATTACTCTGGGTATTGGTCATGACATGTAATGGGCATCAGAAATGTAAATGTCACAGGTAAGCTCTCACATGTATGAAACACATGCATAATTATCTCTTATCATTGGATCACACACATGAACATAGACTCCTGAATTTCATATATATGTACACACACACACACGTATATATATATATATTTAGACAAACATACACACTATATATATATATATATATATATATATATATAGTGTGTGCGTGTACATATATATGAAATTCAGGAGTCTGTATGTTCATGTGTGTATATATATATATATATATAAAATATATATATATATATAATATATATTACACATATATATATATATATATATACAATATATATTGTATATATATATATATATATATATATATATATATATAGTGTGTGCGTGTACATATATATGAAATTCAGGAATCTGTATGTTCATGTGTGTGATCCAACGATATAATATATATATATATATATATATAAAACACACACACATATATATATGTATATATATATATACACACACACATATATATAGTGTGTGGTGTACATATATATGAAATTCAGGAGTCTGTATGTTCATGTGTGTGATCCAACAATAGATATATATATATATATATATATAACACACACACACACACATATATATATACACACATATAGATGTGTATTATATATATATATATATATATATATATATAGCTACTGTAATTCTTGTGCAAAATTTAAAATTCCACTTAAATAGCTTCTATGTATGGAGACATTAAAATCACCTTTATAATAGATACATATATAATGTATTGACATTGAATGGTTGTGCAAAAAAAAATAAATCACATTTTCAGAGTAACTGGCTGGTTTATGCATGTACACTGTCCTGTTTGCCTATTATCTAGGTGGTGCTATATGTGCAGAAGACACACCAGTTGATATTTTAAAAATGCTTATTACAGATGTATAGAAAATAAAGGATTATTCCCACTGATAAAAGTGTATTAATTGTATTTTTATCATTTATACAATGGAGCTCAAGCTTCAGATAACACATTCACATTTATTATACTACACCAATGTTTTAGTGTTATTGCACCATATTATGGTTTCTTGGATTAAGAGAAACAACAACAAAAAATACCTGGAAATATCAGTAGGCTTGAAATAATGTTACAGGTTTTGTATTTAATCACTGATGTGTCTTTCACTTGTCATGTGGAATTATAGGATTTCATTTTTGGTACACCATGGGCATTTATAACGTGAGAAATATGGACTTTTTTTGTAAATGTCATATATACATTTGTAACAAAAACAGACTAAAAGTGTAGTCATTCAAATTAAGGTTGCTAAGGTGGGAGCATATGCAAAAGGCATCTTGATGGGATTAAAGTATTGTTAAAAATATGAAAAATATGTAATCTACAATATTTATTACAATTATCTAATTTTGAAACATACCGTACGTATTGTGAGAGCCTTATGTTGCAGCTAGAAACCATTAATTAAATTTTACATCTACAAATCAGACATATTACCTTATACCAAATACTACCATACTACTGATACAGACATATAATGTATATTATTCCTAAAATCTGCCAACTGCTGCTCTCTGATATGCAACTTGAAACGCATCACTTATTGCTGTAATACTGATGCCTGCAGCCTACTTACCCTCACTTTATATAAAATAATATTATTTACCCTTGTATGAAACCAACGTTAATTTGCCAACAAGAGATCAGTTTATAAATCACATCCCTGCTCCATGTGCCACGTGGGCTCACAATGTTTCTTCTAATTTATCGCACAAATAAAGTGCTGGGACCAGTTTCATAGAACTTCAATGAAACCATCAAAATATTAGGCATTCACTTTTTCTGAATACACATGAAAATGATGCATTTCCTTGTGCTTCCATGCTCAGTCCTATTAGACTAGGTTCACACAATATAGCCTGGAAACTGTTTGCTTTTTTTGTCATATTTTTGAAACAGATTTCAAAGAAAGGAAACGTATGGGATCTTTTCCTACAATCGAATGGATAAATATGCTCCATATATCATGTATATTTTTTTCTTGCTTTCGGACTTTTCAGGTTTATTTAGCATTTCTTTGCCTACAAACATTTTTGCAGAATTTCACTTGACATGCCTCTTTGCAGTTTCTATAATGCATGGTTCATCTCTACATTTTGTAGATGCAGTGATTTAGTAATATTAAAACACTTTAGCATAAGAAACTCTTCAATGAAAATGCAAACCAAACTAAGCAGAAGCCCAACTAAGGCTCTGTTCACACGCTGCATTTTTGCTGCTTTTATGAAAAATGGAAGCTGCATTTTACAGTACCAGCAAAAGCTGAGATTTCAGGAATCTCAAGGACATACATTGTTTTTAGTCTTCAGACTGATTTGGAAAACTGCTGCGTTTTTACAATCTGCAGCATGTCACTTTCAGCGTTTTTCCACCCATAGAAAGCAATGAGTAAGTGCAAAAACGCAGCAAAAAAACACAGCAAAAGATGCAAATATCAGGTTTGGCTGCGTTTTTTGGGGGGCACAAACCTTAAGGAAGTTGCATCATGATTTTTTTTTGGGGGGCACTAAACTTTACCAGCATGCACAAGAGTCAACAAAAACACAATAAAAACGCAGCAAAAAAACACAGCAAAAGATGCAAGTATCAGGTTTGGCTGCATTTTTTGGGGGGCACAAACCTTAAGGAAGTTGCATCATGATTTTTTTTGGGGGCACTAAACTTTACCAGCATGCACAAGAGTCAACAAAAACACAATAAAAATGCAGTAAAAAAAAAAACAAAGCAAAGTCTGCAGCAAAAACGCAACGTTTGAACATAGCCTTAAAGAGAGAAATGTAAAAATATTTAAAAAAATGGTTCGTAAGGCATCTCTCTGAGAGACTATCATAGCTCTATCTCATTCAAAGAGTTTATTAACCAGCAGTGGTCATCAAAGTGTCCGAAATATGCTGCAAACCAGGCAGATGTCATTTCTTATGATTTGGACCTGCTTGAATCTACAAATTTACTGGTGTGAGGTCCTAGACATTATAAATCCTGCATTCCAGATTATGGTTCTGAGGAACCAGATACTTTTTATTTTACATGATCCACACTGCTTTATACTGGCTCTTATATGCAGCTCTGTCTGATCAGGAATTTATTAAAAAAAAAAAAAAAAAAAATGGACTCCATCTACCTTAAAAGGTGGCCCACTTAAATTGGAGAAACTGCAGTCCCCATGGCTGGACCCCCTGGAATTTTGGCTCTAACCAGAGATAAGCTCCAGGGTCTGTCATTGACAATGTGATTGGTGTAGTGGAGTATAATATACCACTAGAGAAAGGTAGCAACTCATTAAGTAAAAGCTGACAATCAGATCAGTACCTAAAGCTGTGAGCCGTGTGTCAGCTTCCTTTATAAGCGGAGATACATTTACATAAGATACTCCAACGTTCATTCTTCTGGATGTGAACCCCACTATGTCATTTAGATTTCAGCTTCTGATTTTACTATTTAGCCTGGGAAAGTATATGTGCAGGAAGTGGGGCAAGGAGGGGGAACATTGGGGTTTTTTCTATTTGTTTGTACTATTTCTTAAGTATTTAATTATAAAATGTTAAAAAAGATCTATTTCATGAAAAAGAACATGATCAGAAACTGAACAAATGACTATGAAGGAGATGAAGATACTCATTACCATGCAATCTGTGTGAACATATGAACTTTGGAACTGTTTTTTTCCTTTCCAAGTAGTGATCTCAAAAGCACCAACGGTTAGTATTTTAATGACTTGTCATTTCCTGCTCTGATAAAGATTCTCATGTTATTTTACCAACAATTTCCTTGAGGCTGCACCAATAGCAGGATGCCATCATGAATGACTCAGAATGGACCTCAGACTTCAATAGCCTGACTCACCAAATGAGGTCAAAATACCCTGGAGAGAAGCTCAGCCCCAGGTGCTTCTGGCTTTGAGAGCTCACATTCACACTCTCACACCTTCTTAAAATGCATGTTAAGAACATGTTTTATTTGTTGAGTTACAGCAGGGTGATGAATAAATAAGTTGGCAGAACCAGCCAGAATATAACCACTAAATCGGCTATCGAATGGCATTTCTATCTAAATGAACAGTTTATCACATGGGTGCCTGCAGATGCGCACCTCTACTTATACCAGTTGCTCAACAGGGGAAAGCTACCAGGAAACCAACTCACTTACTATTTATCAAGAGGGGAAAGCCAGAAGAAGAAAAAAAGGGAACTGTTCACAACATGCCCACAGAACCTTACTGTTCACAGTGACCTTAGTATGGAGGTACCGAAAATAAGGCTATTCTATGGCTCCAGCTGTATAGTAACCAACACAGACATCATAAAGTTCTAAAAAGAGGGGGTTCACATGGGGGCTACTAGCAAATCATTGTATCTAAGGGGTTTTACAGTCAAAAATCTGAATTATTCTAATTTATTGCCAGATACTGCTGATGATGAGGCGAGCACAGAAGGGTTAAACCCCCCCCACTTAAAGGGAATCTGCCACCCCATTTTTGCTATATCAGATAAAGATATGACTGAATAGTGCATCCCATAACTAATCTATAGGTACCTATCATATATCCTCACACCCAAGTTTTCATGGCAAAATACCTTTGTAAACTTCGTATTTCTTTATGCAAATACTTGCGGTCCGGTCCGATGGGCGGCGGTTATTCGCATCCCCCCCATTCTTGCCGTACACACTTCATTTCCTGTACGTCGGCTTGCAGCGCTTGCGCTTTGAAAAAGGCCCTCGCACGTGCGCATTGTGCTTTTCCCAACAGTGGACAAAACATAAAATCATTACTGCGCATGCGCAGTAATGATTTGTTACTTTGCCCACTGTTGGGAAAAGCACAATGCGCACGCGTGAGGCCCCTGTTTCAACGCGCAAGTGCGGACACTGTACGCTGTCTGTGATATTCACAGGCGAAGATACGTGAGACCAGCCGAGGAGCGGGGGGGGGGGATGCGAATAACCGCCGCCCATCGGACCGGACTGCAAGTATTTGCATAAAGAAATATGAAGTTTACAAAGGTATTTTGCCATGAAAACTTGGGTGTCAGGATATATGATAGGTACCTATAGATTAGTTATGGGACGCATTATTCAGGC
Source organism: Oophaga sylvatica (assembly GCA_033576555.1). NCBI lineage: Eukaryota > Metazoa > Chordata > Amphibia > Anura > Dendrobatidae > Oophaga > Oophaga sylvatica. The sequence goes on along the minus strand of JARQOD010000002.1, from coordinate 337,111,966 downwards.
ATATCTTTATCTGATATAGCAAAAATGGGGTGACAGATTCCCTTTAAAGACTTGTCACACAATTACAACCCATCACCTGTCCAAAGTATAGATGATAGGTTACAGATTGCAGGTCCACCAATCACAGAAAGACAGTGCTCCTCACATTGGAATAGAGCAGTTGCCTGGATGGATGGATGGATATGGGATAGGTAGGTCTTTTCAAATATATGTATATACAGCTCTATTCATTGTCTGTTGGACAGATGTTTGCTGTGTGCTACACTTGGCTGTCTGTCTCAAACGTTAAGGTTGCATTTTTTAAGCGTTTCCGCAGCAGCAAGGCCGTCGCGGAAACGCTTAAAAAACGCTAGTTAAAACGCATCCCATGCAATACTATGGGATTCCGCAGTTGCTGTACCCATGCTGCGTTTTTTTCCGCAGCAGAATCGCATTGCGCAAAAAAAACGCAGCATGCTCATTTTGCGGAATGGCAGCGATTCCGCCGCCATAGGATTGCACTGAAATGCTTACTTTATGCATGTGGCCATGCCCACCATGCGTAAAGTGAGCGTTTCATGTGCGGATGGTACCCAGGGTATGGAAGAGAGGAGACTCTCCTCCAGGCCCTGGGTACCATATTCCTGTTTATGGGTACCATACTCCTGCTTTGTTCCCAGGAGTGCTTCACGCCAAAATGACCTTTGTGACGTCGAGGTCGAGTGACCGCCACTTTATCAGAGGTCATTCTCGCAATGACTCACTGGGAACGGAACTTGCCGGCAGTGCCGCTGAGGCCCGGGAACGCCGCTGAGGAGATCGAGGGCCGACAGGAGGTGTGTATATCCATATTATTATTTATTTTTTTTATTATTTTTAACATTCTATCTTTAACTATTGATGCTGCATAGGCAGCATCAATAGTAAAAAGTTGGTCACACTTGTCAAGCACTATGCACACACTTCAAACAGGATAAATCTGGATCCCCATTTTTGTTAATAGTGCAAACTTCATCCGGTCCTTTGCTTGTGCTTGTCCGGCCCGTGAACATGGTGCAGCCTGCGTAAGGATTCAGAGGGGGTGGGAGGAAGCGAGAGGCAGAGCGCACTAAGCATCAGAGGGGCGGAGAGGAGTGGAGCGGAGACATTCGGCATAAGATTCGGAGGAGGCAGAGGGGGTCAGGAGAGGAGGTGGAGCGGAGGGAACATGTTGCGGCCGGCATAAGGATTCAGAGGGGGGCGGAGAGGAGGCAGAGCGGCCAGAATAAGCATTCAGAGTGGGGCGGAGAGGAGGTGGAGCGGAGGGCAAAGTGGACCTGACTTGTCACAGTGAGCGCACACAGCCTCAGTACACCCCACTACACAATTCTGTAGTTTATTAAAGGCATGTCCCAGGTAAGAGTAAAGATATTGGGCTTCATACACATGTGACATGTACAGTACACGGATCCACATGTGCATGAGGCCTATATCTTTTATTACAAGTTAAAGGGACATGTATAGAAATGACATTCATAAGGTGTAAATGCTATTAACTTGCAGATAAAGGTTTAATCTGCAGGTTAATAGCGTTACAAAGCTGTGCAGCCACACTGAAAGCACAGCTATGGGAAGAAATGAACTTTAGTCCTCCCCGCAGCCTCAGGCTGAGCCACGGCTACAGTCACCGCTCAGTACATGGTGAGCAGCGGCTGGAAGCATGTCACGAGACTTTGACAGCTTGCTTTGCAGTGCATCAGTACACACCTGCCTGTACTGCTTCCATCTGCTGCTCACCGTATACTGAGCAGTGACTGAAGCCGTGTCACATGCTGCTGGGAGGAATAAAGTTAATTTCTTCCCGTTTGCTGGGCTGTCAATGTAGCAGCTGAATGGCTTTCTAAGGGTATGTGCAGACAACCAGTAATAGCTGCTGGCTGCAGGTTGCATACATGTGCAGCGTAAAAACCGCTGCAGCTGATCGATATTTTGTCAGGGTGGATGTCTGCTCTGACAAAATTGTAAAGGCTGCAGCCAAACAGTTCGCGCTCACTATGGATAACCTCAATACTGTTAAACCCCTCTAAATGTCAGTAAACAGCTGCATCAAATAATAACAAAAAAAAAAATACACCCGCATCATTCAGCTGCTCTCAACCATGTGTCTTTTGTGGCTGCGGATAACTGCAGCCTTGATGTGACAATGACATGGGTACACGGTGCTCAGAGTGGAAGAACAGTGCCAGTGAAGGAAATAGAAGTGTACGTTATTATTTCATGATATTGTCCAGTTATAAGTTTTTGGCCTCTAATAGCCAGTAGTAGGTTACAATAATAAAATGATTCCATGGCTGCCTCTCTGCTATGGTCTCTGGTTACTGACTGCAGTGGTGACAGGACGAGTGCAGCAGGCATCACCTCCACAGCCAGTGAGCTCAGCGACTCCGCTCCATGTAGACATCATGAGCTGGTGAGCTCTGTGATTGGCAGCAGCGGTGATGTGAGCTGTAGTTGGGCTGTTACTAATGCAGCCAGTAAATAGAGATCAATACAGTGGTGAAATGGTAGAGCTAAATTTGGGGTGAGTAACATCAGATTTTATTATTTTAATCCAGCGCTAGAAACCTTTGTAACTGGAAAACATCATGAAAGGAGTTGTGGTGCCTTTTGGTTACAAGTCTGCAGACACTCTGTGACTCCAGACTTGTGAATCCTCACAGCATGTGCACTATGCGCTGTGAGGATTCTCCTGCGCCGGGCGGACACATAACCGCAAGTATGCAATCGTTACATCACTAGTTAAAGTATATTATGTTAAAAAGACAATTAAAGAAGTGAAAATGTGCTTGCTTTGCTGTAGGGGTAACATATGTTGACTAGCTTCTAGTAGATTTTACTATAAAGCTTATTGCAATGACTATTCTTACCCGTATATATATCTAATTAAAACCGTATTTTCAAAAACAATAAAATATTTAGCTGAATAAGTTCAGCCGATTGGTGGGCCCTCCACAACTGTTCCAGTTCTTCATGTGGCCCCTTGGAAAAATTAATTGCCCACCCCTGCCTTAGACTAATGCCGTCTGAACCGCCATTACTGATGGGTTTGGCTCATAGTCTAATGTGTATGGGGCAGCTTACATAGCACCATTATATTCCATAGTGCTTTACATACATCATCATCATCACTGTCCACACCGAGGCTCACAATCTACATTCCCTATCACTATGTCTTTGGAGTGTGGGAGAAACCGGAGAACCCGGAGGAAACCCACGAAAACACAGGGAGAACATACAAACTCCTTGCAGATGTTGTCCTTGGTGAGATTTGAACACAGGACCCCAACACTGTGGAGCAACAGTGCTAAACACTGGGCCACCGTGCTGCCTACACATTACACATACACACATAAATACATATAAATACACTCAAAAACAGCAGCACAATACAAAACTGATATAGCAACAGATTGCAAGCTTCAGGGTAGTGACCCAGTAACCTCCATATAGATACTTCAAAAAATGGCAGAATGCCAGATGTGAGATAGTGAAAAAATAAAATATGGTCATTATTAATTATTCTTTTATGTACGGGCGACATTTCAGGTCTTCAAAGTGTGGCCTGAGAAAGGCTCGGAGTTTGAAGAGCTTTAGGAGTCAGTAGATTGCAGGTAAAAGTGGCGGCTGATTACTGTGTCTGAATACGCAGGTATGACATGAAGCAGTGACTGCACGGTACACAGTTCATGCTCTATCAATTTCTGATGTCAGACAAAAGTGGAAAATCTTATTCTCATTGTTTTCAAAGAGGAGACAACTAAATAAACTGAAGGTTGTGTTTTGTTCAATTCATAGACTAGACATATGATCTGACCGACATTTTTAAAGTTGTACCGCAAGGAAATACTCCACATAACCTTCAAAATCTCATAAAGCCATAAGACCGTGTCATTTACAAATCGTATAGAAGTTTATAAGGTGAAGATGGCCTTGCCATATAGTGGCATTACTGACGTCGGGCACTCATCTAGCACCAGGTGTGTTACTGACTGCACATGCCACCTGTTTCATAAGGACAAAACTATATCCGAAGGAAATGGAACATAATCCTATATCCACAAACAAGGCATGCAGCACGTGATATCTTATATATGTATATACATGACGCTCCTCAGGTTTACACCATAAATAGCCCATTTAAAGGGACTGTACAGTCCAAATCTGTAAGTCTGCAGTCACTCTGTGTGACTGAAGACTTATGAATCCTTATTAGGGATTATTAGAAATTAGAAAAAAAACAGCCAAACTGCAAACAGTTTGCATGTGAGTTGCAAGTGCCACACAAATTACATTAAAATCTACTGGCACAAAGTCATGTGTGACTTGAGACCAAAACTCTGAAAGGTTTTGATTTTATGTAACAATCACTATAGGTCTTGGGTTGTAATGTGACACCATTAAAATTAATTACGTATGCAATGTAGCCTCTAAAAGAGTTCTCTGGGAAAAATATGCTTGTTACCTCTGGGTTGGATTCCATAAACATAAGGAAAGAAATCATACTGACCTACCGATACCCTCCTGGGTCCAGATCAGACAGCTGCATTGGAAGCGATAACCTCATTATTCAACCAGCCACAGGACCGCTGCTAATTGTGATAGGTTTGGCAGGTCAGGTGACTTGAAACCACACGTCAAGGAATGTCTTTCTGATGATGTAAAGTACAAGCCACTTGACCTGTGCAAATTGTCACAATTGTTATGTCTAGAGAGGTAATCTCTATAGAATTAAAATGGACGCCATCTTGTTATACTGACAGAAAGCAGGTGTCTGTTAGCACGTGCAGTAGGAAGTTTAGCTGCTGTGGCCTGGATATATCTATACCATGTAGTGCACTCATCAGTGTGAGCAGCCTCCTTAACTTACCTCAGCACCCTGCTATCACTAGTATTAGATCAGACAGGCAGGACAGCAGTGTGAGCAGCCTCTTCTTACCTCAGCACCCTGCTATCACTAGTATTAGATCAGACAGGCAGGACAGCAGTGTGAGCAGCCTCTTCTTACCTCAGCACCCTGCCATCACTAGTATTAGATCAGAAAGACAGGCAGGACAGCAGTGTGAGCAGCAACTTACCTCAGCACCCTGCTATCACCAGTATTAGATCAGAAAGACAGGCAGGACAGCAGTGTGAGCAGCCTCTTCTTACCTCAGCACCCTGCCATCACTAGTATTAGATCAGAAAGACAGGCAGGACAGCAGTGTGAGCAGCCTCTTCTTACCTCAGCACCCTGCCATCACTAGTATTAGATCAGAAAGACAGGCAGGACAGCAGTGTGAGCAGCAACTTACCTCAGCACCCTGCTATCACCAGTATTAGATCAGAAAGACAGGCAGGACAGCAGTGTGAGCAGCCTCTTCTTATCTCAGCACCCTGCTATCACCAGTATTAGATCAGAAAGACAGGCAGGACAGCAGTGTGAGCAGCCTCTTCTTACCTCAGCACCCTGCCATCACTAGTATTAGATCAGAAAGACAGGCAGGACAGCAGTGTGAGCAGCCTCTTCTTACCTCAGCACCCTGCCATCACTAGTATTAGATCAGAAAGACAGGCAGGACAGCAGTGTGAGCAGCAACTTACCTCAGCACCCTGCTATCACCAGTATTAGATCAGAAAGACAGGCAGGACAGCAGTGTGAGCAGCCACTTACCTCAGCACTCTGCTATCACCAGTATTAGATCAGAAAGACAGGCAGGATAGTAGTGTGAGCAGCCTCTTCTTACCTCAGCACCCTGCCATCACTAGTATTAGATCAGAAAGACAGGCAGGACAGCAGTGTGAGCAGCAACTTACCTCAGCACTCTGCTATCACCAGTATTAGATCAGAAAGACAGGCAGGACAGCAGTGTGAGCAGCCACTTACCTCAGCACTCTGCTATCACCAGTATTAGATCAGAAAGACAGGCAGGATAGTAGTGTGAGCAGCCTCTTCGTACCTCAGCACCCTGCCATCACTAGTTTTAGATCAGAAAGACAGGCAGGACAGCAGTGTGAGCAGCCACTTACCTCAGCACTCTGCTATCACCAGTATTAGATCAGAAAGACAGGCAGGACAGCAGTGTGAGCAGCCTCTTCTTACCTCAGCACCCTGATAACCAGTATTAGATCAGAAAGACAGGCAGGATAGTAGTGTGAGCAGCCTCTTCTTACCTCAGCACCCTGCCATCACTAGTATTAGATCAGAAAGACAGGCAGGACAGCAGTGTGAGCAGCAACTTACCTCAGCACCCTGCTATCACCAGTATTAGATCAGAAAGACAGGCAGGACAGCAGTGTGAGCAGCCTCTTCTTACCTCAGCACCCTGCCATCACTAGTATTAGATCAGAAAGACAGGCAGGACAGCAGTGTGAGCAGCCTCTTCTTACCTCAGCACCCTGCCATCACTAGTATTAGATCAGAAAGACAGGCAGGACAGCAGTGTGAGCAGCAACTTACCTCAGCACCCTGCTATCACCAGTATTAGATCAGAAAGACAGGCAGGACAGCAGTGTGAGCAGCCTCTTCTTATCTCAGCACCCTGCTATCACCAGTATTAGATCAGAAAGACAGGCAGGACAGCAGTGTGAGCAGCCTCTTCTTACCTCAGCACCCTGCCATCACTAGTATTAGATCAGAAAGACAGGCAGGACAGCAGTGTGAGCAGCCTCTTCTTACCTCAGCACCCTGCCATCACTAGTATTAGATCAGAAAGACAGGCAGGACAGCAGTGTGAGCAGCAACTTACCTCAGCACCCTGCTATCACCAGTATTAGATCAGAAAGACAGGCAGGACAGCAGTGTGAGCAGCCACTTACCTCAGCACTCTGCTATCACCAGTATTAGATCAGAAAGACAGGCAGGATAGTAGTGTGAGCAGCCTCTTCTTACCTCAGCACCCTGCCATCACTAGTATTAGATCAGAAAGACAGGCAGGACAGCAGTGTGAGCAGCAACTTACCTCAGCACTCTGCTATCACCAGTATTAGATCAGAAAGACAGGCAGGACAGCATGTGAGCAGCCACTTACCTCAGCACTCTGCTATCACCAGTATTAGATCAGAAAGACAGGCAGGATAGTAGTGTGAGCAGCCTCTTCGTACCTCAGCACCCTGCCATCACTAGTTTTAGATCAGAAAGACAGGCAGGACAGCAGTGTGAGCAGCCACTTACCTCAGCACTCTGCTATCACCAGTATTAGATCAGAAAGACAGGCAGGACAGCAGTGTGAGCAGCCTCTTCTTACCTCAGCACCCTGATAATCAGTATTAGATCAGAAAGACAGGCAGGACAGCAGTGTGAGCAGCCTCTTCTTACCTCAGCACTCTGCCATCACTAGTATTAGATCAGGAAGACAGGCAGGACAGCAGTGTGAGTAGCCTCTTCTTACCTCAGCACTCTGCCATCACTAGTATTAGATCAGGAAGACAGGCAGGACAGCAGTGTGAGCAGCCTCTTCTTACCTCAGCACCCTGCTATCACCAGTATTAGATCATAAAGACAGACAGGACAGCAGTGTGAGCAGCCTCTTCTTACCTCAGCACCCTGCTATCACCAGTATTAGATCATAAAGACAGACAGGACAGCAGTGTGAGCAGCCTCTTCTTACCTCAGCACTCTGCCATCACTAGTATTAGATCAGAAAGACAGGCAGGACAGCAGTGTGAGCAGCCTCTTCTTACCTCAGCACCCTGCCATCACCAGTATTAGATCAGAAAGACAGGCAGGACAGCAGTGTGAGCAGCCTCTTCTTACCTCAGCACCCTGCCATCACTAGTATTAGATCAGAAAGACAGGCAGGACAGCAGTGTGAGCAGCCTCTTCTTACCTCAGCACCCTGCCATCACTAGTATTAGATCAGAAAGACAGGCAGGACAGCAGTGTGAGCAGCCTCTTCTTACCTCAGCACCCTGCCATCACTAGTATTAGATCAGAAAGACAGGCAGGTCAGCAGTATCTCCAATATTACACTAGGTATCTCCAATATTAGAAAAATAAGGAGAGGACGCAGCTTCCTACTGCATATGCTCACAGTCCTACTAACGTCATAGGACAGGTTTCTGCCAGTGTGGCAAGGCAACTGCCATTTTAATTCTATAGTGATCGCCTTCCTAGATAAACAGATTGTGACATGCTAATTAAAAGTATTTTGCAATCTATCATGAAATTTCCTTTTTTTATTCTTGGAAAACCCCTTTAAAGGACCATCAGCTGATTTTAGAATTTCTTACTTCTTACCACTAAAAATCAATATTTGCAAGAAAACACAGTGCTTTATTATCACTATTTTAACTATGCCATGAAAATTACAGTTGGGGAATAGTGATAAAGCAACCAGCCTAGCACAAATACTACGCAATGTTATTGCCAGAATATGTGGCTGACGTACTTCAGCTGTGAGAACAGCATGAAAGCTCATAAATTACATTATTAGTCGCTGTGATTTCTCAATAAAAGAACACACGCGCTTCACGGGAAAATAAGTAAAGGACAGGGATTATTTTCTGGAAAGTGCTACCAAAAGGTACATTGGAATCAAACAGAAAATATTATATTCCAGTACTTATGACAGATACTGGAATGCCTACCAGCTATTTGTTCACATGACGTTACTGCATTTATTTTACCACTTCTTGGGCAGTTCTGATCCCCTTTCCAGTTATAACTTTTGTTTTCTTTCCAGTAACCAGAGAGGTAAGCTAAATGGTCTATCTGGCTTTGCTGATGTCATCAGGGCACAATGGGCAAATTCATGCCCACATAAGTCAGCAACAAAAAGCCAAAGCTCTAAGAAAATGCAGAGCAATAGCAATTATGTTCAGGAACAATAATAAAAATTTCCTACTCCACAAGCAGAAACTTATTTATTGACTTTTCCTTCATCTTTTACATTCCCAACAGAAACAGCTACTTTTCTTATATACAAATATTTTGCTTTTAACTCAAATGTTTTACATGTATAAAAATACCATAAAGGAGAAATAAAGAAAGTAAATCAATTTTCAGAATGAAGCATCAGCTAAGCAAAGTACTAATTGCTTGTCTATGTCCACATCCAGCCCATATGGACCAGGCGTTTGTTAACTCCCGTTACAGCTATAGTTTTTCACATCAGCAATAAAGGACTGAAATTAAAAGGGTAGACCACTTCTTTATAAGTTATAGTTATTTGGCCTATGTTCGTTTAAGAAAAAAAAAATAGTTTAACCCCCTCCCAACCGGGCTCCGCTTCTCCACAAGTTACTGGCGGGTCAGCTGGCATCAACATACAGCAGGGGGAGTCATGTGACCCTTTGCCGCCAATCAGCGGCAGCAAAACATTTTTAAATTTTATAATTGGTGCCATCTAATTATTATGGATCAATAACATCTATAAATTCATGTGAAGCACATTTTCGGCACGAAAGGGTGCAGTCCAGTGGAATGTTCCGAGACAAAATGCAACAGCTGACTATGAAGAACATATTGCCTTGTCACTTCAGCCTCATGTCATTCCACCTTCTGATTCATTTGAAGACTGAGATTGCTAAGTAACCATGAAGATGTAGGGGTCACAGCTGCTTCCACTGTTCCTCAGGAACAAGCTTAGGTTGGGTTCACACATTAAAGCTGTGTTGTAGCAGCACTGCATTTTATTGCCAGAATTTCCCTACATTTTTGCAGACAAAGCAGTGTTTTTGCTGCTACTTCAGAAAATTGTGGCAAAAATGCAGTCCATATTTTTCATGACAAGCAATAAAAATATAGGCACTGATTCATCAAGACCAGTGATCTTCACGTAGGTCTTGATGAGGGGACAGGGTGGAGTCCAAGGCTCCCCAATTCATTGAGAGACGAATGCCTTTTAATGAATCAGAAGTGTCTGATGAGTGGTGTGCGCCTCACCACAAATCTTACTCCAGTCCTGCTGCAGTAAGATTTGTGGTATAGCAAATGCCACTGCTTGTCATGAATCTGACGATGAATGACGAACAGTTGCTACCACGCGCCTCATGAAAATGACGAGCAGTAGTTACCACGATGCCCATTAAAATGACGAGAGGTGGGTACCACATCCCCATTAAAATGACGAGCGGTGGTTACCTCGTCCACCATGATAAATGACGAGCGGTGGTTACCACGCCCACCATGAAAATGATGAGCGGTGGTTACCACGCCCACCACAAAAATGACGAGCGGTTGTTTTCATGCCCACCATGAGACTGATGAGCGGCTGTTACCACACCCTGAATGAAAATGACGAGTGGCGGTTACCACACCTCCTATCCCACCTACTTTATTATGAGAACATCAAAAGTCACAAAATTTTAGTGCAACCTTGAGTTTTCAAAGCTTTTTACGCCAGAATTCTGGAATAAAAGAATACATAAATCTGGTCCATAATTGTTACAATACTACTTCTCATCTCCCTTCTTTTTTTCTTTTCACAGCTTTTATAGTGCCACAATAGAAGACAGTGCTATACATGGATTCACATCAGTCTCCCACTATCTTGGACACGTACATATGCACCAATTTTGGCCACGAGCACCTGAAAGAAGTCCATGCAGATTTGGAGAGAACATACAAATTCAATGCGGATGCTGTCCCTAAATAGATGGGAGTCAATGATCCCTGTGCTGTAAGGTACTGGTACAAACCAGTGAGGCAAGATTTGCATAGCATATAGAGTGTATATCTACTTGTACATTTTTTTGTGAACCTAATAAATTCATTGAACCCAACGCGTTGAAGAATAGAATTCTTTGTTCCTTTGATGCTGGTATGTACGGTATCTTATTTCATACAGTTCATTATTCTAGCCTTGCTTATAGCCAACCGTGTACAATCATTTTACATATCTGGCAGAATTCACAGACTATATTGATTTATTCCAGTGTGAAATATTTGGGTATTATAGGATAAAAAAATACCCTATTGAGTAGACACTAGATATTTTAGGCCAATGCCAGAAATAAAGTGAAGTGAAATAGTAATGACTTTTGGAAGGATTCCAAATTTGCAGGGAGTGAATTGCATTTCTCCAAAGCAGAGCGGCTGACACTAGCGTCACTCAATCCCATGCCCAATGAATAGTGCATATCTTACAGAGCAAAGATCAACTCTGTGTGGGTGGAAAACTATCTCATTCATGCAATTGTGCAACACAGTGACTGTGCGTGAGTGTCACCCTGTACAGCAATGTGATAAAAAGGAGTGGCCAGGAAATATACCGGATTATAAATACATTCTTGGCATGTACTGTGAAAGGTTTTGATAATTGAAAAGGGTGAGCCTGCTCTGGATTTAAAGGGGAATTGCTCAATAAAAAACGTATCACTTCAATTAAAATATTCTTCCTAAAGTAGCAATAATAAAAAAAAATAATAATAAAAAAACTTTTTAGGGATTTTAGAGATGAAATTATTTTTAAGAAAACTGCTCATGAAGAAAAAATTGTAAAAAATAAAGAAGTAGTTTATACTCAGCCCTTTAATCTTCCACTGTTCTGGTGGTCCGGGCAGTCTCTTTATACCTCCTGCAGCAATGACGTGCTGACCAGATGCACATGACACTGCATGGCTGCATAGAAGGCATGTGATTGCCGAGACCACTCACTGCAGACAAGTACATATGACAGGCATTTTATTTCTGAAAGTAGTAAGAGGAGACTGGTAGGGACCACCAGAGTGACAATAGATTCATTGATGGGTATATGTTTCTTTTTATTTTATACCAATTCTTTTTTGCATAACTTCTGATGATACTGGAAAACCACTTTAAGATCAATATGATCTGCCTAGAATCTTTAAAGGGAACCTGTCACCAGAAAATCTGCTAATAACCTACAAATATGGGTTTAATCTGCAGGTTAATAGTGCTACTTACCTGCTTGATGCCTGCACTAAGCTGAACGCTCTGGGGAGAAAATTAATTTTATCCCCCCTTCGGCAGCGTTATGGTATCAGTCCTGGGGGTAGTGCCGGCGCGGGTTCAGTCACCACTCTGGGGCAGCGGCTCTAGCCACGCCCCTGGCCCCAACTGACGAACGGCCCCAATGCAGAGCCAGTGTCAGTCAGCTGAACCCGCACCAGCACCGCCCCTGTGCCTGAAACCAAAACGTTGCAGGGGGAAATAAAATTCAATTTCTCCCCAAAGTGGTTCAGCTTTGTGTAGCATAATAACGCTCCAAACCTGCAGATTAACCCCATATCTACACGTTAATAGTGTTTCCGGTGATATGTGGTTTACGGAAGTTAAAGAGAACCTAACACATGAGTGCTTTATTTGTCAGTAAACTGAACACATTTTCTGGTTATATTTTACCACCTATTTCCAATCACTTAGTGCCAAAGAAGACATCAGAGTCAGAAAAAGCTCAGACTGCTCAGACTAACCATCTAAATGACCATATAGATGAAAAATATT
>JARQOD010000002.1:337011949-337099463 GCA_033576555.1 Oophaga sylvatica | reverse complement strand
AAAATATTGTTAAAAAACAGAAAAAACATAAAATATTGTTGATATATTATTTATTACACTTGCTAACATATTCCACAGCACTTTACAGATATTGTTATCCATAGCTTATCCCATTTCTGACATCTGACGTACTATCCCGTCCATGGTACCTGGGCCCGTATGACCGTAGATGGTATAGTACGTCATCGCGATCAGCTGCACTCACGGGGGGAGCACAGCTGATTGCGGCCGGGTGTCAGCTGATTATCACAGCTGACACCCGACACTATGTGCCAGGAGCGGTCACAGACCGCTCCCGGCACATTGACCCCCGACACACTGCGATCAAACATGATCGCAGTGTTCCGGCGGCATAGGGAAGCATCGCGCAGGGAGGGGGCTCCCTGTGTGCTTCCCTGAGACCCTCAGAGCAGCGCGATGTGATCACGCTGTTACAAGGGCCTCCTCACTGCAGGCTCCCGGATCCAAGATGGCCGCGGGGTCCTTCTGGGTCCTGCAGGGAGGCGGCTTCCTCAGCGCCTGCTCTCAGCAGCCTCCTGCACAGCCTGTCAGATCGCTGGTCTGACAGAGTGCTGTGCAAACTGTCAGAGCAGCGATCTGACATTATATAGTGATGTTCGACCCTGGGACAAAGTAAAAAAAAAAGAAAAAAAAATGAACATGTGTAAAAATAATAAAAAAAATTTCTTAAAAAAAAAAATATTCCCAATAAATTCATTTATGTAAATAAAAAAAAACAATAAAAGTACACATATTTAGTATCGCCGCGTCCGTAACAACCCGCCCTATAAAACTGTCCCACTAGTTAACCCTTTAGTGAACCCCTTAAAGAAAAAAAATAATAAAAAAAATAAAACAAGGCCCGAGCAAAAAGTGGAATAACACGCAATCAAAAAGACAGATATAAATGAACACGATACCGTTGAAAACATCATTTGTCCCACAAAAAACAAGCCACCATACAGCATCATCAGCGAAAAAATAAAAAAGTTATAGCTCGCACAATAAAGCGATGCACAAATAATTATTTTTTATATAAAAGTTTTTATTGTATAAAAGCGCCAAAACACAAAAAAATGATAAAAATGAGGTATCACTGTAATTGTACTGACCCAAAGAATAAAACTGCTTTATCAATTTTACCACACTTGGAACCGTATAAAGGCTCCCCCCCCCCCAAAAAAAAAAAGAAATTCCTAAATTGCTGGTTTTTGTTCATTCTGCCTCCCAAAAATCATAATAAAAAGCGATGAAAAATTGTCATGTGCACGAAAATGGTATCAATAAAAACATCAACTCGTCCCGCAAAAAATAAGACCTCACATGACTCTGTGGGCCAAAATATGGAAAAATTATATCTCTCAAAATGTGGTGATGCAAAAACTATTTTTTGCAATAAAAAGCATCTTTTAGCGTGTGACAGCTGCCAATCATAAAAACCCACTATAAATAGTAAATCAAACCTTTTTCACCTCCTTAGTTAGGGAAAAATAATAAAATAAAAAAATGTATTTATTTCCATTTTCCCATTAGGGTTAGGGTTGGGATTAGGGTTGAGAATAGGGTTAGGGGTATATTGGAGTTAGGGTTGGAGTTAGAATTGGGGGGTTTCCACTGTTTAGGCACATGAGGGACTCTCCAAACGCGACATGGCGTCCGATCTCAATTCCAGCCAATTTTGCGTTGAAAAAGTCAAACGATGCTCCTTCCCTTCCGTGATCTGACGTGCGCCGAAACAGTGGTTCCCCCCACATATGGGGTATCAGCGTACTCAGGACAAATTGCACAATAACTTTTGGTGTCCAATTTCTCCTGTTACCCTTGTGAAAATCAAAAAATTGGATCTGAAATAATTTTTTTTTGTGACAAAAAGTTATGTTCATTTTTTTAAAAACATTCAAAAAATTCCTGTGAAGCACCTGAAGGGTTAATAAACTTCTTGAATGCGGTTTTGAGCACCTTGAGGGGTGCAGTTTTTAGAATAGTGTCACTTTTGGGTATTTTCTATCATATAGACCCCTCAAAGTGACTTCAAATGTGATGTGGTCCCCCCCAAAAAATGGTGTTGTAAAAATGAGAAATCGCTGGTTAACTTTTAACCCTTATAACTTTGCAACAAAAAAACATTTTTGGTTCCAAAATTGTGCTGATGTAAAGTAGACATATGGGAAATGTTACTCATTAAGTATTTTGTGTGCCATATCTGTGATTTATGGGCATGAAAATTCAAAGTTGAAAAATTGCAAAATTTTCAAAAAGTTCGCCAAATTTCTGCTTTTTTTTCCCACAAATAAACGCAAGTTATATCAAAGAAATTTTACCACTAACATAAAGTACAATTTGTCACGAGAAAACAATGTCAGAATCACCAGGACCCATGGAAGCGTTCCAGAGTTATAACCTCATAAAGGGACAGTGGTCAGAATTGTAAAAATTGGCCCGGTCATTAACGTGCAAACCACCCTTGGGGGTAAAGGGGTTAATGTCTAAATTCCTTAGCAATAGGTCTTTGGAGTGTGGAGGAAAATAAAACCCAAAAGTACCTAGAGGAAACCAACACAAATAAAGGGAGACCAAACTATCTCCATGCAGATGAGATGTTTTCTTTGGTAGAATTTGAACTCAGAACCCAGAGCTGCATAGCAACCACTGAGCCACCATACTTCCCAATTAAAGGGCACCTTTTATCAGTTTTTCCGTTATTATATTCCTGTCCGCATGTTATGAGCCTCCTAATAAAAACCTTAACAATTCATTTCATGTACTCCTGCAGAGCAATGTCAGCACCTTCTGTAAGCTAGATGATGAGGCTGGGTTGGCGAGCTCACCGCAGTCACTGCTGTTATTCTGTACCCGCCCACTGGACTGTTTGGTGACAATTAACATACAAGGACAGCATGGTATAAAGATAATTTGTAGAGGTATGCCAGACTACAGAGGCTCAAAAACAGATCGATAAGATCCTAATTAGCTAGAGTTCACTATAAATATGCTCTGATATAGAGAAATAATAATTGGTATCACTGTGTCTGTAAGCAACGGTACTATAAAATTAAATGTATTCTTTATCTGGGATGGAGAATTAAATTTAAAAAAAAAATAACTAAAACTTAAGTTAAAAAATTACTTAAATTGCTTTTTTCCCCCAGTCCATTCTAGTGCACCAACTTCAGTATCGGCGGCGAGTGGGGCTGGTGATGTCACGTATATAAATATCAGCCATCTCAGGAGCATTAGTGGATAGTATCGCACATCATTCCTATTCAAACGGACTGCTGCCATTCACACAGGCTCGGTAAACGTGACATCACTGGCCTCGATATATAAGTGCAAGGAGCCGGATTACTCTTTTGTAGCCAAAATTGGTAGCATCGTTTCAGGCATAGCAATTTCTTCCTAAATTAAATCCCTCACTGCTACAGTGATCCTTGCATGTTTTCTAGTGATGACGTCATGTCCATCAGTCGTATGATTTCTGCAACCAGCGCCTGGAGTCTGCAGTCACGCTCAGTACATGCAGGCGTCACCGCTGAGGCAAGTGACTGACACCGTTACAGGAGGAATGGGACATTTAACAGGTGAGTAATAGGTTTGTGTTTTTACAGAATTTCTTGCTCTTAGGTAACCTTCTTAGAATCCTGGAAACTCCTTGGAATACCAAGTTTACCAAGTTTTAAAATCTTTGCATGATAAATGAAAAAAAATAAAAATATACACCCACATTACTCTCATCCTCTAACAAGCATACAGAGTCAATTTTTAAAAGAAAATACAATAATCAAACAGATAAAAAAGTACCCAGTGTTAATATATCTCAACGTGCCGGTTAGCTCTCATTCTCAAGAAATGATTGGTGGCAGCCGTGAGACCACATGGAGCTCCGAACAAGCTGCAGTTGGGTGTGGTGATGATGTAGGGTTTCTGCTGCTTGGCTCACAATGTTCTAAGAGTAAAATAAACGGTGGGAAAGAAGAGCTGCCTACAAGCAACCTTCGGAAACACTCGAGGGATGTGCACTTCTGAAGGGGAGTCGGACACGGCAGACACCCATCTCTGGTCTGATTACACATCAGAAGATGTAACTTGGAGTAAGGCACCACAGCTCCAGATCACTGAGTCTACAGCCCTCTAGAGTCCACGTTGACAAATTCTTTAACATGCTCTGTGGTTACAAGGAAAGATGGTTTCATTCTGAGTCACTCCTGTTCAAACAGTTTACTGGAAATGGAGAGGAGGGGGAATTTTCACAGAAGTCATGTGATGGGCCAGACAAACCATAACCAGAATAGGTTCAGCAGAGTCAAAAACAGGTCCTGACAGCAACTGACACCCAGGGAGTGCATGGCCTCTTAGTCATTACCATCATTACAATTTCAGTTGGCAAACAGGGTCACAAGAGGAACTCTGCTAGACAGCCTGATTAACTGTTGCAGGGCCATGGGGTGAGGAAGGGAAAGTAGACGCTGAAGTGGAAATAGACTTCCCTGTGTCTGTACAAATTCCAAGACTTAAAGGGCTTCAGGTCCCAATGTAACCTGAGCGGGACATTACACCATGTTACGTTATTACTTTAGTCATAAGTGCCCGATCAGCTTGGGTCACATACCCTGACCTTATGTTTTATAAATACATATATGTTTCCATGTATGCACACATGAAGAAGCACAGGTTAGCTATATTTGTACATCACATGCAAAATTACCCCAAGCTATGATCAATCACATGTCATGTTTAAACAGTAGCAAAAATACAAAAAAATGCAACCTTCATTTTCATTATATTTTCTAAGTTGCCTAACCTAAGGAAAAAGAAGTGATATAAAATGTTGGTAATCCTTTACTGATGAGCCATCAAAAACGAGTGGGTCACAGGGAAATTAAAAACACTGACAAGTTTCTGGCACGTGAGACGCCCTTAATCATAGCAATCAGCCATTTTATATCACCCGATGGAAGTACTGACTTTTCTTTTTTCTCCACTTGCTGCTGCACTTCACTGAAAGATCTGGCACCGCCGGTCCAAGCTTTCCCAGACACCTACATGATCGACAGGGTGGTGACCTCCATTGTTACTCTCATGCAAACTAATTGGTGGTCTTGTTTTAAAAAAAAAAAAAAAAATAGTACATATGTAGTGGCTAATTAACCCCCCAAAAAAGTGTGTAGAAAAGATTTCTTTACATACAGGTAGTGACGAGGTTTTTTTGTTTTTTTAACATAGCTTTCATAAAAGAACAAGACTTATCTTTTTCCTTATAAGAAAGTGTGTTTGCTTACTGAGTGATTCACTGTGCACACTTCATTCCCATGTACTTTTCTTTTAATACATGGCAGCTTTGCGTAATGTACAGTGAGCTTACTCGTCATGTGATGTTTATTTGTTCGCATTTTCCAGGAGAACCATGACCAAGTGCGTAGCAAGTCTTGAGGTGTGGCTGCCCTGCATCATTTTTCCATAAGGTACTTTTACCAAATATACTCTGCATATAAAAATATTAAGAAAATATTTTTTTTATTTACCAATTTAAAATTCATTTGAGGAAGGCCCTATTGAGCTGTGGTAAAATCTTGCATAAGGGTGAATAAAGGGTCTAATTTTTTTCATCTACATTTTGGAGCATTGCCTCATATGTGGATATGCTTGTTGCAAACGGACATTGAAACTGGATTGGATTTGCACGGACCATCTACTATTGGATATATGGACATAACGTGCTATAAATTATGGCCATATACTTGGTCCGAAAAATGGAAGCATTTTCACTTTCCTGGATTTTTGCCTATGTACCCCAGCACAGTACCCTGAGTTATGTCCTAAGTGTTGGACTGCACTTTCTCTAGGTATATAAACATTTACATCCATAAACATTATAACTGGGTACTAAATATTGTGTATGCCCCTTTGTGCAGCCAAAACAGCTGACATTTTAGGCACCAGAATAGTGCATGTAAATGCAGGCAGGTACTGGTCCAGTATTTTTCATAAACATGGCCTCATTTAGAAACTAAAGCCCTAATTCATCAAGACAGGTGTGAACAATGCCAGACCTGATGAATGGGCACTTTGCAGCAAGATGCTCCTGATTCATTAAAACGCACATGCCTTTTAATGAATCAGGTGCATCTGCCAAGTGACGTGCACCTCATGCAAGCCATAAATCTTACTCCAGTCAAGGACTGGAGAAAATTTCTGGCATAGGTTCGCCACAGCTTGTCATGAATTAGATGAGCTGTGGTGTCACAACCCCGTTTCTCCCCTGTCTTGGCCAAGTTCTGTCCATTTTGGCTGAGCTGTGTGAAAATTGCTTGAAGACACCAAAAGTTGAAAAATGTTTGAGGAACATCAAGTTTCGCCAAAATTTTGCAACTTATCAGTGTTTTATGCCAGATTTCTAGCTAACACACTTTGACGAATCAGGGCCTTAGACTATTGAGTGCCACTTCTTCTTCAGAGGAAATGTCGAAAAACACTGATCTTTTTACAACTCTTCACATTCAGTACAACTAAGAGCTGAGGAACCTTATTCCAATGCTCAATCATGCCACGCCTGGTAATCATTCCCATGTAGTAGAAGACCTGATAAACCTACTTTACATAGCCTAAAATACGGATTTTTGTGTTACTCACCGTAAAATCCTTTTCTCCGAGACGCTCATTGGGGGACACAGGACTGTGGGTGTATGCTACTGCTGCTAGGAGGCTGACACTAAGTAAACATAAAAAAGGTTAGCTCCTCCTCCGCCGTATACACCTCAGCACTGGCCGCAGGCAAACCCAGTTTAGTGCAAAAAGCAGTAGGAGGCTAAAACAAAAAAAAAATCAGTGTTAATACAGGTACAATATATCCAGAAGTAAATCTACTGATATAGACCCAAACAAACAAAATTAGCTTAGAAAGCAAAGCCATCCGGCTATAAGGGAGGGTGCTGTGTCCCCCAATGAGCGTCTCGGAGAAAAGGATTTTACGGTGAGTAACACAAAAATCCGTATTTCTCCTTCGTCTCATTGGGGGACACAGGACTGTGGGACGTCCCAAAGCAGTCCCTTGGGTGGGAAATCGACTCCACAGTGTAATTTATAACAGGCATTGCCTATAGGTGCGCAACCGCGCCCTGAAGAATCCTTCTACCCAGGCTAGCATCCGCTGACGCCTGAGTATGGACATTATAATGCTTTGAAAAAGTATGCAAACTGGACCAGGTTGCCGCCTTACAAACCTGTTCCGCCGAAGCCTGATGCCGAAGAGCCCAGGAAGCACCCACTGCTCTGGTGGAGTGAGCCCTGATTCCTGCGGGAACCACCGCGCCTCTGATGCGGTAGGCCTCTTGAATGGTTACCCGTATCCATCTAGCTAAAGTTGACCTAGACGCAGCGAGTCCCTTCCTGCGACCCTCAGGGAGGATAAACAGCGTGTCCGTCTGCCTAAAGGATGCCGTTCGAGATACATATCTCCTGAGTGCTCTCACCAGATCCAGCGTATGGAGAGCCTTCTCCACTCGGTGCGTCGGAGCTGGGCAAAATGAGGGCAAAACAATGTCCTCATTGATGTGAAATGAGGACACGACCTTAGGCAAAAAAGGAGGTGCTGGCCTAAGCACTACCTTATCACGGTGGAAAAGTAAGTACGGAGCTCGGCAGGATAGTGCTGCCAGCTCCGAAACCCGCCTTATGGATGTTATGGCCACTAAAAATACCACCTTCCAGGAAAGGTATGTCAGGGAAACCTCCTGAAGAGGCTCAAAAGGAGATTCTTGCAGAACTCCCAGAACCAGATTGAGATCCCAAACATCTAAGGGAGCCTTGTAGGGGGGCACTATATGGACAACCCCTGAATAAAGGTCTTGACCTGTAAATTAGATGCGATCCTTCGCTGAAAAAGAACCGACAAGGCCGAAATTTGACGCCTAAGAGTACTTGGAGCTAAACCTGAATCTAAGCCTGCTTGGAGAAAAGACAGAATGTTGGGGATTGAAAAATGAAGTGGGGAATAACCATGTTCCCTGCACCATGCAAAAAAGACCTTCCAAGTACCATGGTAGATACGAGCCGAGGTGGGTTTTCTGGCGCTAGCCATTGTGGCGGCGACCTTTTTGGAGAATCCAGCCCTAGTCAGAATCCAAGATTCAACGGCCAGGCCGTCAAACACAGGACCGCTAAGTTCTGGTGGTAAACTAGGCCCTGGGAGAGAAGATCCACGCGTTCTGGCAGACGCCAGGGTGCATCGCTGAGCAGTTTTACCAGCTCTGCGTACCATGAGCGACGCGGCCAATCCGGAGCGATCAATATCGCTGGTACCCCCTCTAACCTGATCTTCCTGATCACCCTTGGGAGTAGAGCCATTGGTGGAAACAAGTACAGAAGATGAAACTGATTCCATGGTAGAACCAGGGCATCCACTGCAATTGCCTGCGGATCTCGGTACCGGGAGACAAAGTTGGGCACCTTGGCATTTATCCTGGAGGCCATCAGGTCCACATCTGGGGTTCCCCAACGTAGGCATATCTGCTGGAATACCTCGGGATGTAGCGACCATTCCCCTGACGCTATCCCCTGACGGCTGAGAAAATCCGCTGCCCAGTTCTCCTCGCCTGGAATGTGGACCGCTGATATCACAGAGTGATTTCTTTCTGCCCAGGATAGAATGTGTCCTACCTCGCGCATGGCTGCCCTGCTGCGGGTACCCCCTGATGATTTATGTATGCCACCGCTGTGGCATTGTCCGACTGTATTCGGACAGGGCGGCCCGCCAAATGATGGTGAAAACGCCTCAGAGCCAGCCGAACAGCTCGGATCTCCAAAATATTGATTGGGAGGTTCGCTTCCTGCCGACACCAAGTCCCCTGAGCTGTATAGTGACGAAACACTGCTCCCCATCCGAGAAGGCTGGCGTCCGTTGTGACTATCAGCCAATGGACTGGAGGAAAATATCGCCCCTGGCGAAGAGTGATGTCCCTTGTCCACCACGAAAGCGTCTGTCTGACCTGCCGGGACAGACGGCACTGAAAATTGAGCGAGTAAGGGCTCCCGTTCCAAACTGCCAAGAGAGCATGCTGAAGGGAGCGGAGATGGAACTGGGCAAATGGAATGGCTTCTATCGCTGCCACCATCCTTCCTAGGACCCTCATACAAAACCGGATGGTGTGAGGTATTGGCTGGCGAAGGATCCGTACCTCCTGACGGAGAACTAGAGCCTTCTCTTGAGGAAGAGTTATCAACCCTTGAGCAGTGTTGAAAATCATTCCTAAAAAGGTGATCCTTTGAGATGGCACGGGAGACGATTTCTTTAGATTCACCAGCCACCCCAGGCGAGCAAGGGTGTCTAGCATAATGCTGACACTCTTCTCGCAAGCCTGATAGGACGGACCCTTGATGAGGAGATCGTCCAAATATGGCAAAATGACTATCCCCCGGGAGTGCAGAATGGACACAACGGCAGCCATAACCTTTGTGAACACCCTGGGGGCTGTGGCTAGTCCGAACGGCAAAGCTGTGAACTGGAAGTGAAGGCTGCCGATGGCAAACCGAAGAAACCTCTGATGAGGAGGAAATATGGGGATGTGAAGATAGGCATCCTGAATGTCTATTGATGCTAGAAATTCCTCCTTTTCCATGGCTGCAATAACCGATCGTAGAGACTCCATTCGAAACCGTCGAATTCTGACAAATTGATTCAGTCGTTTTAGATCCAAAATGGGTCTGACAGAGCCGTCCTTCTTGGGTACTATGAACAGATTGGAGTAAAACCCCTGACCCCTTTCGACCTCTGGAACAGGAACAATGACCCCGCTGCGCCGAAGCGATTCGACCGCCTTGAATAAGGCGTGAACACGGGATTCTTTTTTGGGAAGGCGTGAAAGAAAAAATCGATTTGACGGACGATTGATGAATTCTATTTTGTACCCCGAGGAAACTAACTCCCTGACCCACTTGTCGTGAGTAATTGATAGCCAAGCGGGGCGAAACCAGAGTAAGCGGCCGCCTACTCTGGATAAATTGACCGGATTCTGCCTCCAGTCATTTATCCGAAAATCTTTGGGATTTAGACCCTCTAGATCTTGGCTGTTGAGATCGCATTCTTCCCAAAGGGTTGGTCTTGTAGGAGACTTGGCGATCTCTGGCCTGATTAGGTCGACCTGAGCCGCTGGAGGTGGCTGGCGCGGTCCAACCTGGGTTACGAAAGGCCCTAAAGCGAGGCTGAAGCTGTCGGCGAAAAGGCTGTCTAATCCTCTGCTGAGGAAGGAAACTGCTCTTTCCTCCTGTCGCATCAGATATTAGCTGATCCAACTTCTCGCCAAATAATCGGCCGCTCTGATAGGGTAAGGACGTAAGTGATTTCTTTGAGGTTGAATCCGCTCGCCAAGTCCTCAACCACAAAGCTCTCCTGATAGCAATCGCATTAGCTGCAGCTAATGCCGCGCAATTTGCCGCATCCATAGAAGCGTTAATTAAAAAATCACCTGCAAGAGCTATCTGATTGGAGATTTCCGTTACCTCAGAAGGCACCTCTATACCGTGAAGGGCTCTATTTAGAGACTCCGACCAAGATATCATGGCCTTAGCAACCCAAGTCGCTGCAAAAGAAGGAGAGAGTGCAGAGCCTGATGCCTCAAACACTGAGCGGGCCAAACTTTCAACCAGACGATCCGTTGGATCCTTGATCGAGGAACCATTAGGAAGGGAGAGAAGCGTTTTAGACGCTAAACGCGATACAGGAGGATCGACTGTAGGAGATTCTGCCCACACCTTTAGAAGTTCGGGAGCAAAAGGATATCTGGTATTAAGGGCTTTTTGTCCTGCAAAGCGCTTGTCCGGTTTTACTCGGTGGCGCTGCACCAGCTCCTCAAACTCAGGATGAGCACCAAAAACCTTATGAGTTTGTCTGGCTCGTTTGAAAGACACCTTATGACCAGAGGCCAAGGTGGATTCATCCTCTATCCCCAGGGATTGATTGACAGCTTCAATCAGACTGTCAATTGTCTCCTGACAATACGGTGCCTCTAGATTGAGAGACCCTTCAGAATCAGAATCTGAATACTGATCACTTGCCTCCAAAGGAGAGGGAGAGCGAGAAACTGAGCTAAAAGATGCCGAGGCCCCGGACGGCATAGGCGACGCAGTATGGGTTCGCTTCCCATGCGTCTGCCTGGTAAGAGCGCGGCCCCTGCAGGCCGGAGGTTCCTGAGGCGTAATGAAGCCGGGTGAACCACTGTCCCTGCTCCTATCGGGAGCTTGAAGGGACTCAATTGCTCTGGTTAATGACGCCACAGATTGAGAAAGAGACAAGGCCCATTCCGGAGGACCTGACGCACTAGGCTCGGTTATAGGTAAGGACTCCTGAGCCCGTTCGGAGTCACAGGCTTCGCAGACCCGATTAGTCTGGGCGTGCGGAAAAGGGGATCTACAGGCAATGCATGCAGTATAAAACACCGTGTGGGTCTTAGCCCTTCTGGACATACTGGATCTGTCACAGATTTCTCCTGTCAGAATAATTTGGATGTGGCGGTGCGGGTAGTAGCGGTGCGGAGCGCAGCAAAAAAACGGAGCAACCAGGCTGGAGGTAGTAGCACTTACCCCAGTCCTGTTCTCCGAACGTCCCTGAACGATTTTCCACCTCACTTGCTGGACCGTGTGGCGTAAAAAGGAAGATGGAAGCTCCAGACTTCCAAAAAACGCGCTCCCCTTTCAGGGAGGCGTTCCTAAATAGCCGAGCCCTAGGGGGAGGGGTCGCGGGGCGCGGCCTAGCGCCGGCAGAAGCCGGGGACCTAATTTCCAGCCGCGGCCTAGTCTCCGGCCGAAGCCGGGGGCTAAATTTCAGGCCGCGGCCTAGCGCTGGCCGAAGCCGCGGCCTAAATTTTCGGCGGCGCCCACTCGGGATCAGGGGGGCGGGCCCGCCGGAAGTGCCGCTGCTGGGGGAGGAGCCCGAGAACGCGCCCATCTCTGGAACGCCGAATTACCCCCACACTGCCTGACCCTCGGCAGAAACCGGGGGCCAGATCCCAGCCCGCGGCCCAGCGCCGGCACGAAGCCGGGATGTAAATTTTTGGAGGCGGCCGCCCCTGTGTCGGAGAGCAGGCTGCCGGATACAGGGGGAGGGGTATGGGGAACTCAGCCATGGACTTGCCCGCTTTTGCTTTGAAGCTGCTCCACACCAGACCGCTCTGCCTTTTGCTCCTCTTCCGACCGAAGATCCTGATTAAAAGGTGGGTTCCCGGCCTGATCCACTGGAGCATATGTAGTCCAAAAAAAAAAAAAAAAAAGATCCCAGCGTCTCTCAGCCGCAGTGGTTAGAGAGGGGCTTCCCAGAAAAAAAGGGGGTGAGGATGGTGCAGGCACCCTAACTCCATCACCCCATCCGCCTCCTTGCAGCACCGCGGTCTTGCCTTGGTTGCAGTGGGGGCCGCACGGACTATTTACTGCCTCTGTACAGCCTAGGGTTTCGATACCTTAGGGTGGTCAGGGCTGAGTCCGGCATTAGTGTCCCACGTCGCGGGAGAGGATACGTGGAGGCTTTACTCCACGTGCTCGCCCGTTGATGTTTTGGGGAGATCGGACCCTTTCAATAGGGTCCGTCGCCCCTGTCAAATCTTCGTGGGAAAATAGAGAAAAAAAAAAAAAAAGTGGTCTGGAAGGAACCAGACGTGTGCCTCCAACAGACACTAAGCATGAACTGGGTTTGCCTGCGGCCAGTGCTGAGGTGTATACGGCGGAGGGGAGCTAACCTTTTTTATGTTTACTTAGTGTCAGCCTCCTAGCGGCAGTAGCATACACCCACAGTCCTGTGTCCCCCAATGAGACGAAGGAGAAAAGGGGCTTACACTTCGATTTAAAATGAAAGTGCTTGTTTAAAAATAAAAAAGAACAGCTACTTACCAAGCCAAAGACCTGCCACCCTAATGGTCTCCATCGGGACTGGAAGTGATGACATCCTGTCCATACAGTGACCTGACGGCGGAAACCACTGGTGGATGGGACACAATCACTTCCAGTGAGATAAAGAATAAACTCATATTCAGGAACCATGTGATACAACATTATCATATCACAGATATAGGTATCTGGTATTTTTACAACAGCAAAAAAAGTCTATGAAAAAGTAAAACCATTAATCTTTCCTACACAGTACAGATTTTAGAGTTTTTAGCTTAGCGCTTAGAACAATATACAGTACAGACCAAAAGTTTGGACACACCTTCTCATTTAAAGATTTTTCTGTATTTTCATGACTATGAAAATTGTACATTCCCACTGAAGGCATCAAAACTATGAATTAACACATGTGGAATTATATACGTAACAAAAAAGTGTGAAACAACTGAAAATATGTCTTATATTCTAGGTTCTTCAAAGTATCTACCTTTTGCTTTGATGACTGCTTTGCACACTCTTGGCATTCTCTTGATGAGCTTCAAGAGGTAGTCACCGGAAATGGTCTTCCAACAATCTTGAAGGAGTTCCCAGAGATGCTTAGCACTTGTTGGCCCTTTTGCCTTCACTCTGCGGTCCAGCTCACTCCAAACCATCTTGATTGGGTTCAGGTCTGGTGACTGTGGAGGCCAGGTCATATGGCGTAGCACCCCATCACTCTCCTTCTTGGTCAATAGCCCTTACACAGCCTGGAGGTGTGTTTGGGGTCATTGTCCTGTTGAAAAATAAATGATGGTCCAACTAAACGCAAACCGGATGGAATAGCATGCAGCTGCAAGATGCTGAGGTAGCCATGCTGGTACAGTATGCCTTCAATTTTGAATAAATCCCCAACAGTGTCACCAGCAAAGCACCCCCACCTCCTCCATGCTTCACGGTGGGAACCAGGCATGTAGAGTCCATCCGTTCACCTTTTCTGCGTCGCACAAAGACACGGTGTTTGGAACCAAAGATCTCAAATTTGGACTCATCAGACCAAAGCACAGATTTCCACTGGTCTAATGTCCATTCCTTGTGTTCTGTAGCCCAAACAAGTCTCTTCTGCTTGTTGCCTGTCCTTAGCAGTGGTTTCCTAGCAGCTATTTTACTATGAAGGCCTGCTGCACAAAGTCTCCTCTTAACAGTTGTTGTAGAGATGTGTCAGCAGCTAGAACTCTGTGTGGCATTGACCTGGTCTTTTAATCTGAGCTGCTGTAAACCTGCGATTTCTGAGGCTGGTGACTTGGATAAACTTATCCTCAGAAGCAGAGGTGACTCTTGGTCTTCCTTTCCTGGGGCGGTCCTCATGTGAGCCAGTTTCTTTGTAGCGCTTGATGGTTTTTGCAACTGCACTTGGGGACACTTTCAAAGTTTTCCCAATTTTTCGGATGGACTGACTGACCTTCATTTCTTAAAGTAATGATGGCCACTCGTTTTTCTTTATTTAGCTGCTTTTTTCTTGCCATAATACAAATTTTAACAGTCCTACTGAATAGACTATCAGCTGTGTATCCACCAGACTTCTGCACAACACAACTGATGGTCCCAACCCCATTTATAAGGCCAAGAAATCCCACTTATTAAACCTGACAGGGCACACCGGTGAAGTGAAAACCATTCCCGGTGACTACCTCTTGAAGCTCATCAAGAGAATGCCAAGAGTGTGCAAATAAGTCATCAAAGCAAAAGGTGGATACTTTGAAGAACCTAGAATATAAGACATAATTTCAGTTGCTTCACACTTTTTTGTTAAGCATATAATTCCACATGTGTTAATTCATAGTTTTGATGCCTTCAGTGTGAATGTACTATTTTCATAGTCCTGAAAATACAGAAAAATCTTTAAATGAGAAGGTGTGTCCAAACTTTTGGTCTGTACTGTACATAAACAAAATATTACACAACATGTCAACGCTAAAGGTCATTAGTCTTGTGCCAAAAGCCAAAATATTAATGTGATATAGTTAAAACAAACACAGTGATTAACAGTGGTTCATATCTGGCTTCAAATTATCCATGAAAACAGCTGTTGTAAGCAGAACGCAACTACAAAAGTCTGGAGCTAGTGCACAACAAATGAGGAGCATCGTCTTTATGTGAAGTTTTCATACCCTACAAAAGCATTTTGTATTGTTCTGCAAATTCACACTCTTGCAGAAAGAAATAAACTATCTCACAAGAACCACCTAGAAAGGTGGCTACCCTATAATTCAATACTGAATCCTTACATCATGACCAGGAATAGAAACGCGTCTATAGCTTGGTTCCGGGTGTTTGGCCCTCATCAGTGTAGAGTCTGCAACAGATTTAGCAACAAGCGGGAAGTACCGCATTTCCATAAAGGGGTAGTCCGGTCCAAATCAATAAGTCTGCAGTCACTCTGCGTGATGCACTGTGCGCTGCGGGGATTTGCTGGTTTCAGACCTGGGATCGAAGGGTGGCCAGTGGGTGTGGCCTTACTACCTACATTTGCATTGAGCAAGGCCACGCCCCATCTAGCGAAGCGGCTGACCAGTGGGTGTGGCCTCACTTCATATGTATGGAGTACGGAGAGGCCACGCCCCAGTGCGGGTTTTGGGAGGATTCTTAAGTCTGCAGACACACGGAGTGACTGCAGACTTAGCGGTTTGGACCTGACAACCCCTTTATGGAAATACGGTACTTCCCGCTTGTTGCTAAATCTGTTGCAGACTCTACACTGATGAGGGCCAAACACCCGGAACCAAGCTATAGACGCGTTTCTATTCCTGGTCATGATGTAAGGATTCAGTATTGAATTATAGGGTAGCCACCTTTCTAGGTGGTTCTTGTGTTTACCAGCCAAGCATGGAGTCCTAAAGGCATGCAAGAATGCAAATTTGATCTTTCACAGAAGAAAATAAACTACCTCATGCCACCTATGAGACCTAGCTACCCTATAAGTCAATAACCAGACTTCCAACAAGAACAATGATAAATGACAGACTGCTCTACACTGATAAGGAACTAATAACCAACTGGACAAGAGTTTCTGGCTTAGCATCCCTGGTCACATTACAAGGCTTGTTAGAGGGTTGGACACTGAAATATAATGTAGCCATCTGTCCTAGGAGGTACTTACGTAATAGCACTCTCTCAGAATGAAGGAAACTAATTTACATACTTTTCTCCCATGGAGAACTGTCTGTAAGACTTCATGATCAGTTGGTCTCTTTAAAGAGTAATTGTTATTTTAATGTATTTCATAAATCAATAGTTCAGATGAAAATAAGAAATTTTGCTTTATATCTTATTAGAGAAATCTATTTCCTCCTGGATTGATCGTTCATTCCTTAAATGTTCAATTCAGGGGTAAAATATGTCTTGAGTAAATACAGATTTTCCCATCACTGAGACAGTTGCTCATAAAAGTTCTATAGAGAACTGCAATTGTTGCTTCCGAAGAACTTGCAGCCATAGGTCTGTAGCGGCCTGAAGCTCCCCGCCTCTGTATAGAATTGTTAAAGCAACAACCGCTCTCTCCTCTCTCAGTAATGGGAAAATCTGCCTTCAAGGAATACAGATTACTCAGGTATTCAGTTTAAAGTGGAAGAGTCATTTCAGGAAGATTTGCAGTAGAATGTTGTGTTAACCATCATCTCCTCCTCCCGCCCTCTCCATAGGATCTTAGAAGCACCAACAGTCATCTATCTCAGTGATATGAAAATATGTCCTCACTGAATACACATTTTACCCATAAATTGAAGAGAAAGATCAAACCAGGAAAAGAAGGAAGTAGATTTCGCTAATAAAATATATTAACCCCCGGAGCATTTTTCGGTTTTGCGTTTTTGTTTTTCGCTCCCCTTCTTCCCAGAACCATAACTTTTTTATTTTTCAGTCAACATGACCGTGTGAGGGCTTGTTTTTTTGCGGGACGAATTGTACTTTTGAACGACATCATTGGTTTTACCATGTTGTGGACTAGAAAACAAGAAAAAAAAATCCAAATGCAGTGAAATTGCAAAAAAAGTGCAATCCCACACTTGTTTTTTGTTTGGCTTTTTTTTTTTACTAGGTTCACTGAATGCTAAAACGGACCTGCCATTATGATTCTCCAGGTCATTACGAGTTCTTAGACACCAAACATGTCTAGATTCTTTTTTATGTAAGAGGTGAAAAAAAAATTCCAAACTTTCTTAAAAAAAAACAAACATTTTCCAATACCCGTAGCGTCTCCATTTTTCGTGATCTCGGGTTGGATGAGGGCATATTTTTTGCGTGCCGAGCTGACGTTTTTAATTATACCATTTTTGTCCAGATATGATCTTTTGATCGCCCGTTATTGCATTTAAATGCAATGTCGCGTAGAACAAAAAAAACGTAATTCTGGCGTTTTGATTTTTTTCTCGCTATGCCGTTTAGCGATCAGGTTAATCCTTTTTAATTGATAGATCGGGCGATTCTGATCATGGTGATACTAAATATGTGTATGTTGGATTTTTTTTATTGCTTTATTTTGAATGGGGCGAAAGGGGGGGTGATTTGAACTTTTATTCATTTTTTTTTAATTTTTAAAAACTTTTTTTTTTACTTTTGACATGCTGCAATAGTCTCCATGGGAGACTAGAAGGTACCATAACTCATTTAGATCACTAAATAAAGTAATTAAATGCACATTATACATGCAATCATTGCTACAGTGCAGGAGCCTACCTGCGGAATGTAATTTTTTTTTAACTATATTCTATTCAGTATGTAAAATAGGGGGCAGGTCAGTGAGGGATCAGTGTCCTATCATAAGTCATACAGATGAATCGCTAATCAGTGCACCACATGAAGCCCCCCCCCACAGGCCAACTAAAGAACGAGAATATCATTAACTGAAAACTACAAATAAAGATTACGGTACACAGAAACCACAAGATGGATTTCATCAACCAAAGTATCATTTTAATCAGTATAACAGCGCCGACCTGATAGTGTCTGTAGATTACTGTGCACAATCCTGCTGATGGGTTCCCTTTAAAAAAAGTTGCTCATTTTCATGTATACCACTGATTTATGAAATAAAAATTAAAACATGGGTTACTGTTTAAGAAAAACCGGTACTTCCCCAACATGGTCCTGTTCTAAACTATGTAAAGCCAACATTCAATACAAGGTAAAACATGCTGTGTGCAGATTTACATAATCTCACTCTCTATTACTATATCCAGCAAGTTGGTAAAAATACATCACATCTGCTTCTATTCCTACACGTAAACCTTGGATGTGTAGATGTTTAAGTTTAGGGTCTAACCATAAGCTAGAAAACAATTCCCTCTCCCCTGGAGAAACCGACCTGGAGAAGCCTTGTCCAATGGCTGTGTATTAGAGACAGCCACCACTGTAACAAGTACATCACTGTCTCTTATGTGCATAGTTCCCACATATATGCCTAGATCGCCAACATCCCAACTCTCAGACGCTCCAGTTCCAGACGTTTAGCAGGTCAATGGGCAGTTTAACAATCAGTCTGGTTTGCGGGCTTACAATAAAGAATAAATCAGGATTGTTTGAGTCCGTTCAGTGCAACATTCAGTAGACAGGATGTGTTTGTTCCTATAACATTGTTACTTCTTTCCAAAAATCACTAGTTAAATGTAAAATGCAGACAAAAGCACTGTGTCATAATGATAACGTAATCTATGGTGGAAGTACTGTAAACAGGACAAAAGGGATATTGCAGACAAAGCTGGCATGTAGACATTAAAGTCATGTTGGCACAGAGACAGAAGGACCTGGTCATTCCCTAGCTTGCATTCTCCTGCAAAAAATTGCCAAGTGCTAACGCGCTTCGAAGAAGAACAAATGAAAAAAAAAACATGAGGATATACAGACAATGCAGAGTAGAAGAATTCCATATGGATAAATTGTAATTATGGTACACCACAAAGCTAACACAAGGTCAGAAAGTACAAGCTGACTCAAAGAGGGCTACATATGGAAAACAGGCCTTAAAAAACCTGATGTTTTTAACCCAAAAAAGTGTTGGGATTTACAGCTATAAAAGGGAACTCAACTCAGATTAAGGGTATGCCACACTAAACGAGATCGCAAACGAGATCACTAAAACGTCACTATTTTGCGATCTCGTTAGCGACTTAGCTGTGTGTGGCATGTAGCAACGATGTGGCCCCTGCTGTGATGTCGCTGATCGTTCACTAGAGTTCTGGACCGTTTTTTGATCGTTGGCGTCCCGCTGGTGAGCCTATATCGCTGTGTTTGGCACCTTTTGCAAACTACCTCGTTTGTGACGCATATGGGTTTAGCGTCACGGAATGGATCGCAATATCTGTAAGTTCTCTTTTGCGTCACAGAGAGGATCGCAGCAGTTGCAAAGCAGGCTAGCAGGACGCAGAGAGCAGGAGCGATGCTGGAAATTCCTATGAATTAGAAGCGCTCAGTACATGCTAATGACAATCCTAACGACCGCCAAAGTCGTTAAAGAGATCGCTGACCGCTGATGAGTCGTTTATGAGATCTCCTGTTTGGCAGCTACTAGCGACCTAAAAGAGATCTCACAAACGATCTCATTAGCTTGCGTCGTTATTGAGATCGCTAACGAGATCACTAAGTGTGGCAGTACCTTTAGTCACAAGCTCAGTCTCATTTTTACACATGTTAAGCACAAAAACTCGCAGGTGTGGGAAGAAGAGGTTAATGATCTTAGGACGATTTCACAGAAGAATAATATGGTTTTCACACAGCGTTTTTGTGACAATTTTTGAGCCAAAACAAGAAGTTCAATTGCCAAGGGAAATACAAAACTTAAACTGCATCAAAAACCACCCTGTGTGAAACCACCCTCAACCACAAATCCTGAGTTTTTGTAATAAATATATGTGTAACATGACTTTTGGGTGGTTTCGTGCCCTCTTTTTTAGGATACCACTGCGCTTTTTGTGTGATTCAGCAGAGAATTCTTATAACTTTTTTGGTAGAAAAAATGTTGCCTTTTTTTACACTAGATGCAGCATATTCTATCATGGATTTCTTGTTTTCAGAATATTCTCATAGTTTTCGCTCAGAAAAATGGCAACAAAAAAAAAATATCACAAGAGGAAAGACTGTAAAATCTGCATGAAGCTCATTCCATTTTTACTAGCCAAGAACAGTTGCAAAAAACAGTGTGAAAGAAGCCTTTAGGGGCACAGTCCCACAATGCGGTACCGCATGCGACCCAAGTCCAATCCAATTGTGAGGACAAATGAGCATGTGGGTTTGAAGTAAGATTGAGGCATTACCAGCAAACTCATACACTCATTTGCCCCTCCAAGATGGTATGACAGTGTATCTGGGATAACAACCTTAAGGCCTCATACACATTAGACTAAAGCTGACTGAATCTGCCAATATCGACTGGTTCGTCTGGCGGTCTAATGTGTATGGGGCGTCAGCCAACTAATGGTCAGGAGCAGGGCCATTTTTTAAAATAGGTGTGGTCCTGTCCAAAATTAAAAGCGAGGCCTCGCACCGCCACAATGAAATATTTAAGGTGCGTTTGCACTACTGATTTCGGGCCATTAAAAGACCGCAAATCAACTATGTACAAGTTGATTGTTTACTGGACTGTTTACATAGGTGGATGTACAATGATGGGGACACCATGGGGTCATATGAAGCATCATATAACTAGCAGCACATCATTTGTTTATATGGTGATTAAAATTCAAGCCCTGCATCTGGCTAGTAGACAAAATGGCCTCGGTTTTGCCTCCCTGTATTCTTGGCCTCCACGCTGCTGTTCAGCGAGGTGTACAGAGATGCATGGGGAGATGCCAGCTGATAAACTATGTTCCAAATTATTATGCAAATTGGTTTTAAGTGTCATAGCTTTTTTTTTTTTGTACATGAAACCCATTGATGGTATTGTGTCTCAGGGTTCTTTGGATCACTGAAATCAATCTCAGATACCTGTGATAATTAGTTTGCCATGTGAGCCCAATAAAAGGAAAACTGGATGTTCCACACTATTAAGCAGGCCAGAGTTTTCAAGTAAAATGGGAAAAATAAAGGATCTCTCTGCTGCTGAAAAGCATCAAATAGTGCAATGCCTTGATCAAGGGATGAAAACATTAGATATTTCCCGAAAACTTAAGCGTGATCATCGTACTGTTAAGAGATTTGTGGCTGATTCTGAGCACAGACGTGTTCATGCTGATAAAGGCAGAATGAGGAAGGTTTCTGGCAGGCAAGTTCATCGGATTAAGAGAGCAGCTGCTACAAAGCCATTACAAACCAGCAAACAGATATTTGAAGCTGCTGGTGCCTCTGGAGTCCCTCGAACCACAAGGTGTGGGATCCTTCAAAAGCTTGCTGTGGTGCATAAACCTACGATTCGGCCACCCCTAAACAGTGCTCACAAGCAGAAATGGTTGCAGTGGGCCCAGACATACATGAAGACTAATTTTCAAACAGTCTTGTTTACTGATGAGTGTTGAGCAACCCTGGATGGTCCAGATGGATGGAGTAGTGGATGGTTGGTGGATGGCCACCATGTCCCAAGAAGGCTGCGACGTAATCAAGGAGGTGGAGGAGTCATGTTTTGGGCCGGAATCATAGGGAAACAGCTGGTAGGGCCCTTTAAGGTTCCTGAAGGTGTGAAAATGACCTCTGCAAAGTATATAGAGTTTCTGACTGACAACTTTCTTCCATGGTATAAAAAGCAGAAATGTGCCTTCAAGAGCAAAATCATCTTCATGCATGACAATGCACCATCTCATGCTGCAAAGAATACCTCTGAGTCATTGGCTGATATGGGCATAAAGGAGATAAACTCATGGTGTGGCCACCATCTTCCCCTGACCTCAACCCTATAGAGAACCTTTGGCGTATCATCAAGCAAAAGATCTATGAGGGTGGGAGGCAGTTCACATCAAAACAGCAGCTCTGGGAGGCTATTCTGACTTCATGCAAAGAAATACAAGAAGAAACTCTCCAAAAACTCACAAGTTCAATGGATGAAAGAATTGTGAAGGTGATATCAAAGAAGGGTTCCTATGTTAACATGTATCTTGGCCTGTCAGGATGTTTTGGAGTTAAGTAGCTTTTTTGTTCAGTGAATGTGACCTCCTAATGCTGCAAATTCCACAAATGAGCATTTTCAGTTCTTTAAAACAGATCAAATGTTTAGAAATTCTACTGTGCCTAATAATTTGGAACAGTGCATTTTGAGTTTTTTCCATTTTGGAGATTATACTGTTATCATTGGGAGGCTTCTTCAATACAATTCGATGTATACTCTAACGGGTGATGACTTTTATTAGACTGACTGTCATTTGCACCGACCACTTAGGAAAATCAGAGAAAAATATCATTTGCATAATAATTTGGAACATAGTGTATGTCCAGAACAGTAGCAGATTGGTCAAATGTGTGGTTCTGTCCCTCTGCAGATTGGCATGGAGGAACATAAATAGCGAGCAGGTAAGAGCCGCTATGCATGAGGCTCACAGGGTTCTCTAATGAAGTGTCCTTAGGCAGTTCTGCATTATTATCTTGCATGGTAAAGACAATAATACTAAATAAAAAGGCCCACATCTCTAAAACGATTATACAAACCACACAATACTAAGGAGGGCAGTGGGTATAAAAGAAGAGCAGAAACTGACCACAAATTTTTGGGGAAATTTGTAATAAAAAAAATAATAGTCTTGAGTGTGCATTTTCTGAGGTGAGAAACATTATTACTTTTCCATCAATGGAGCAGTGAGAAGGCTTGATAATATTTTAATCGCTTTTTATTGCATTTTTATGCAGTTTAATTTCATACCATGATAGATCAGACATGTAATCACAGGGAAATACCAAATATGTATATATAATAAAAAATAAAATAAGCATATGTGTTTAAAACTTTTTCATTTTACTTAATTTTTTTAGTCCCCTTAGGGGACTTGAACCTGCAAACTTCTGATCACTTGTTCCAAGTACTGAAATTCTAGTGTATTGGAGTATGCTGTCAAAATTACAGGATGGTCTTCATAGGAATAGTCAGATGGAGCCAAGGGAGCTTTCCCATCAGCACTATATGATCTCGTTGTGAGGGAGGGGTAAACAGTGGGAGCTAGTGAACACTCATATTAGCTATCATGCCGTTTAAATACTACTCTCAGGGACTGACTGGCATTTAAATGGTTAAACAGCAGCAACTGGCGTAAGCTCTGGTCGCTGCTGTTACAGGCAGATGCCACATCAGCCCTCAGCCCTTTCCATACATGGGGACTTGATATCGATGGAACTATTGTATCCTACATGACTGTTGCAGAGTACTAGACCAGCAATCAGACAGCTGAAAGAAAAGGCCCTGTACTAGGATTTAAGTATAAAAAAAATAAAAAATAAATATATGTACACATATAAAAAGAAAATGCAAAGTGCAAAAAAAAAATGTTAAAATATTTAGCATCTAAAGAGAGTTAACAAAAACTATTGGATTTATAAAAATGTTCCATTATTTAATCAGTATTTTGAAAACAGTATAATGACAAACAAAAAAAAAATAATAGAATAAGTGGTCAACAAAAAACAACACCTTGTCCTGAAAAAAAAAACAAATCCCCAGAAAGTTATTTCAGCAGAAAAATAAAACACAGCTTTCAGAACATGGCGATGTAAACAAACAATATATTTTTGTAAAAGAGCATCTTTAGCATGTAAAAATAGTAATATGTAAAAATACTATATATCACTGGCTTTTCTGTAATCCCACTGATCCAAAGAATAGTCTTTAACCCCTTAACAACCTTGAGATTGATTTTAGTTTTTTGCTCCCCTTTTCCATCAATATGGCCATGTGAGGGCTTGTTTTTCGGGGGACGAGTTGTACTTTTGAACGACATCATTGGTTTTAACATATCATGCACTGGAAAACGGGAAAAAAATTCCAAGTACAGTGAAATTGCAAAACAAAGTGCAATTCCACAATTGTTTTTTTTTTTTTTGTTACTATGTTCCCTAAATGCTAAAACTGACCTGCCATTATGATTCTCCAGGTCATTTACTAGTTTGTAGATACCAAACATGTCTAGGTTCTTTTATATTTAAGTGGTGAAAATAAAATCCAAAGTTTGTAAGAAAAAAAAATGGTGCCATTTTCTGAGAACCGTGGCGTCTCCTTTTTTCGGGATCTAGGTCTGGGTGAGGGTTTTTTTTATTTGCGTGTCGACCTGGCGTTTTTATGATAACATTTTGGGATAGATAAAATGTTTTGATCGCCCGTTATTGAATTTTATTGTAATGTTTTGGTGACTAGAAAAACATAACTCTGGAGTTTAAATTTTTTTCTCGTTACGCCGTTTACCAATTGGATTTAATCCATATTTTGATAGATTGGGTGTTTCTGAACGCAGCGATACCAAATGTGTGTTTTTTTATGGTTTTACTTTGAATGGGGCAAACAGCAACCCCGATTTGAACTTTTTTATATACTAGCTGAACAGCCCAGCGTTGCCCGGGAAGAGTAACTAACTGTGGTTAGTTATAACAAATTATAATGATAATATTGCACATCAAAACATTTCACATCATATATTCAACACTACAGATTTGCAATACAAATTATCTAAATGAGTATTGATGGTATTTTATTTTCAACTCATTTAAGAGCCTTTTAAAAAACAACATTTTTGGTTTTTCCTTTCGGTGCAAAGATGAACAGGTTTTTGGCAGTTCCAACTCTTGAACAGGCCACGTAAAGTTGACCATGAGAAAAAGCATGGAAATTGCAAATCGATCCCTACTACTTTCAAGGACTGTCCCTGAGCCTTGTTAATGGACAATGCAAATACCGGTTGAAGTGGAAACTGGAGGAGTTTAAAATCGAAAGGCAAATAAGATGGAATGAGTAGAATTCTTGGAATAAAAATGTTCTCTCCTTTGGCATATCCTGTAGCTGAGCTGTTTATCTAATCCTGTCCTGTGTGTTACTGTCTGCTGAGCTGTGTATCTAATCCTATCCTGTGTGTTAGTCTGCTGAGCCGTGTATCTAATCCTATCTTGTGTTACTGTATGCTGAGCTATGTATCTAATCCTATCCTGTGTGATACTGTCTGCTGAGCGTGTATCTAATCCTATCCTGTGTGTTAGTCTGCTGAGCCGTGTATCTAATCCTATCCTGTGTGA
Source organism: Oophaga sylvatica (assembly GCA_033576555.1). Taxonomy (NCBI): domain Eukaryota; kingdom Metazoa; phylum Chordata; class Amphibia; order Anura; family Dendrobatidae; genus Oophaga; species Oophaga sylvatica. The sequence goes on along the minus strand of JARQOD010000002.1, from coordinate 337,074,434 downwards.
TAGTTTTGCTGAGCCGTGTATCTAATCCTATCCTGTTTACTGTCTGCTGAGCCGTGTATCTATTCCTATCCTGTGTGATACTGTCTGCTGAGCCGTGTATCTAATCTATCCTGTGTGTTAGTCTGCTGAGTCGTGTATCTAATCCTATCTCTGTGTTACTGTATGCTGAGCTATGTATCTAATCCTATCCTGTGTGATACTGTCTGCTGAGCCGTGTATCTAATCCTATCTTGTGTGATGTATGCTGAGCTTGTATCTAATCCTATCCTTGTATACTGTCTGCTGAGCCGTGTATCTAATCCTATCCTGTGTGATAGTCTGCTGAGCCGTGTATCTATTCCTATCCTGTGTGTATGTCTGCTGAGCCGTGTATCTAATCCTATTCTGTGTGATAGTCTGCTGAGTGTGTATCTAATCCTATCCTGCTGTTATGTTGCTGAGCCGTGTATCTAATCCTATCCTGTGTGATACTATCTGCTGACCGTGTATCTATTCTATCTGTGTTACTGTCTGCTGAGCCGTGTATCTAATCCTATCCTGTGTGACCAACTTTTCTGCTTTACAGAGGGTATCTAATAACTATATGTGTATTAGTCTTCGTGTACTACTAACTGTTACGAGGAAACTTTTTGCTATCCAATCCAGTCGTTCTTTTACAGCCTGGTAATAATCATGCTTGTGATGTGGTGGGGATTATGTGGAGTAGGTGTGGCTGATACCATCACACATTACTCTCATTGTACTATTATCTGTTATACTGATGGAGGCCTGATGCTAATCATCGTGTGTAGTGTGAGCCGTGTAATAGTCCATTGTGGGCGAGCTATGTATCTAATCCTATCCTGTGTGATACTGTCTGCTGAGCCGTGTATCTAATCCTATCTTGTGTTACTGTATGCTGAGCTATGTATCTAATCCTATCCTGTGTGATACTGTCTGCTGAGCCGTGTATCTAATCCTATCCTGTGTGATAGTCTGCTGAGCCGTGTATCTAATCCTATCCTGTGTGATAGTCTGCTGAGCCGTGTATCTAATCCTATCCTGTGTGATAGTCTGCTGAGCCGTGTATCTAATCCTATCCTCTGTTACTGTCTGCTGAGCCGTGTATCTAATCCTATCCTGTGTGATACTGTCTGCTGAGCCGTGTATCTATTCCTATCCTGTGTGTTACTGTCTGCTGAGCCATGTATCTAATCCTATCCTGTGTGATAGTCTGCTGAGATGTGTATCTAATCCTATCCTGTGTGATAGTTTGCTGAGCCGTGTATCTAATCCTATCCTGTGTGATACTATCTGCTGACCTGTGTATCTAATTCTATACTGTGATACTGTCTGCTGAGCCGTGTATCTAATCCTATCCTGTGTGACACTTTTCAGCTTTACAGAAGGACGATATCACCATAGAAATGATAAGAGTAATAGGCCTTCAGTTACCACAACTGTCTACAAGGAAAACTGTTGCTCATAGCAACCAATCACAGCTCAGCTTCTTTTAAACAGCTCTGGTGAAATGAAAGATGCTTAGTGATTGGGTGGGGTTATGTGGAGTGGGTGTGGCTGATACACACACATACACTCATTTACATATATATATATACTAGATGGAGGCCTGATGCTATTGCATCGGGAGGGCGGTAATGTCACGATGGGGCAGGCTTTGCAGCGTTGAGAATCTCTCCCCCCCATGAGCTCACCCACCTATCTACTCTCTCTTTCCCCATGTACTGACTTCTCCTGTCTGTGCTCACTTCTTTCACCTGTCTACCCCATGTGCTATCCTACTTGTCTGCTGTCTCTCTCCGTCCTATGCTAAGTTCTCCCCTCATATGCTGTCCCGTTTGAGCCGTCTCCACCCTGTGCACAGCTGGAGATCACAGAGGATATATTTTGTGAGGTAAAATATTGTTTAAAAACAGTCAGTGAAATATTTTACCTCACAAAATGAATCCTCTGTGATCCCCTGCTGTAATGTCAGTATTGTCTTTTGCTTCCTCCCTGCCCAGGAGATGTGGTATGCTCCGTACACGGTCAGAAACAGACAATTTTTAAAATGAACTTTCGTTCGTGGGAAAACCCCTTTAATGTAACCGGCTTCCTCTGCCTGTAGACATGTCACGCATCTGTATACTAGTGTGGTGTGTGTGTGTGTGTGTGTGTGTGTGTGTGTGTGTGGTGCCACAGTGTTCCTCTGGTGGTACCGCGCAAGAGGCTGGTACCTCCAGCAGTCTCCATATTGAGACACCCATCACTTGGGTGTTCCAATATAGCGGTCGGTGAACTTCCGCCGCTTGGAATTCTGGGTTCCAGACACATCCGGACAGAACAGGATGTGAAGACATTACAAGATAAGTATATATTAGATATATATTTTTACTTTTTACTTGCTCCAATAGTCCCCCTTAGGAGACTTTAAGCTGCGATCTTCCGATTGCTTGTGCTATGTATAGCAGAAATCATAATCTCCTATGAATGGCAGTCCCGGCTGTCATGCCAAACCATCGGTGCCCATAACTGATAGCAGTATTTAACATGTTAACAAGGAAAAGAGATTAACTGCATGGTGAACAGCCAGGGTCGGACTGAGCCACCGGGACACCGGAGAAACCTCCGGTGGGCCCCGCCCCTAGCTCCTGCGTGGTGGGCCCTGATTTGAAAGGATAGGTCGCGGGGCAGAGGGGGCGGTGGCCCCGGGCCCCGCGCTCTGAGGGGGCCCACCCGGAGCTACGCTACAGTAACTGTATCGGCGTGCACAGCACGCCGATACAGTTACATTCTGCGGCAGAGCAGGGAGAATCGCTCTCCCTGCTCTGCCGCCCGGCCACTATGGGGCCTGAACAGGCGGTGGGGGGCCCGGTGCCAGCAGTGGGCCCCCCACCCGTCATCGGAGGGTCAGCTGTATCGGCATCCAGCCGATACAGCTGACTGCATAGAGAGAGAAGGAGAGAGCGCTCCTTCTCTCCCATAATCCCCCTCTCAGCGTCTGACAGCGGGCGCGATGATGTCACCTGCTGGCGCCGGCAGTCAGACGCTGAGAGGGAGAACAGTGAGCAGCACAGGAGCCGGGAGGTGAGTATTGTTTTTTTTTTTTTTTTAATGGGGGGCATTATACTACAGAGGCTCTATATGGGGGGTGCATTATACTACAGAGGCTGTATATGGGGCTGCATTATACTACAGAGGCTGTATATGGGGCTGCATTATACTACAGAGGCTGTATATGGGGCTGCATTATACTACAGAGGCTGTATATGGGGGCTGCATTATACTACAGAGGCTCCATATGGGGGTGCATTATACTACAGAGACTCCCTATGGGGAGTGCATTATACTACAGAGACTCCCTATGGGGAGTGCATTATACTACAGAGACTCCCTATGGGGATGCATTATACTACAGAGGCTGCCTATGGGGGTGCATTATAATATAGCGGCTGCCTATGGTGGTGCATTATATTATACACTGTGTTCCAAATTATTATGCAAAAATTGTTGCGGAGTGATAAGGTAAGAATTTTTTTGTTTGTCAGTTAAACTCATTGATGGTGATGTGTGTCAGGGCTCTTTATATCACTGTAAGCAATTGCAGATACCTGTGCTAATTAGTTTGGCAGGTGTGTCCAATGAAAGGCAAGACTACTTAAGAAGGCTGTCCCACATTATTAAGCAGCCTACATTTTCTGCCAAAATGGGAAAGAAAAAGGATGTGTCGGCTGCTGTGAAGCAACAAATTGTGGAGTGTTTAGGTCAAGGCATGACTACAATCAACATTGCCAAGACACTTCATCGTGATCATCGCACAATCAAGAAGTATGTAGCTGATGCACAGTACACACGTGTGCGTGCTGATAAGGGAAAATTGAGGACTCTTATCTACAGGCAATTAGGTCAGGTTAAAAGAGCAGCGGCAAAAAAGCCCTGTCATAGAAGCAGACAAGTTTTTGAAGCTGCTGTTGCCTCCAACGTCCCCCGAACAACAAGATGCAGGGTCCTTCAGAGGTTTGCAGCTGTGCGTAAGCCATTCTGTCGACCTCCTCTATCCACTGTACACAAGCAGAAATGGCTCCAGTGGGCCAAACAATACATGAAGACTGACTTCAAAACTGTTTTGTTCACCGATGAGTGCTGTGCAACACTCGATGGTCCAGATGGATGGAGTGGAGGATGGCTGGTTGATGGACACCCCATGCAAACACGGCTACGGCGCTGACAAGGAGGAGGTGGAGTAATGTTTTGGGCTGGAATCATGGGGAGAGAGATTGTCGACCCCTTTAGGATCCCTGAAGGGGTAAAGATGAACTCCATAGTGTATGTTGAGTTTCTCAAACAGCACTTCCTGCCATGGTTCAAGAAGAAGAGCCATGCATTCCGCAGCAAGAACATTTTCATGCATGATAATGCATCGTCTCATGCTGCACATAACACATCTGCATCTCTGGCTGCTATGGGCATAAAAGGGGACAAACTTATGGTGTGGCCCCCATGCTCCCCTGACCTCAACCCCATTGAGAACCTCTGGAGCATCATCAAAAGGAGTGTCTATGATGGCGGGAGGCAGTTCACATCTAAGCAACAGCTCTGGGAGGGTATTTTGTCCTCATGCAAAACAATTGAAGCAGAAACCATCCAAAACTTGACAAATTCAATGGACGAGAGAGTTCAGAAGCTCCTTTCGAACAAGGGGTCCTATGTGCAAATGTAACATCACCTAGAATAAAGTTTTGAGTTCAAAACTGTTTGATTTCAGTTTGTAATAACCTGCTAATGCTTATAATTTCAAAAATGACCATTTTTTTGTTCTTTATTAAAATGAAAAGGTTAAAAACTCTGCTGTGCATAATAATTTGGAACATGCATTTTGAGTGCAGTTTGAGTGTTTTATTTTTTAAAAAATATACTGTTATCATAGGCAGTTTGTACAAAAACCTTTCAATTGTACTCTAATAGTTATTTGACTGGAAAATTACAATGACTGCAATTCATATAGGTAATTTGGGAAAATCTGAGAAAATATTATTTGCATAATAATTTGGAACACAGTGTAGACTCTGCCTATGGGGGTTTATTATAATATAGAGGCTACCTATGGGGGTGCATTATACTATATTGAGGACTATCTGGTGTATTATGCTGTATAGATGCTATCTAGGGGCCATCATACAGTGTTGGACCCATTAAATAGTTTGGGGACATTAAGGGGTCAGTATATATCCAGTGAGGGGCATTATTCTGTGTATAGGGGAGATGTACAGGGGGAGACTTGGGACATTATTAAATGTAAAGTGGACACTTATTGTTATAGGGGAACTCGGGTTACTGTGACTGTCAAAGGGGCACACAGGGCATTATTACAGTCTAGGGGACAAAATGTGGGCACTGTTTTCTAGGGCACTTGCACCCGGCATTACTATATTCTAGAGGGGTGCTTTAGAATTTAGAGGTCACACAGAACCACACAGCAGGTGCAGTAATAGGGACACATACGGCAGCAGCAGCTCAGTATTGGGGTATCAGGTGCAGTAATAGGGACACATACTGCAGCAGCAGCTCAGTATTGGGGTATCAGGTGCAGTAATAGGGACACATACGGCAGCAGCGGCTCAGTATATTTTTTTTTTTAAATCAGATGATTTTTATTTAAAAATTGTCAGCATGAAACTTTGACAGTACATTTAACTTTAGCATATAATATAAACCGTATTCAACCTGACAGGCAATATAACTATTCTTACATCCTAAGTCCCCTACCCTCCCCCCCTCCCCCCTAACCCCGTCCCTTTAAATCATTGCACATATCACACACCATGTCACATTTTGAATCCTTTTTTCGAGACAACCCCTTACGATCCCTGTTTAAAGTACCAACTCAGAGGGTCAAGGGCGCGTAGGCAGACGCATTCTTTCTCTCATAAGAGCCTCCGAAGCCAGGCCCGGGTGCTCTATCCAGCCACCCCACACATTCTCAAACTGCATGTGTTGACCTCTTTTCGCATATATGTTCTGTTCCATCATAACAATAAAGTTAACCTTATTAATCAGTTCTTGTCTAACTGGCGCTTTGTCATCTAACCAGTGGGCCGCAATGAGCTTTCTGGCAGCATATAGGATTCTGGCTATGGTCAGCTTTCCCCATTCATCAACCGCGATATCCTCCATGCACCCCAATACACACGTCAGCGGGTTCCTTATAAGATCCACTCCCATTACCTCCTGTGTCAAATTAAGTGTTTGTACCCAAAAGTTCTGTAGGGCAGGGCAGGACCACATCATATGTAGGAGATCTGCCCCATCCTCAGAGCAGCGCGGACAGCAGGAATCCCTCCTCAGGCCCGCCCTCTTCATCCAGACCGGAGTCCTGTATACCCTATGTGTTAGGTAGAGTTGTGAGACTCTCCTGGCTTCACTCATAGAGACCTTGGGGATGAATTGTAATACGCTCTCCCACTGAGAGTCCGAGATTGGTCCCACATCCTCTTCCCATTTTTCTCTGGACTTAGCCGGGTGCCGTACCAGGAATGAATCCAAAAAACCCCTATATACGAGGGAGATGAAACCCTTAGTGCCCCTTAGTGACCCTATAAGATTCACCATCGCATCTGATTGCACCACTATTCTTGATGTTTTAAGCTGTCGATTGATTGCATGCCGCAGCTGCAAATATTGAAAAAAGAGGGATTGACTCAGAGGGAACTCCTCCCTGATCTCCTCAAAAGTCTTAAGCATGCCGCCAACCAACAGCTGTGACACAAACCATATCCCGACCCTTCTCCATTGAGCAAATCCCCTCAGACGCATTAACTCCCCCAGTCTCGGGTCAAACCAAACCGACGAGAAGCGCGTGAGCTCCGTAATGCCCCTCCATTGTCTAACTCTTTGCCAAATCTTGTCCACCATAGCGATCGTCGGGAGCCTTTTAGGGTTCACCCGGAACCTACCAGCCTCTAAACTAGCAAGCAACGGACCTCTGCCCACTATAAACTCAATGAGCTTCCCAGCCGACGTAGATTGGGTAGGCTCCCCCCACCCCACCATATGCTGACATTGGGATGACACATAATAAACCCACGGGTTCGGGATTGCCAGGCCCCCCTCCTCTTTTGACCTCTGTAGATGTTCAAGTTTAATGCGTGCCCTACTACCCTTCCAGATCAAGTCCCGGAAAAGAGAATCAATCCGGTAGAATTTATTTTGCGCCAACCAGACAGGCGTATTATGGAGTATATATAGGAGTTGGGGCATGAGGATCATTTTTAATAAATTTGCTCTACCCGCCACAGACAGGAATAGTTTCTTCCACGCTGCAATTTTTTGTTGAAACTTATTGATAAGGGGGGTAAGATTGAGCCGTTCATATTCCTCCAATTTAGCAGAGATCACAATGCCCAAATATTTAAACTCACTAACCACCCTCAAAGGAGTCCCAGGATCTAGCACCAGGGGAGCAGCAGAGTCCACGGGAAGCAACACGGATTTATCCCAGTTGATAGTCAGTCCAGAAATAGAGCCGAATTTACTAATAACTGCCATAGCCGAACTTAGGGAGTCGCTCAGGTCAGCCAGAAACAGTAGCACATCATCCGCATATAAGGCCACTTTCTCTACGTGGGAGCCATATTGGAATCCCCGAATATCTGTGGTACCACGTATCTTTGCAGCTAACGGTTCTACAGCGATCGCAAACAGCAGGGGGGACAGGGGGCACCCCTGCCTCGTTCCCCTATGTAGGGAGAAACTCTCAGACAGCAGACCATTAACCCGTATTTTAGCACTAGGGGATGTATATAGCAAACGTACCCAACCCACAAACAGATCACCAAATCCCATGGTTTTCATTACCGCCCACAAATACCTCCACTCCACACTGTCGAACGCCTTAGCGGCATCCAGGGAAACTATTACTCTCTGTCCCACATTATCCGCCCTCGCCTGCATGTTTAAGTATAATCGCCGGAGATTTATAGCTGTGGATTTATTGGGCATAAACCCTGACTGGTCTTGGTGAATTAGGGATTCGATGACCTTGTTAAGTCGGTTCGCCAGCATTTTGGCCAATAACTTAATGTCAGTGGTCAACAAAGAGATCGGACGATATGAAGCTGGGTCCGTCAAATCTTTTCCCTGCTTTGGTAGGACAACAATTATCGCCTCTCGCATGGACCGGGCAGCTCCCCCCCCGCCAAACTCGCAGTGTAAACCTCCATCAACTTGGGAAGCAACACCTCTTTGTATTTTTTGTAGACTTCTCCTGGGATACCGTCCCCCCCTGGGGCCTTGTCACTAGGTACAGAGGCCAGAGCGGCCTCAAGTTCCTCCATATCAAAGGGCTCCTCAAGAAGCCTCTGCTCCGCCAGTGAGAGTCGTGGAAGCCGCACCCCCACTAAAAAGTTATCAATTTCCTCCTCCGATGGCTGCACATGTGACTGGTACAGATTTGAGTAAAATCCCATCATTACCTCCAGTATGGCCCTACTGCCTGTATGCTCACATCCGTCTTTCCCCTTTAATTTAGTGATATACGCCGATTCCCTTTGGGCCGCCACCACCCTGGACAGAAGGTGACCCGCTCTCTCTCCCTCCTCGAAAAACTTCATCGTGCAGAACAGCCTTTTCCTCTCCGCAGTTTTCATAGTCATATTACAAACCTCTCTCTGCGCTGATCTCAAACGTTCTCGGGCCTCAGGGGTTTGCTCCTCAATTAGTGCCGCCTCTGCTCCCTCTAATGACCTAATCAACTCCTGGTCTCTCCTGCCCGTTTCGGTTTTAACTTGCGATATGTTTTTAATGCACAACTCTCTGAAGTAAGCCTTCATGGCTTCCCATACCATCAATACCGAAGCCGAGCCCATATTCATTTTAAAGAATTCTGTCAGGTCATCCCCCACATGGCCGTCCAGATCAATCAGCTGGAGCCAGAACGGATTTAGCCTCCACAGGGGTCTCCTGGAAAACTCAGAGCCCTGCCCCTGAAGCACCACACACATAGGCGAGTGATCCGACAGAGTTCTAGCCAAATAAGTTACCTCACCCACTAGACTTAGCATCGGACCATTCCCCAGGGCCAGATCAATCCTGGACAGCGAGGCAGAGGCGGGAGAGAAGCAGGAGTACTTATAAATTCTGGGGTGATGGGTTCTCCATATGTCTATTAGTGCAGTCTCCTTCAGAACCGCCCCAAAGGGGGTGCAATTACCACCCAGTCTCAGTGCCTCCCGACCACCTCTGTCCCAATGGGCATCAGGAACATTGTTGAAGTCACCAATTATCAGAAAGGGAACCCCCGGGAAATCGCCCACTACCTCCATGACCTTGTGCAGCACTTTCCCACAATACGGCGGAGGGATATATATCGAGATCAGTAGCATCAGTATACCAGACAATTTACATAGCAAGCATACGAACCGTCCCAGCGGGTCTATAATCACTTTACACTGTTCAAAAGGTATACCTGTGCGAACAAGAACACTGACCCCCCGTGAGTATGCGGAATATGTTGCATGATACCCCGCCTGCAGCCATCTTTTTTTAAGAAGATGCGTTCTACTCTTTATCAAGTGGGTTTCTTGCAAGCATATGACTGCAGGTTTGGCATCAAGCAAGAAAGTAAACATTGCCTGTCTTTTTACTCCGGACGCCAACCCTCTAACGTTCCAACTTATTATTTTTATTTTATCCGCCATTACCCTGCAACCCCAAATACCGTGTCATCCATTTCCTCATTTGTGAATTAGTAAGGCTGTCTCCCCTCGAACCTGTGTGACATAGACAATAGTTTAACATTCCCCCCTCCCTCCCCACCCTCCACCCCCCCTCACACAATACCCCAACTTCACCCAACTCAAGCTTTCCATCTCCTCCAGGTGTCACGGAGGAGAGGGCGTACTTTATCCGATTCAGAGTATCCACTTCACCGAAGCAAACCCGCTTTACTCCCCAAACTCTGGGAGTAGCATATGGCTAGTGATTGCAGCCAAACAATACTCAACAGTTAACCATAAAACATTCACATTTAGCTTTCTGTTAAATACATTTAACATGTCCAGAACACATGAACTAGAAAAAGGTAGGAAAATTTCTCCCCCTCCCCCTCCAATGCACAGCAAGATTATTTCCCAAAATGAGAGGGAGGGTCTTCCTCCTGAGAAAAAGGTATTCAGGAGGGAAGAGCGGATATATTAAGATCCGGTCCCGATTAAAGGACAAGACCCGTCCCGATTAAAGGACAAGTCAGCTCAGTCAGCCAGCGGAGTCCTTAGAATTTGCCTTGCTGAGACGCGTCTCGTTGCTGTCCATCCAGTTAAGGGCCTCCTTTGCATCCGGGAAGAAATGGACAGTGTCCCCGTCTACCACCCTCAGTTTAGCCGGATATATCATTGAGTACGGCACACCCAGGGCTCTCAACCTCTTCTTAATGTCAACAAATTTGGCCCTCTGCTTTTGAACCTCCATAGAGAAGTCCGGGTAAATGGAAATCCTGGAGCCGTTGATTTTCAGGTCCGGATGATTCTTGGAAAAGCGAAGAATAGCATCCCTGTCCCGATAATGCAGAACCTTGACAAGCACTTGTCTTGGAGGACGGCCAGGGGGAGGGGGAATGCGGTGACACGGTGAGCTCTTTCCACGGCATATAAACGGGACAGGTTGTTCTGGCCAATAGTGTTCAACAGCCACTGTTCAAAGAACTCGGTGGGTGCAGAGCCTTCCGTTTTTTCCGGCACCCCAATAATCCGCACATTATTACGTCTTGACCTATTCTCTAGGTCATCAGTCTTTGCCTGCACAGCTGACATTGCAGTAGCCATACGCTGATGCAGCTTGTCAGATTTTGCAATAGTATCTTCCACAGTGCTAATACGTTTCTCAGCTTCCCCCATCCTCTCCTTAGTGACATGCATGGAGTGCTGTAACTTAGACATGCTGGCCTGCAGGACCCCAAGCTGTGCTGCCACCTCAGTAATAGTAGTGTGAGAGTGCATTGCCAGCTTGAACAAGTCTTTTAATGTGGGCTCCTTTGGGATCACCATCCCCCCCATTTGCTGCTTACATTCCTCCATCTCACCTCTCTCCCATTTCATAGTTCCTTGGTCTTCCTCCCGGCTTTCAAAGTCACTCTCCTCACCATCCTTCACACCAGATTCCTCTGGCTCCTCTGCATTCCCCGCAGGCCCCCTCTGACCTCTACCTGCACTTGCCGAACACCGCTTATCTTCCTCCAGCCTGGCGAACCTCCGCAGTTTAGACACTGCATCTGACCTGCTGGGGATTCCCCCATCTTCCTCCGGGCCCGCCATCAATACATCTTCTCCACGGCGCCATCTTGTGCCTTCTTCTCCTACTGGCCTGCTGGCCTTTTGCTTCCTTTCTTCCCAGCCATTTGCTTGTGCACTCCTGATTTACAGAGCCTGTGGTCAGGGTCAACACCCTCTCCAAGGAATGTGAATTTAACAGCTAAATAGTGGCTGCAATCTATCAAACTGTCATATATCCAGCGGGAGCTCCTGCTGCACGCGTCTGATCACATCTCCCTCAGGCCACGCCCCCCAGCAGCGGCTCAGTATTGGGGTATCAGGTGCAGAAATAGGGACACATATGGCAGCAGCGGCTCAGTATTGGGGTATCAGCAGGATGAGGAGTTTGTGCAGGTTGAGAATAGTCCAATTGGTGACCGTGACAGTGCTAAAAATATGAGAAGTGAAATGTGTCTTTGTTGTAATCTCTGCAGTCGAGTCCTGGCTGGAGAAGTCGTCATGTCGGTCTGGGCCAGATGGAGAAGACATGAAAAGTGAACAATTCCATTAGAAAGAACATCAGCGGTAAGTCATTATCTATACCTGTGCTGTAATCTATTATATGTTCTGTAGGACTGGTATTATTTACCACAGACCATATGGCGGTGATATCAATATTGGTCTTTTTATATATAGATTATTTTTGGCAACAGCGCGGTCATTTGCTGAGGTTCTCTGGTTAGGGGCCCACTCAGAAGTTTCGCCCCCACTAAACCAAAACCCTAGCTACGCCTCTGGCTCTCTCTCTAGTCTTTCTTTCTCTCTCTAGTCTTTCTCGCTCTCTGTTCTTTCTCTCTCTGTTCTTTCTTTCTCTCTCTCTTTTCTTTCTTTCCTCTCTTCTTTCTCTGTTTGTTCTTTCTCTCTCTCTTTCCTTTCTTTCTCTTTCGCTGCTCTTTCTTTCTTTTCCTCAATACCAGCCACTGTGCCCATAATGCCAGCCACTGTGCCCTCATTACCAGTCAGTGTGATCAGCAGTGCTAAATCAGTACGGTTGGGGCGAGGATATGGGTGTGATTAGTTGTGAAATGGGTGTGGTCGGGGCGTGGCCTAAAACTTGCGGCGGCGCGCGTAGCGCGCTGCAGCCTTTAGCCCTCTTTCCTGTCTTCAAAAGTTGGGAGGTATGCTGTATGACCTCCCTACAACTTCTGGGCATGCTCCTGATGAGCGCGAAGGATGGTCTCCTGAGGGATCTCCTCCCACACCTGGACTAAAGCATCCAACAACTCCTGGACAGTCTGCGGTGCAATGTGGCATGGCCTAAAATTTGCTGCAGCAGGCACAGCGTGCCACAGCCTTTGTCCCTCTTTCCCTTCTTCAAAGGTTGGGAAGTATGATGGTGGGCCCCAAGAATAATTTTCTCTTGGTGGGCCCAAGGTACTCCAGTCCGACGCTGTGAACAGCATAAAACAGGATTAAAGGGAATCTGCCAGTAGATTTTTGCTTTTTTGCTATATCATCTGAGAGGATACCAATAAAAGTAAAATTAACGTAGGTTAAATGTTTTTGAATAGCCATATTGAATCAGGATCCCCATATAATGCTCCATACAGTTCATGATGGCCCCATAAGATGCTCCATACAAAATATGCCCCATATAATGCTGCACAAAGGTTAATAATGGCCCCATGAGATGCTCCATAGAATATGCCCCATATGCTGCTCCATAAAGGTTATGGCCCCATAAGATGCTCCATAGATTATGCCCCATATGCTGCACCATAAGACGCTCCGTATATTATGCCCCATATGATGCTCCATAGATTATGCCCCATATGCTGCCCCATACATTATGCCCCATATATTATGCCCCACAAGATGCTCCATAGATTGTGCCCCATATTCAGACCCATGTATTATGCCCCACAAGATGCTCCATAGATTGTGCCCCATGCTGCTCCCAAGTATTATGCCCCACAAGATGCTCCATAAATTGTGCCCCATATGCTGCCCCATGTATTATGCCCCACAAGATGCTCCATAGATTGTGCCCCATATGCTGCCACATGTATTATGCCCCACAATGATGCTCCATAGATTGTGCCCCATAAGGAAGGGGCATGAGCTTCATAGATTGTGCCCCATGTATTATGCCTCACAAGATGCTCCATAGATTATGCCCCCATATGCTGCTGCAAATAATAATAAAAAAAATGACATACTCACCTCTCGTCGCTGGGGGCCAGGTGCTGGTGTCCTGAGCAGGCGGGGACACCGGCGCGCTATTGGAGACAGGTGCCGGTGTCACCGCTGGCTCAGGCCCCGGCACCAGCGATATTCACCTGTCCCCGGTACACCGCTGCGTCATCACGCCCTCTGACCTGAACATTCACAGAGAGAGGACGCGAGAAAAGAGCGGTGCACTGCGGTGGAACGGGGACAGGTGAATATCGCATATACTCACCCCCCCCCCCGGCGAGTCTCTGCAGCCCCTGCTCTTCTCCCACGGTCTCTGGCAGCTCTTCCTTCCTACAGCGGTCACGTGGTACCGCTCATTAAAGTCATGAATATGCGCATATTCATTACTTTAATGAGCGGTACCACGTGACCGCTAATACAGGCGCTGGAGACCATGGGAGGAGAAGCAGGGAAGGCTGCAGAGACCGTGCCAGGGGGGGGGGTGAGTATATAGGACAGCTGAGCTCTCCCCTGCCTGGTATATGACTCGAGTATAAGCCGAGAGGGGCACTTTCAGCCCTAAAAAATGGCCTGAAAATTTCGGCTTATACTCGAGTATATACGGTGTATATATATATATATATATATATATATATATATATGTATATATATATATATATATAGAGCGAGAGAGAGAGGGGAATGACGCGCACTCAATAAATTAGATAGGTGCAGACTGAACTGGGAAACAAGCCCACTTTAACAAAGTAGAAAAGCAGTCGCACTGAAAAGCAAAATATTGTGCTAATGAAGTTTCTTTTTATTATTCAATGTATATTTAAACAACACCCAATGGACGAAAAAAGGACAAAAAAGTATGCCGAGGTAACGTTTCGACCCACAATAGGGTCTTTATCAACCTCACTGAGGAGTGTCCTTGATAAGGAAATATAGTGTAGACACAGCAAAAGACCCAGCCGGGACTGAATGGAGGACATTGTGTGGAGGATCGTCCGTGGTCATACACTGTATATACTCGTGTATAAGCCGAGATTTTCAGCCCCTTTTTTAAGGCTGAAAGTCCCCTCTCGGCTTATACACGAGTCATATACCAGGGGTCGGCGGGGAGGGGGAGCGCGGGTGTCAGATCATACTCACCCCCTCCTGGCACGGTCTCTGCAGCCCCTGCTTCTCCCAAGGTCTCCGGCACCTGTGTTCAGGGTTACGTGGTACCGCTCATTAAAGTCATGAATATGCGCATATTCATGACTTTAGTGAGCGGTACCACGTGACCGCTGAAACCTGGAAGAGCAGAGGCGCTGAGACAATGGAAGAAGCAGGGGATGCAGAGACCTTGCGCCAGGAGGGGGTAAGTATGACGGGGGGAGGACGGGGAGCAGAGCAATATTCACCTGTCCCCATTCCACCACCGCGTCCTCTGACTGTGACGTTCAGGTCAGAGGGCGCGATGACGTAGTCAGTGCACGCCCTCTGCTGAATGTCACTGCAGAGGACCCGGGATACAGAGCGGTGCGCAGCGGGGATCGGTAAATATCGCCAGTTCCGGGGGCCTGAGCCAGCTGCGACACCGGCACCTGACCCCCATAGTACGCCAGTGTCCCCGCCTGCTCAGGACAACGGCACCTGGCCTCCAGCGACGAGAGGCGAGTATGTCATTTTTCTTTTCTGGCAAAATTAGGGGTCTCGGCTTATACTCGGATCGACTTATACACGAGTATATACAGTGTGTATATATATATATATATATATATATATATATAATATATATATATTATATATTCTATGTGTATATATTTATTCTAGCCTGTCAGTGTTATTTTACTGTACGCCACACGAATATATATAGTGTGTGTGTGTGTTTTTGATGAAAACTATGTGTAAATGACAGAGAACTGCTGTATGTAAAAGCTCATGTTAAAATCACATTGCAATCGGATGTAAATCGGATGCTATGTGTGAAAATCGCATTGTACTCGCATGACACTCGCATGGCACTCGTCCGTTTTTCCAGTCCAGATTATGGAACTTTTTTTCTCACATATAGGTATGAGCTCTTAGACATGGCAAAGATGAAACATTTTGTGCCAAATCTACTTATTATTTTAACTAATGTAATGTTTCATTTTTACACAGCACAGTGGTAAAGAAATCAGTGAAACTCCTGTGGCATGCAAATGCTCATTACACCCCCTAGAAGAATTCCATTAGGGGTACAGTTTCCGAGCTGGAATCACTTTGGGCTTTATATTTCTAGGAAAGATTTACTCTGCTAAAAGCTGTCCTACATGCTTTGCTCCACATTTATTTTGCTTTTTCTCAAAAAGGGCCCATGGATTCACTGGAAAGAAGAATGGTTTCTCAGGAAAGGGGTGTAACTAATTTGTGATACTATGTCCTCAAAAAAATGTGCCAAAAATTTGGTGTAAATTTCTAGCACAAAGAAAGCCAACATTGTATAAACAGGCAGGCTAAAGATTACAGTTGTAGTAATTCTGGCCCACACCACTGATAAGTCATGCACGCCCTTTCATTAGGCATAATACATTTTTCCCTGGAGAGTTCCTTTCATGTAGCACTTGACATCCACTGAAGCTCAGCCATGATTAATTTAAGAAATATACGGTTAGCCGGTAACACAGCTCGGTGGCTAAAAAGTGACCAGTTATTTTTTTCTGTACTGAGTTTAACAGGATTTCTCTGGGTAAATCAGTTAAAGAAGGACGGCTGCAGCCGAGAATTCCATTATTTTTTTGTCCACCATACCGTTCCGGAGATACGAGCCTTTCTTTATTTAGGGCTAATTTTTATGGCCATTATCAATGAGTTGTGGCTTACCGGATCCTCTGACGTCTTGTCTTTAGGCTGCTATGCATTATTACTGTGACCAACAGCCACTTGTAAACACCATAAAAATTAACACTAAATAAAAAGGCCCATCTCTCTGGAACCCCGTGGCGGAATACAAGAAAAAAAATAAATAAATGGAATACTCATAGAAGCAGCAGGAATAAAATACAGGCAAAATCAATCCACTTTTGACCTGGTAACAAGTTTTCTTAAAGGTTATAGGAAAGGCAGCTCATTCCCCTTTACAGAGACCCCCTTTACCGAGACCGCAATCATGATAAGTGAGTAAACACATGGTCTCTTTAGGAATGTCCTAACATTCAGGCAGGAAACAATGTGTGAGTTGGGATTTAGATAAAAGATTGCCATTCCCACCTGTGCCGTCTGGGCATGTTCCAACATCTCTTCAAATTCCTCATACTCTTCATCATCAGGTTCCGCTCCTGACAGACGGGCTGCTCGGGCCATGAAGTATGGAGGCAGTTCCCCAATGGCAGTGCCAGCACCCTGTAGATATATCCATATAGGAAGAAACAATCAAATCATTCTCTAAATATTGAAAGTAAGTTTTAATAATTTAATGAAAAAATGTAAAACATTAATATCCTATATTAAATGTTCACAAGACAGATGCTATCTGATAATACTTCCAAAATATCATAGGGAAAATAGAAGCCCAATAACAGACCCAAAGTATTGCCGGTAAGACTTAAGGAATACTGTTGATGTCATACTCTGTGCGTCAGCTAAATCTGAAATTCTTAGAGTCAATGTTAATTGAGGTAATCGGAGATGTGGATAACATGTGTTGGTGATGTTTCCATAAAAAATTCCAACATGCCGTGTAGAAGGTAACAGTGCAGTTTATTCTCAACGTGTTTCGCCGTTCTCAGATTCTTTTTCAGGAGAACCACAAAAATTGTACATAATAGAAGAGAACAGACTTGAGGGTTTGATGGTTTTCTTTCACTTGTCATCCGTGTGCTGTCCAAATGCAATCCGTTTTTTTTTTCTCAGCAGCTATTAATATTTTACAGGATCATTTACAGTTTCCTATGTTACAGAACTGTAATGTATCCGTAAAAATCGGATGCTATACTGATGGTCCATGTGGCACGTGATTTTTTTCTCGCACCAATCCAATTTCAGAGTGAAATCGTATTATGCTGGGATTTTTCTCATGCCGAATACAGCGGAGTAAAAATACACAGATTTGCACTTTCTCATTGAATAACATTGGACCAAAGGCAATAAAATATTTTTTGTGGATTGCACTCATCCGATTTATAAGCAAGTGTGAGCGAACCCTAAATGGTATAAGCTCCAAAAATAAAGTCTGAAAAAGTATTCACAGGAAAAAGAGTGCATTTTAATGTAAAAAAAAAAACACTAAAATTTTACATAAAATCTCTTACATTTCTCTACAAATAAAAATGTTTTTTTTTTTTTTTTTTTACAAGAGAACGCAATCTTTTTTTCTTTGAACACTTTTTTCAAATCTGCTTTACTGGTAATGGACAAGGGATGAATCATACATGTGGGAGTTTTTTGTTTTGCTCATATTTGAATATTTGTACTATTTAAGTCTGTTCCCTGCTACAATGTTTGTGGTTCTCCTGAGGAAGAATCTGATAACTGTGAAACGCAATGAGAATAAACCGCATATTGGAATTATTTGTGGTGACATCACTAGCAGTGTAGGTTATCCATATCTTCAATTCCCTCAACAACACTATGGATATACAAACCTGTGGAGGTACAGCAGTCACTCTAGGTGTGGCGTACTGCTTAATGCATACATTAAGTGGATAACATCCTATTGCGCTTAAACTGTCCCCACAGCTATAGCCAATGTCAGGCACATTGGGTCCCATTCACCAAGACCTGCATTGCTCACATCAGTTTTGATAAGGGGGCGTGCTGGAGGCAGACGCTCCAGATTCAGGAAGAGGTGCATGTACGCCTGTTCATGAATCTGCAGCATCTAAGGACTGGCATGCGCCTCAGAGCGCCACGTCACAAATCTGATGCCAGTCTTACTCCAGGGACTGGAGTCAGAGTCCTGGCATAAGGTACACCACAGCTCATCATGAATAAGATGACATGTGGCGTCACACCCTCGGCTCTACCCATTTGGCAGAGCTGGGAGAAACAGGCAAGAGTACACCAAAAGTCGCAAAAATTTGGCACAACTCCCAAGTTGTGACTACATTTTGTGACTTTTCAAAGCTTTTGCACCAGAATTGTGGCAAGAAAGCTTTGACGAATCTGGACCATTTTCTTGTACTACATCAGTGTTTACGAAATTCTGCTCTTCATGCCAACAGAGTATTCAGGAATTTCTTGAATTACACACATGTTGGAATGCATCAGAAATTGTTCCATATTTTCTCATCAATGCTAAGGAAATCCTTGACCCCAGATTCATCATTTGCGAGGGGAGACGAGGGGTTTTAAGTCAATTTTCTTTTTTGCCTACTATTAGCTACCGTTTTTTGTGCAACAAATTCATCAAAATGGGTCATGTAATTCATAAATTTGGCACAAAGTTATTAAAAAAAAATTTCCTCCTGGCTTCAGCTGTCTCTAGACTAGATTTTGGTGTTATCAAAAATACATAGGGGTGGGACTAGAGTAAAGCTGTGCCCATAAAGTAGAAAACAAGTGAGCACATATAAAATAGAAGCAAGCAAGGAGCAAATTGAAAAATGAATTGGGTGCAACCAAATAAAGTGCAAAACACACAAAGCCAGACAGAAAAAAAAACAGGCTCAAAGTCAATGATGAATCAGGGACATAATCCGTTGGGGGGTTGGGAGGACTGGAGTTTGGGAAACTACTAAATCAATATTCTTCAGGATGCAGTATGTCACAAAGTGGGTAGGAAGAGGACAGTTATTTTGCTCCTCTTTGTCCCAGTGGCAAAGATGAGGGACGTTATGCTGTACTTCTTTTCAGTCTCAATGATAAAAACTAAAAAAAAAAAAATTGTTGTTGTTAAAACCGACTCAGATTGTTATATTTTCTATATACGGACCCACATGCAGGCTTCCAGTCTAACTTTGGAGATGATGGTCCATAAGGTAATAGCACCTTCTACAGTTTCTTCATCTGGACATATAATTTCATCTGGATATGGAGGTTCAGGAAAATTAACAGAATTACATTCATAAGCAGCAAGTGTCACAGATGCTATGTGAGGACCCTGCAAAGACATAACAAAAAATATATATAATATTAGCGTGTCTATAAAGACATGGATATAGGTAATATATCATGGGGGGGACATACATTACATAAAAAAATCTATGAATAAAACATACATACAGTATATATGTACACACACATATATACACACATAAAATATATACATATACACACATATATACATACATACACACATAGGCTGTGAGAAAGGCAACCATGATATGCCATAGACTTCCTTAGCCCCCACCCTGTACCCCATCCATCATTCCTACAGTCCCAACCCATTATCCCCACAGTCCCCACTCCCTATATACATATACCATATATATATATATATATATATATATATTATATATACACAAATATATATATATATATATATATATATAAATATATATATATATATATATATATATATATATACACACACACAGCTAAACAGCTCTTGCAAAAATTAAGAGACCACTGCACAGTTTTATAAAAATCAGCTTCTCTACATGTCTGGCAGCCATTCCATTCCAGTGTCAGTTGAATTCCAACCAGAGTACACCTCATTCTACTTAATGTGCTTCTGATTAGGTGATCACCTGAACCAAATCTTATTTAACGAAGGAAAGTATAAAAAACACTGCTGTGGTGTTCACAATCCTCTTGCAATAGGACAAGCTGGATGGCAAAACAAGTGCTAGTAATATTGCAAAAGTAATAGGAATGAAAAAAATAATTTTTAATCATGCCAAAGGAGTTGAAAAGTCTTGAGTGAGGAAAAGAAGGGCTCAATTCTGGCTTTACTAGCAGAAGGATATAGTGAGCGTCATATGACGGCAGTCCATTACAACAAGGTCAAGCAGCAGACATTGGGGGCAACAAAGCTACAGACCGGCAGAGGGAGAAAACGACTCTCCACTGACCAGGATGACCGTCATCTTATTCGAATGTCATTCAGCAACCGCAGGATGACATCAAGTGACCTACAAAAGGAATGGTAAAAGCCAGCTGGGGTGAAGTGCACGGCAAGAACAGTTCGTAACAGGCTCCTAGAGGCAGAGTTCGAGTCATGTAAAGCTAGAAAAAAAGCCTTTCATCAATGAGAAGGAGAGCCAGGCTAAAGTTTGCCAAAGACCATAAGGATTGGACCGTAGAGGACTGGAGTAAGGTAATCTTCTCTGATGAGTTTAATTTTCAGCTTTGCACAACACCTGGTCATCTAATGGTTAGACGGAGACCTGGAGAGGCGTACTAGCCACAGTGTCTTGCACCCACTGTGAAATTTGGTGGAGGATCAGTGATGATCTGGGGATGCTTCAGCAAGGCTGAAATTGGGCAGGCTAATCTTTGCAAAGGATATATGAATCAAGCCGCACACAAGGTTATCCTGGAGAAACAGTTGATTCCTACTGCTCAGGCAATGTTCCCCAACTCTGAGGACTGTTTTTTTTCCAGCAGGACAATGCGCCATGCCACACAGCTAGGTCAATCAATGTGTGAATGAAGGACCACATCAAATCCCTGTCATGGCCAGCCCAATCTACAGACCTGAACCCCATTGAAAACCTCTGGAACGTAATCAACAGGAAGATGGATAGTCACAAACCATCAAACAAAGAAGAACTGCTTAAATTTTTATACCAGGAGTGGCATAAGGTCACTGAAAAGCAGCGTGAACGACTGGTGGAAAGCATGCCAAGACGCATGAAAGCTGTGATTAGACATCATGGTTATTCCACAAAATATTGATTTCTGAACTCTTCCCGAGTTACAACATTGGTATTGTTGTTTCTAAATTATTATGAACTTGTTTTCTTAGCATTATTTGAGGTCTGCAAGCACTGCATTTTTTTGTTATTTTGATCATTTCTCATTTTCTGAAAATAAATACAAAATTTATTGCTTGGAAATTCGGAGACATGTTGTTGTCAGTAGTTTATAGAATAAAAGAGCAATTTACATTTTACTCAAAAATATACCTATAAAGAGAAAAATCAGACAAACGGAAAATTTTGTAGTGGTCTCTTAATTTTTGCGAGAACTGTATATATATGTATACAGAAACACACACATATGTGTGTGTGTGTGTGTGTGTGGTGTGTGTGTGCACAAAGGCTGCAACTACACCAATAGCAGAAACTGAACAATACTGGAGGAACATATGGGAGAAGGAAAAAACACACAACACAAGTGCAATGTGGCTGCAAGATCTGAGAATGAAACACAGCAACCACCTAGAGCAAGAACCAATCACCATTACAGAAGCAGACATCCAACAGCGGGTCAAGAACATGAGAAGCTGGACAGTACCTGGCCCAGACATGATCTACACCTACTGGCTAAAGAAATTAACAGCGGTACATGAATGCATGGCAAAGCAGATGAACCAACTGCTAGAAGAAGACCACCACTCAGCTTGGCTAACACAAGGTAGAACAGTGCTGATCATGAAGGAACCTCACAAAAGAACAGTTCCATCCAACTACCGCCCAATAACCTGCCTTACAACAAGATGGAAACTCCTGTCAGGCATCATAGCCACCAAGCTACAGGAACCATATGAACCAGTACATCAATCCAACTCAGAAAGGCATTGGGACAGACACCAGAGGCTCTAAGGACCAGCTCCTAGTAAATAGAGCAGTCGCTCAAAACTCAAGACCCAGACAGACCAATCTCCACACAGCCTGGATTGACTACAGGAAAGCCTATGACTCAATGCCACACACATGGATCTGTGAATGCTTGGCTCTCTACAATGTGAACAGGAAACTTAGAACCTTCCTCAGAAACTCAATGGGGCTATGGAGAACACCACTGGAAGTCAACTCAAGACAACTAGCACAAGTGACCATCAAATGCGGCATATACCAAGGTGCTGCACTGTCCCCAATGCTGTTCTGCATGGGCTTGAACCCCTCAGTCAGATAATTACAGAGTTTGGCTATGGATACAAGTTCAAGAGTGGAAGCACCATCATCCACCTCCTCTACATGGATGACATCAAGCTGTATGCGAAAACCGAACGAGACATCGATTCACTGATCCACGGATCTACAGTGAAGACATCGGGATGTCCTACAGACTGGAGAAGTGCGGCCGGTTGGTAATAAAGAGAGGCAAGGTAGTCAAGACTGATGGAGTGGAATTACCAGCAGGGCACATAGCAGATGTACAGACATGCTACAAGTACCTCGGCATCCCACAGGGATATGGCAACCATGATGAGGAGGCAAGGAAAGCAACAACATCCAAATACTATCGAAGAGTAAGACAGGTCCTGAAGAGCCAGCTCAATGGGAAGAATAAAATCTGCGCCATGAATACATATATCTCGGCCAGTTATCAGATAGTGTGCTGGCCAAAAGAAGAGATGGAAGCTGCAGATATTTAGACACGAAAGCTCCTCACAATGCATGGAGGTCTCCAACATAAGTCTAGCACCCAAAGATTGTATATCAACAGGAAGGAGGGTGGTCGAGGCTTGATAAGCATCCAAGTCACCATCAAAGATGAAACAAGGAGTATCCAGGAACACATCAGAAAAATGACACCAAAAGATGAGATGCTGAGGGAAAGCCTAAGGCAGCAACAACAGATCTGGAAGGAAGAACAGGAACATGAAACGCCATGGCAAAACAAGCCGCTGCATGGGATGTACCATCGACAGATAATGAAGGTAGCCGACATGGAGAAATCCTACCAATGGCTGGAGAAAGCTGGACTTTGAGACACCACAGAGGAACTAATCATAGCGGCACAAGAGGAAGCACTAAGTACCAGATCCATGGAAGCAGGAATCTACCACACAAGACAAGACAAGACCCAAGACTATGCAAAGAAACTTCAGAAATGGTCCAACACATAGTGGCAGGATGCAAAATACAAGCAGGAACATTGTATACTGAACTACACAACCAAGTAGCGGGAATTGTATACAGGAACATCTGCACAGCATATGGGCTAAGTCCCCCTAAGTTTAGGTGGGAGACCCCAGAAAAAGTGGTGGAGAATGAAAGGGCTAAAATCCTGTGGGACTTCAAGATGCAGACACATAAGCAGGTGTTGGCTAATCAACCAGACATTGTGATATAGACAAGGATCAGAAGACAGCAATGATAATAGATGTGGCAGTGCGAAGTGACAGCAACATCAGTAAGAAGGATGAGAAGCTGGAGAAATACCAGGGCCTCAAAGGAGAACTGGAGAAGATGTGGAAGGTGAAGACAACAGTGATTCCAGTGGTGATAGGAGCACTTGGAGCAGTGACCCCTAAGTTGGAAGAATGGCTACAACAGATCCCAGGAGCAACATCTGAACTCTCTGTCCAGAAAAGCGCAATGCTGGGAACGACTACGATCTTGCGCAGAACCCTCAAACTCCCAGGCCTCTGGTAGAGGACCTGAGAATGAGAAAGGACAACAAAGACCATCCCCAGTGGGGGTGAGAAGGAAGATATATAAAGATATAGATCTATACAGATCTATATCTATCTATCTATACATATAGATATGTATATAGATCTATATATATTTACACACACTAGACCTCAAACAGCTTGGATTGTGTGCCCCTCCACTCTTCCTCCAAACTCTGGGACCTTGATTTCCAAGGTCTAATGTGAAATTTCCACAATCAGTGATGGTTTAGGGAGCCATGTTACCAGCTGGTGTAGGTCCACTGTGTTTTATCCAGACCAAAGTCAACGCAGTTGTCTACCAGGAAATTTTAGAGCACTTCATGCTTCCCTCTGCCAACAAGCTTTTTGGAGATGGACATTTCATTCTCCAGCAGGACTTGGCACCTGTCCACACTGCCAAAAGTACGAATACCTGGTTTAAAACAGAAGTATGACTGTGCTTGATTGGACAGCAAACTCGCCTGACCTTAACCCCATTGAGAATCTATGGGGCATTGTCAAGAGGAAGATGAGAGTCATTAGAAGTAGAACAAAAATCATATATACATATGGGAATGAAATCAAATTATGTGAAACATGAATTCCCTATAAAACTAAATTTTATTGATAATCATAAAAAACACCAACCCAGTGAAAAAAAGGTATACAAAAATACCTCAAGATATCTTGAGGTATTTTTGTATACCTTTTTTTCACTGGGTTGGTGTTTTTTATGATTATCAATAAAATTTAGTTTTATAGGGAATTCATGTTTCACAGAAGATGAGAGTCACCAGACCCAACAATGAAGACGTGCTGAAGGCTGCTATCAAAGCAACCTGGGCTTCCATAACACCTCAGCAGTGCCAGAGGCTGATCACCGCCATGCCATGCCGCATTGATGCAGTAATTGATGCAAAAGGAGCCGACCAAGTATTGAGTGCATTTACCGTATTTTTCGGACTATAAGACGCACCGGGCCATAAGACGCACCCCAAATTTTCAGAAGGAAAATAGGGAAAAAAAAATAATGTGTCAAATGGGGGTCCGTCTTACAGTCCGAATTCATCTTACCAGAGAAGGGATCAGCACAGGTAGAGGCGTGGTCACAGGGGTCGTTCGGTGGTTCAGGCTGGTGCGATGGTGGTGCTCTGTGTTGCAGGGGTGCTCTGTGGGGTGGCTGTGTTCTGTGGGGTGGCTGTGCTCTGTGGGTGGCTGTGCAATATATGGTACTCACAAATCCCATAGCGGTGGTCCCAATCCAGTCTCCTGTGCTCTGTGGTGTCGGGGCAGCAGCGGGGCTCTGTGCTGCATGGGGGGCTCCGCCGGCATTTCCCTCTAAGCCGGAAAGCCTCCCGCAGCTGCGACGCGGTGGCCTCAAGAAACATGGCCGCCAGGGGCCTCCGGTGGCGGTCCCGACGCAGCCTTCCGTGCGGTGGTGTCGTGGCAGCAGCAGGCTGTGCTGCGTGGGGGGCTCCGCCGGCATTTCGCTCTTAGCCGGAAAGCCCCCCGCAGCTCCGCTCCCTCCTGCAACGCGGTGGCGTCCTCAAACATGGCCGCCAGGGGCCTCCGGTAAGATGGCCGCCGAATCTCATTCAAGTCTCGGCAACGAGATCTCTTCCCGAGATCTCGTCTCCCGAGATCTCAGGACAAGATCTCGGGAGAAGAGACCTCGTTGCCGAGACTTGAATGAGATTCGGCGGCCATCTTACCGGAGGCCCCTGGCGGCCATGTTTGAGGACGCCACCACGTTGCAGGAGGGAGCGGAGCTGCGGGGCGCTTTCCGGCTAAGAGCGAAATGCCGGCGGAGCCCCCCATGCAGCACAGAGCCCGCTGCTGCCCCAACAATACCGCACGGAAGGCTGCTTCGGGACCGCCACCGGAGGCCCCTGGCGGCCATCTATCAGGAGGCCGCAGCAGCGGAGCTGCGGGGGGCTTTCCGGCTAAGAGGGAAATGCCGGCGGAGCCCCCCACGCAGCACAGAGCCCCGCTGCTGGCCAGACACCACCGCACCACAGGGAGGCTGCCGCCGCCGCCACCGGGACCGCCGCTGCCACCGGATTTTTAGGTATGTTGGGACCATAAGACGCACCCCCATTTTCCCCCAAATTTTTTGGGGAAAAAAGTGTGTCTTATGGTCCAAAAAATACGGTACTGATCATACATGTCAGTAGGCCAACATTTCAGATTTTAAAATCATTTTTCAAGTTGGTGTTATAAAGTATTCTAATGTACTGAGATAATGACTTGGGTTTTCTTTGGCTGTAAGCCATAATCATCGACATTAACAGAAATAAAACTTGAAATAGATCACTCTGTTTGTAATAACTCTACATAATATATGAGTTTCAGTTTTTGTATTGAAGAACTGAAATAAATAAACTTTTGATGATATTCTAATTTTGTGAGAAACACATGTATATTAAATTATTTGCATTTTGCAGTGAGCAATAAGTATTTGACCCCTCTGACAAACAAGACATAATACTTGGTGGCAAAACCCTTGTTGGCAAGCACAGCAGGTAAGACTTTTTTGTAGTTGATGATGAGGTTTGCGCACGTCAGGAGGAATTTTGGCTCCTCTTTGCAGATCATCTCTAAATCTTTAAGATTTTGAGGCTGTCGCTTGGCAATTCGGAGCTTCGATTCCCTCCATAAGTTTTCTATGGGATTAAGGTCTGGAGACTGGCTAGGCCACTCCATGACCTTAATGTGCTTCTTTTTGTGCCATTCCTTTGTTGCCTTGGCTGTATGTTTTGGGTCATTGTCTTGCTGGAAGAACCAGCCATGACCCATTTTTAATGTCCTGGAGGAGGGAAGGAGGTCGTCACTCAGCATTTTACAGTACATAGCTCCATCCATTCTCCCATTGATGCGGTGAAGTAGTCCAGTGCCCTTAGCAGAGAAACACCCCCAAAACATAATGTTTCCACCTCCATGCTTGACAGTGGGGATGGTGTTCTTTGGGTCATTAGCAGCATTTCTCTTCCTACAAACACGGCGAGTTGAGTTAATGCCAAAGACCTCAATTTTTATATCATCTGACCACAGCACCTTCTCCCAATCACTCACAGAATCATCCAGGTGTTCATTGGCAAAGTCAGATGGGCCTGCACATGAGCCTTCTTAAGCAGGGGGATCTTGCAGGCACTGCTGGACTTTAAATCTTTACAGCGTAATGTGTTACCAATGGTTTTCTTGATGACTTTGGTCCCAGCTGCTTCGAGATCATTAACAAGTTCCCCCGTGAAGTTATAGGCTGATCTCTCACCTTCCTCCTGATCAATGATACCCCATGAGGTGAGATTTTGCATGGTGCCCCAGATTGATGTCGATTGACAGTCATTTTGTATTTCTTCCATTTCCTTATTATTGCACCAACAGTTGTCTCCTTCTCACCCAGCGCCTTACTTATGGTTTTGTAGCCCATTCCAGCTTTGTGCAGGTCTTTGATCTTGACCCTGACATCCTTAGAAAGCTCTTTAGTCTTGACTATGGTGTAGAGGTTAGCGTATGACTGATTAATCGAGTCTGTGGACAGGAGTCTTTTATAAAGGTGACTATGTAAGACAGCTGTCCTTAATGAAGGTAACGAGTTGATTAGGAGCATTTACCTGGTCTGTAAGAGCCAGAACTCTTAATGGTTGGTAGGGGATCAACTACTTATTTCTCACTGCAAAATGCAAATTTATATAATTTATACAATATGATTTTTTGGATTTCACTTTTCATATTCTATATATACACATTCACACACACATACACACATATAATTTTTTATCTTATTTATTTTTCAGATGACCTGTAAAACTGGAGCAATAAACATTTATAGTGGATATACTGTATATAAGTTGAGACATGCTGTGATGTTTAAACCTTTAAGGGTATGCCACACTAAACAATATCGCTAACGGGATCGCTAAAAAACGTCACTATTTAGCGATCCCGTTAGCGATGTTGTTCAGTGCGGCAGCTGCCAGCGACGAGCTTCCTGCTGTGATCTCGCTCGTCGCTGGAATCGTTCCGGACCCTATTTCATCGCTGGCGCTCCCGCTGGGTAAGTATCTAATCGCTGTGTGGCACCTTTTCTTAGCGATTTAGCGGTACTTTTGTACCGCTAAAGTCGTTAAGAAGATCGCTAACGGCGATAGCGTCGTTAACTATATCGCTAAATGCGGCAGCATTTAGCGATATAGAAACAATCCCGCTAGCGATCTCATTAGTATGCGACGCTAACGAGATCGCTAGCAGGATAGCTTAGTGTGGCAGTACCTTTAGGGAAGAAAAGTGTAGTAGCAGGAATAAAAAAAATATATTGCATACTGTCTTTGACTGTTCAAATATCATTCAAAATGAGTCACTGCTCTACACCCCCCCAAAGCACAAGTTTATCTAGACTAGACACACATCATCATGTGTCATCACCCTGGATTACTGCATAAAAACCTCAACCAGTTATTAATTTACAATGACCATTTTCCAGTAACTTACATCCATGGTAATTTAAAATACAAATGTGAAATCTTTCTCGACACCTAAATAACAAATATATGCATGCTTTATTCATTTGAAAACATAAGTCGTTTGATTTTTGTTTGCTGTAAAATGTGCTCAATGATACCTTGCTAAAGTCTTACATGAACACTGAACAAAAACAGTATTGTTCATGATACAATAGTGCAACAATCCTATTGCTGCATGACTACAGAATACATTAATGTTGGGGCAAGAGGTTGTGAAAGATAAGAAATGGGAAAGGGAAGCATATGAAAAGTAGGGTGTGGAGCTAAGCTCAGAAGGATAAAATGAACAGACACAGACCATATGCAAAGTTGGGGGTGTCCCAGAAGGTGCTTCTGGTTGTCTGAGATTCTCTAAAAGGTTACATGACTTATTTGTGTCAACTACCATAGTCGATTGTGTGTTTAGCGGTTTTTTTAACCCCTTAATGACCCCAGCTTTTTTTCGGTTTTGCGTTTTCGTTTTTCGCTCCCCTTCTTCCCACAGCCATAACTATTTTATTTTTCCGTCATTATGGCCGTGTGAGGGCTTATTTTTTGCGGGACGAGTTGTACTTTTAAACAACATCATTGGTTTTACCATGTCGTGTACTCGATAACGGGAAAAAAATCCAAGTGCCGTGAAATTGCATAAAAAGTGCAATCTCACACTTTTTTTGTTTGGCTTTTTTGCTAGGTTCACTAAATGCTAAAACTGACCGGCTATTATGATTCTCAAGGTCATTAAGAGTTCATAGACACCAAACATGTCTAGGTTCTTTTTATCTAAGTGGTGAAAAAAAAGTTTGATAAAAAAAAAAAATTGCGCCATATTCCGAGACCAGTAGCGTCTCCATTTTTCGTAATCTTGGGTTGGGTGGGGCTTATTTTTTGCGTGACGACCTGACGTTTTTAATGATATCATTTATGTGCAGATCTGCTCTTTTGATCGCAAGAAAGGCGCTCGTACTAAGGATACGTTAGAATTGACAACTGAGGCATGCACAGTACAGCAGGGACTATGCCAGCCCCTGACACGGACATCACTGATGAAGTTTCTTTTCAGGGTGGGAGAAAAGGCTGCGGCAGTGACTGTAGCCTCTGCTCACTGATGATGTCCCATTTGAGTATCCCAACATGCACTGGGGATTGTCAAACAAAGCATCATCAAAATGGAAACAAAAACAAAAAAAAATAAAGCAAAGAAGTTAGAGTAGAGAGGGAAGGGTAGAGACTTTTTAAATAAACCATATTAGAAAAACTAACATATTATTAAAATAAATAGTAAGACATTTAGTATGAAAATTAATATTAGTTTTGGACCACCCCTTAAAGGTACATTTTAAAGTACCAGAGATCGTCTTTAAAGAGAAACACATTAAAATAGGGGACTTTGTAATATATCTTATCAGAGAAATCTGCTTCTTTCTCCTGATAAACTGATCATTCAGTTTCAATATTCTCAAGTCATGGAAAAAAAAAATGTTTCTTCAATTAATAAATTCTATCGTGAACTGTAACTGTAGTTTCAAGAGAACTTGCAGCAGAATTCCTGCTTGACACTCACTCCTCCTCGTCTGCTCTCCATAGAATTTTAAAGGCACCAACGCTCATCTTCTATCTCAGTAATGGGAAAATCTGTCTCAATTGAATACAGATTTTACCCTTGAATTGAGAGTGAATGTTCAGTCCAGGAGGCAAAGATGCAGATTTTTCTGATATCATATATCACAAAGTTGCTTATTTTCATGAGTACTCATGATTTCTGAAACAAAAATATTAAAATGCCTGCACCACTCCCGACACTTTAACCCCCTAAATGCTGCAATGGCAGCATTTATCGAGCAGACAGAGGGAAGAAAGACCATCTGCCCTTGAATCGGAGACCCCGATGCATGATCTAACTAACTTGTGTCTGCAGGGCACTTTCTGCAGTCTGATTGCAGTTATAAGGTATAGCAATTCTCCTGCACTGCTATACATTATAACTGCGATCAGACTGCAGAAATCAAAAGTTCCTTAGCGGGATTAAATAAAATGTTTTAAAAAATTGCAAAAAACACAAAATAATAATGCCAACATAATATTGTACCCATAAATATGAAAAAAAAACAAACAAACAAAAAAGTACACATATTTGGTATCGCACATCTGGAACAACCCAACCTATAAAACTGTCACACTAGTTAACCCCTTTAGTGAACACCATAAAAAAATAAATATTAAAAACGAGGAAAAAAAAACCTATGCTTCATCATCATACTGCCCAAAAAAAGTGGAATGAATTGCGACCAAAATGACTAATGTAAATAAAAACGGTATTGATGAAAACCTCATCTTGTTCCGTAAAAAAACAAGCTGCCACACAGCTCCATCAGCAGAATAAAAAAGTTATAGCTCTCAGAAAAAAGGAAAGCAAAAATAATTATTTTTTCTGTCAGATAGTTTTTATTGAGTAGAAGTGCTAAAACATAAAAAAAATTATATAAATGTGGTATCGCTGCAATCGTACTGACCCGAAGAATAAAGCTTACTTATCAATTTTACCATACATGGAACGTCATAAAATAAAAAAAATACCGTAATAATAATTCCTGAATTGTTGTTTTTTGTTTATTCTGCTTCCCAAAAATCGGAATAGAAAGCGATCCAAAAATGTGATGAGCTCAATAAAAACGTCAACTCGTACAGCAAAAAAAAAAAAAGTCTTCACATTACTGTTAGCAGAAATATAGAAAAATTATAGCTTTCAAATATGGCGATGCAAAAAGTAGTGTTTGCAATAAAAAGCGCTAGTGTGTGACAGCAGCCAAACATAAAAAAAAACAATATAGAGTAAATCTGGTATCGCTGTAATCACACCAACCTGAAGAATAAAGTCGTCTAATACTTATACCGCACGAGGAACAGCGTAAAAAATAAATAGTACCAATTCTTCACCTCCTGTTGATTTTTTTTCATTCTGCCTCGCATATTTATCCTGTGCTCTAAGCTGAGCGCTTAAACCGGGGTTTCCGAGTAAATCTCTGAAATACTGATTCAGATGGAACCCCCAGCGGAAGATTCCTTATAATGAGGCAAATGGAGGCACTGTGGACGTTGTCTAGCTTATGATCCGGAGGTGTCCATCATTTTTTTTTTTTTTTTTAATTAGCAGTACATAAAAGTGCAGTTGGCCACAGTTTTATGAACCTCTGTGAAGAAAAAAAAAATGTTCAATATAAAAGCTTCAACCAAATCCACAAAAAAGTAAGTCCCCACTCAGGTCTGTCATCTGTAAACGGAAATATAGGGGGCTTCCACGTTACTAGTAGCACATCGGCTCTGGAAAAGTGAAATGGCCCTCGCCCCCAAAAGAAATTCCACAAATGGTATCACTTGTTAGAGGGTTTTCCACTGTTTAGGCACATCAGGGGTTCTTGAAACAAAACATGACACCTGCAGACCATTCCATCAAAGTCTGTATTCCAAAAGGTCACTCCTTTTCTGAGCCCTGCTGTGAGCCCAAATAATAGTTTACCCAAACATAACGGATATGAGCCCTGCTGTGAGCCCAAACAATAGTTTACCTAAACATAAGGGGTATCTGCGCACTCAGGA
The DNA here is from genome assembly GCA_033576555.1 of Oophaga sylvatica. NCBI lineage: Eukaryota > Metazoa > Chordata > Amphibia > Anura > Dendrobatidae > Oophaga > Oophaga sylvatica. The sequence goes on along the minus strand of JARQOD010000002.1, from coordinate 337,042,476 downwards.
GAAATTGCACAACAATTTTTCTCCTGCTATCCGTGTAAAAATAAAAAAAAAATTGGGGCTAGAAAACATTTTTGTGGGAAAAATGTGATTTTTTTATTTTTATTTTCACAGTTTCTGTGAAGCACCTGGGGGTTCAAGGTGCTCACCACACATCTAGATAAGCTCCCAGAGTGGTCTAGTTTCCAAAATGGTGTCACTTGGGGTTTACACTTGTTTAGGCACATCAGAGGCTCTCTAAATGCAACATGGCATCCGTTAATTACGCCAGCAAATTTTACATTCAAAAAGTCATATGGCGCTCATTACCTACAGAGCCCTACCGTGTGCCCAAACAGTGGTTTTACCCCACATATGGGGTTTCGGCATACACAGGAGAAATTGCACAACAAATTTTGTGGTACATTTTTTCCTGTTACCCATGCGAAAATAAAAAATGTGTGCCAAAAAGTTAATTGTTTATATTTGCCTTCCACATTCCTAAAATTCCTGCGAAGCACCTGAAGGGTTAATAAACTTCTTGAATGTGGTTTTGAGCACCTTGAGGGGTGCAGTTTTTAGAATAGTGGGTATTTTCTGTCATATAGGCCTCTTAAAGTCACTTTAAGGCTATGTGCACACGTTGCGGATTGTTAGCGTTTTTACCGCGAAAACGCGACAAAAACGCTTACCCAACGCAACTCATTATATCCTATGGGATTCCGCAATGCTGTGCACATGATGCGTGTCTTTCCACGGCCAAATCGCATCGCGGAAAAATACGCAGCATGCTCATTCTTTTTCCGGAATCGCGGCGGATTTCGCCGCCATAGGAATGTATTGAGCCGCTTACTTTCCCATGTGGCTAAGCCCACCATGCGCAAAGTGAGCGGTTCATGTGCGGATGATACCCAGGGTCCGGAGGAGAGGAGAGGTTAAACACATACACGGTGTATCAAAAGCTAGTAACAGGTTCCATTTAAACTATGATTAGAAAAGTTATTTTAGGAAATATGACATTCTTCATAAGTTTTCACTAAAATATTAATGGTGGCAATAGTAATAAAACAGGATGAATAAGTCACAGTTCTGTGTAAGTATCCAATAATTATTGCTGAAAAATGCGCTGGTCTGGCAAAAGACAAAAACAAACAAACAAAACTCTAACTATTATTAACTTGAAACATGCAATCAACTAAAAATGACCTCATAAAACACTCTTCCAGCACAGTCAGTGTGCTGACCGCAACAATCCAAACCGATTACATGATATCAAAATCTGTACAGAGGCCACTGCTGCATCATGCTACTCATAGCCATGATGTCATAAAACAGATGAGAACAGATACTAGATTGCAATATCCGAAGCATAAAAACAATACAGCACAGCTCTGCAATACTGCAGTCAAGAATTCCAGGTTTACTATCATAAAGCCTTGGTAGAACACTGGCACCGTGTGGTCAAGTGAACATTAATGAATACAGAATGCTTTATAGGAACACATAGTCGTTTAATTTAAGAAAAAGGTACTTCTGTCCTTACATTTTGTTATTGCATGCGCTCCATATACAATTTAGTAGAAACTGTAGATATAGAACCATAATGAAGGACTTTTTAGAGTCCATCGAGCAGGTACACAAAAAATATCACATTATTACGCATTCTGTATATATTCTGTAAAATCAGACAATACAGTCAACTCTAAAATTAAAGGGAATCTGTCAGCAGGTTTTTTGCTTCCTCATCAGAGAGCATAGTAATGTGGGCAAAGAGATCCTGAATCCAACGATGTATCACTTAGTTTACTGGGTGAACCCATTCTGACACAATCAGAGTTTTTAGATTTAGCAATGCAGTAGAGCTGAGAAAGCTAACCCCGCCCCCACCAGGCTCTGTCTATAGACAGTGAGGTGCTAATCACAGAAGGGGGTGGAGTCGGACTTGGGCTCAAGTGCTGCTTAGAGCCCCGTCTCACATAGCGATACACCAGCGATCCTGACAACGATGAGGATCGCTGGTGTGTCGCTACATGATCGCTGCTGAGCTGCCAAACAGGCAGCTCAGGCAGCGATCAGGACAGCGACACTGCGGGTAACGTCGCCTAGTTACCCGCAGTGTACGTTGGATACCAGCGCACTGATGCACGGAGCTGGTAACCAAGGTACACATCGGGTTTCCAGGCGCTGCGCGGTGCCTGGAAACCCGACGTGTACCTTGGTTACCATCTCCCCTGCAGCAGTGCGCTGGTATCCAATGTACAAGTCAGGTCTCCAGGCACAGCCCCGCGCTTGGAAACCCGATGTGTACCTTGGTTACCAGGAGATCGCTGGTCTCCTGCCTGTCACACGCAGCGATGCGTGCTGGCCAGCGGGAGACCAGCGATCAAAAAAAAGTCCTGGCATTTCTGACACGACCAGCGATTCACAGCAGGGGCCTGATCGCTGGTACGTGTCAGATCAGACATAGCGAGATCGCTGCTGAGATCGCTGTTTAGCAGCGATCTCGCTATGTGAGACGGGGCCCTTAAGGTATTGTCACACTAAACGAGATCGCTAATGCATCACCGATTTTATGACGCAGTAGCGATCTCGTTAGCGACGCAGCTGTGTGTGACATGTAGCAGCGATGTGGCCCCTGCTGAGATGTCGCTGATCGCTTATGAACGTTCTAAGCCGTTTTCTGGTCGTTGGTGTCCCGCTGGTGAGCCTGAATCGCTGAGTGTGACACCCTTTATGAACGACTTCACCAGCGTCCCAGGTGGGACTAGGTTTTCCCAACGACCGTCATTATACAGATCGCTGAGCTCTGATGAGATCTTTGTGTTTGGGAGCTAACTAGCGACCACATAGCGATCGCACCAGCGATCTCGCCAGGTCGTGTCGTTGTCGTGATCGCTGGTGCGATCGCTAAGTGTGACAGTGCCTTTAGTCACAGCAATGATAAGCTTCTGGTGCTAAAACACTGATTGCAAAAAACAACAGGATGGAGCTTGATAAGAGAGGCAGAGCTGAAATCTGTATTTTAACCGCTCCCTTATGCGGTCTTCAGATTACATAGCAAAAACCTGCTGACAGATTACTTTTAAGAATAAACCATGGCACACATACAGTATCAATAGACGGATTAAATAGGAATAAGCAAACAGTTGTGGAAATGAGATTCATATACGAGAGATGGATTCTTGGAGGAATCTGTACCAATTCTGCCAAACTTGAAGAGGGCCTTATAGAGGATTATAGTGATAAACAGTTTAATGAGGATCTTTCACAGGATCTCTTAATCTCTTAACGACCAAAGGTATTTTTGGTTTTGCATTTTCATTTTTTTGCTCCCCTTCTTCCCAGAGCCATAGCTTATTTTATTTTTTGGTTAAAATGGCCTGTGAGGGCTTGTTTTTTCTAGACGAGTTGTACTTTTGAACGACACCATAGGTTTTACCATGTCTTGTACTCAAAAACGGGAAAAAAAATTCCAAGTGTGGTGAAATTGCAAAAAAAAGTGCAATCCCACAGTTGTTGTTTTTTTTTTTTTCACCATGTTCACTAAATGCTAAAACTGACCTGCCATTATGATTCTCCAGGTCATTACGAGTTCATAGACACCAAACATGTGTACGTGGTAAAAAAAATTCTAAAGTTTGTTAAAAAAACAAACAAAAACAAATTGTGCCATTTTCCGATACCCGTAGCGTCTCCATTTTTCGTGATCTCGGGTTGGGTGAGGGCTTATTTTTTGTGTGCCGAGCTGACGTTTTTAATTATTCCATTTTGGTACAGATACGATCTTTTGATTGCTCGCTATTGCATTTTAATGCAATGTTGCGGAGACAAAATAAACGCAATTCTGGCGTTTATTTTTTCCTCGTTACGCCGTTTAGTGATCGGGTTAATTTTTTTTTTTAATTCATAGATCTGCCGATTGTGAACGTGGCGATACTAAATATGTGGTTTTTTTTTTATTATTTTATTTTGAATGTGGTGAAAGGGGGTTGATTTGAACTTTATATTTTTTTACTTTTTGCATGCTTTAATAGTCTCCATGGGAGACTAGAAGCTGCTGTTTGATTGGCTCTACTACATACAGGCGATGATCAGATTGCCTGTATGTAGCAACTGCTGACTTGCTATGAGCGCCAACCACCGGGCGGCGCTAATAGCAATCCGGCATTGACAACTATATAAATCTGCAGGATACTTCTGGTTGTAATGCCAACCCATCAGTGACCGGCGATCACGTGACGGGGGTTCACCGATGGGTAGATTTCCAGCACGATTGCTGTAAGCGCATGGTAAATGCCGCTGTCAAGAGTTTGACAGCGGCATTTAAAGGGTTAATAGCCGCGGGTGGATCGCGATTCCACCCGCGGTTGTTCTGGGCACATGGCTGACATGTGCCGGGAAAGATGTGGGCTCACTGCCGATGCCCACATTAAAGGGAGAGAGTCCAACATCGGCATACTATTATGTCTGATGTCAGAAAGGGGTTAATGTCAGAAAGGGGTTCATTTAAAAATTAAACGTCATTTTAATTTTTGTTTCAAAGATCAAAAGCACACATAAAAATAAGCAACTTTGTAATATATCTTTTCAGGAAAATCTGCCTCTTTCTCCTCCTGAACTGATCCTTCCTTCTCACTTCATGCTTAAAATCTGTCTTCAGTTTTCATGTTACTGAGATAGGAGATGACATATAAGGTTCTATGGAGAAGGGCGAGAGGAGCTAGAGGTAGACACAGAGATTCTACTGTAAATTCTCCTGAAATTACGTTCATTTTAAACAGAGTACCTCCTTCAATTGAGTGCTCCACTGATTCTGGAATATTTTTTCTTTTTCTTCTGAGCCCCTTAGTACCAAAGCTACGCCCCCCCCCGCCCCGGTAATAAAGAGTGGCCAATATGCACATTTTGCTTTCAACCAATTGGGCGTATACTACAGTAGAAGTGTGCATTTGTTTTTTCTCCTCTATGGTGCTGGACAATCAAAACACACTTGTTTCATAGAGGGGGGAAAAATCAAATGTCCAGAGAAAAGGTCATAGATGTAGCCTGGCTCAGCACATTTTACTGAGACTAGATTAGTCTCTCATGAGCATGATGAGAACTCCACAGTCACTGTATTACTTCCAGGTATTGATGCAATGGAGCAGCAATACTGGACTTGACTGTGTTGCAAGTGATGCACAGTGTTGCATTTCTCTTCTGGTCCAGCACCCTGGCTCTCATGTATGGCCGCTTTCTTCTGTACCGGAGCTCCAAGAAGGAAAGTGACGTGTTGCAGCTGTGACCTTTTCTGTAGGCATTTTTTTCACCTCTTTTCTCCCCTCCCAAGCTGTTTTTTTTGATAGGACAACACCAAAATGTAGAAAAAAAGCAAATGTCCCACAAGTTCTGTGGTTTATGTCCAGTGGGTTGAAGGGAAAATTTGCAAAGAAAAAAAGTGGCTCTTTATTACCAGGGGACATAACTTTGGAACAGAGGGGCACAAAGAAATAAAAAAAACAAAAACTTTCAGAAGCACTTGAGCAGGTCCTCTATAAAGATTTTCCACAAAAACAGGTAAAGGGACCTTGCTACCATTAAAGGGTTAATGAATGATGGCATGGCTCTATTCAGGTATCATACAAAAAAGAGGTGAGCCACAAAGAATAATATGAGCGAAGCAATGATAAAGCCTCAAAGATGTCTAACACCTATAGGCAACAAGCTACTGTATAACTATAATTAAAAATGAATTTATTTTTATTATTTTTTAGAAAGCCATTTTTTAGATCCAAAATGTTCCTCAGCATCAAAAGGACGGTTTTCCAACACATACTGGTAGTGTCATCTATTCATCTTCAGATCTATATACCTCAGGAAATTCAGCAATATACTCTTAAAAAAGTAAGTTAGTCCACAGGAGAGCCTCCACTACTGCAAAATGGAAAGTTTGGTCATGAGAAACTAAAAACACTTAGCTGAAACTGAACTGTCCTACATTTGTTCAGCTATTGTCCTCCATGAAAACAGCATTATTGTCATTTATCTACCATAGAAGCATTTTTCTGCTATGAATACAAAGAAAGTAAGCAGTGTGTATCTACAGCAAGCTGGCTCCTCAATTTGGCAAATACACATTTTAGTTCATTGACCTTATAAAATAAAGCCAACAGTACAAATGAATATTTAGAATGAACAATAAGCCTGATGTGTTCATCATCAAGGTCAATGAACCCTAGTTACAGAACTGCTCAAGTTCACTTACCAAGTAGTGTACAGAGATTACACCAAATATACAATAAAAGTCTGTTTTATAAACCTGGACATAAGGTATATAGGTGAACAAATTAGGAAATATCAATGGTTATACCATTTTGGATTTCAAATCAAATTATGTATTTAATAACACGATAATCAGATATTGCTATTGCAGTGCTTCATCAGAAACACATTCGGCCATGGTTGGACTGCACAACTGGAACTGCCTAACGGGCGGGTCCGGCAGTGGGCTGCAAGGGTCCGACAGTGGGCTGCAAGGGTCCGGCAGTGGGCTGCAAGGGTCCGGCAGTGGGCTGCAAGGGTTCACCTTACTTATAAAAATATCCGTGTTCTCAGAATGTAGATTATGCTGAAAACTGTGGCAGAGCAGAGTGCCATCGGCCCCTTGTTCCACCACTCACTCTGAAAAGCAACAGGCTGCTGCTGAACTGTGGCCTGCCAGAGGCCAGGGGTTACATCTCTTCATAGAGCCAACTGCTCTGAACTGCAGAATGCAGAAGAAAAGGGAAAATGCCGCCACTGTTAATTATGGAAGCGGGTGAGGTGAGTTTCCATGTACCGTATTTCTATATAGAAGGATGGGTGGCACTATTTCTATATAGAGGCACAGAGGGCCACCATTACCACATGGAGGCACCGAGGGGGAACTAATAACACATGCAGACACAGATAAGGTGCTGTTTAATATGTGGAGGCAAAATAATGGTATTATTTGGAGGCATAACAGGGGTATTAATACCATATGGGCGTGTGGAGGGGGCAATATTACTACATGGAGGTGGGCACTAATACTAGATAGAGGAGTTCATACGTCCATACAAAAAATCGTCAGTTTTAGCCACAAAACTCAGATGACAAGTAAGAAAAAAAAATCATCTGAGTGCAGTCCATATGCAATATTTTTTTTTTATACAGCAGCAGCTATTATAATTTACAAGACCACTTACAGTTTCCTATGTTAAAGAATTGCAATGTACCCGTAAAAAAGGAAACTATATTGTGGCTCAGTATAGCTTCATATTTTTTTTTTTAGATTTTCTTTTGTGCACCCATAGCAGATCTCAAGTGATTTAGGAAACAAACTACTGAATGCTGCGATTTTTTCCGTGAAAAATAAACTGCTAATTTGAATTGCACCACTGAATAACATTGGTAGAAGTGCTGCCCGTTTTTTTGTTTGTTTTTTAACATGGAAAGTGCTTAGACCAAAAATACATTTGTGTGAAGAAGCTCTAATGGTGTGATTGAGTTTTATGTCCTTTGTATATAGTGATATTGTTGGAGATATTAGCCTTGGTACACTAGATTTTTCTCAGTAACGATATGATTATACTTGTATAGTGGTTTAATTTGGTGGCTGACTATGTGAATTCTGTAAATGATATACAACCCAATCAGCCATAACCCACAAATGCATGTACCGGTACATATTTCACATTCACAGGCATGTATGCTTCCAAATGCTGAGTTAAAGAAGACCTTACACAGCGTTTGACCACATAAACTGTATATTCCAGCACATAGTAGCAGGAATAAAGATAAAAACTTATTTTCTGTTTCTCCACTCACTCCGTTGTGACAATACACTGCGGTAAAATTTGTGGCACCTAATGTGTTAATTTTGTAATAATTTAACTTGGCGTTACAGTTGTTTCAGCCCCGTGGGCGTCAAGTTTCATCCCGCTAGGATGCCCACAGAGCAGAAAGAAATGAAACGTTCTGTTAAATAATAAAAAAGGTTACCCCTTAGGTCGGGGTCACACTTGCAACTGCAATGCTAGAAACTCGCGCAAGTCTCGCACCTCAATACTCGGCACTGCCGCCGGTGGTTCGGACAGGAGGGTTCAGCTACATAGAAATACATGCAGCCGCACACTCCGGTCCCGAGTGCCGGCGGTAGTGCCGGGTATTGAGAGACTTGCACGAGTTTCTAGCATTGCAGTTGCAAGTGTGACCCCGGCCTTAGGCACGGGTAATTTCGGCACACTGTATATATGGACAAATGTTGAGAAAGGTACTCTTTAAGGCCCCCCATACACATCAGATTCACGACTGGCAAACCAGCCAATAAAGACTGGGTTGGACGACAGTCTAATGTTAATGGGAGCTCTGGAAGATTGTCAGGGGAGCAAACAATCCAGCATGTCCACTTTCGACTCTTGATTCTTCCTGAGATAATCTGCCACTAGAGATATCTGGCAGCGGCCCTCTCATAGAGAACAGAGCGAGCGCACCTGTGCATAGGAGATTTGGCCAAGCAAGCTTCCAGCCATCAATTAATCATCATTCAGATGACAGCCTTGTAATGTGTATGGGGAGTTTATATGCCAGTCCGGCACTGCCTTCAGCTCTAACAGCAAAGCGGAACTAAAGGCACTGTCACACTTAGCGATCGCACTAGCGATCACAACGACACGACCTGGAGAGATCGCTAGTGCGATCGCTATGTGGTCGCTAGTTAGCTTCCAAACACAAAGATCTCATCAGAGATCAGCGATCTGTAAAACGACCTCTGCGGTCGTTGGGAACACCTAGTCCCACCTGCGACGCTGGTAAAGTTGTTCATAAAGGGTGTCACACTCAGCGATTCAGGCTCACCAGCGGGACACCAACGACCAAAAAAAGGCTCAGAACGTTCATAAGAGATCAGCGACATGACAGTGGGGGCCACATCGCTGCTACATGTCACACACAGCTGCGTCGCTAAGCGATCTCGCTTAGTGTGACAGTACCTTAATTCAACAGGTAACAAGCAACCAGTAAAGGATCTACAAGCACTTAGGTAGCTCACCAAGGTCACTTTCTATTTCGGAAGGGTCAACACCACTTTTTAATGGGTGTAGAAGCTGGTACCAATGAGTCAGCTGATAAGTACAATGATTCTGCCAGCGTTTTTCATATATTATATTTTACATACAGTACAGACCAAAAGTTTGGACACACCTTCTCATTTAAAGATTTTTCTGCATTTTCATGACTATGAAAATTGTACATTCACACTGAAGGCATCAAAACTATGAATTAACACATGTGGAATTATATATTTAACAAAAGAGTGTGAAACAACTGAAAATATGTCTTATTTTCTAGGTTCTTCAAAGTAGCCACCTTTTGCTTTGATTACTTCTTTGCACACTCTTGGCATTCTCTTGATGAGCTTCAAGAGGTAGTCACCGGAAATGGTCTTCCAACAATCTTGAAGGAGTTCCCAGAGATGCTTAGCACTTGTTGGCCCTTTTGCCTTCACTCTGCGGTCCAGCTCACCCCAAACAATCTCGATTGGGTTCAGGTCTGGTGACTGTGGAGGCCAGGTCATCTTGCGTAGCACCTCATCACTCTCCCTCTTGGTCAAATAGCTCTTACACAGCCTGGAGGTGTGTTTGGGGTCATTGTGCTGTTGAAAAATAAATGATGGTCCAAATAAACGCAAAGCGGATGGAATAGCATGCCGCTGCAAGATGCTGTGGTAGCCATGCTGGTTCAGTATGCCAATTTTGAATAAATCCCCAACAGTGTCACCAGAAAAGCACCCCCACACCATCACACCTCCTCCTCCATGCTTCACGGTGGGAACAAGACATACAGAGTCCATCCGTTCACCTTTTCTGTGTCGCACAAAGACACAGTGGTTGGAACCAAAGATCTCAAATTTGGACTCATCAGACCAAAGCACAGATTTCTACTGGTCAAATGTCCATTCCTTGTGTTCTTTAGAACAAACAAGTCTCTTCTGCTTGTTGCCTGTCCTTAGCAGTGGTTTCCTAGCAGCTATTTTACCATGAAGGCCTGCTGCACAAAGTCTCCCTCTTAACAGTTGTTGTAGAGATGTGTCTGCTGCTAGAACTCTGTGTGGCATTGACCTGGTCTCTAATCTGAGCTGCTGTAAACCTGCGATTTCTGAGGCTGGTGACTCGGATAAACTTATCCTCAGAAGCAGAGGTGACTCTTGGTCTTCCTTTCCTGGAGCGGTCCTCATGTGAGCCAGTTTCTTTGTAGCGCTTGATAGTTTTTGCAACTGCACTTGGGGACACTTTCAAAGTTTTCCCAATTTTTCAGACTGACTGACCTTCATTTCTTAAAGTAATGATGGCCACTTGTTTTTCTTTACTTAGAATTTACAGTCTATTCAGTAGGACTATCAGCTGTGTATCCATCAGACTTCTGCACAACACAATTGATGGTCCCAACCCCATTTATAAGGACAGAAATCCCACTTATTAAACCTGACAGGACACACCTGAGAAGTGAAAACCATTTTCCGGTGACTACCTCATGAAGCTCATCAAGAGAATGCCAAGAGTGTGCAAAGCAGTAATCAAAGCAAAAGGTGGCTACTTTGAAGAACCTAGAAAATAAGACATATTTTCAGTTGTTACACACTTTTTTGTTAAGTATATAATTCCACATGTTTTAATTCATAGTTTTGATGCCTTCAGTGTGAATGTACAATTTTCATAGTCATGAAAATACAGAAAAATCTTTAAATGAGAAGGTGTGTCCAAACTTTTGGTCTGTACTGTATATATTTTTTTTTTTATATACGTCAAGATGGCAATAGATGGCCTTATAAACGACCCCACTATAAACAAGTAATACAATGCATTCTTTAGAGCAGAGCTAATGATTGTTACTGTAAAGAGATCTCGTATGTAAGCTTCCAGCTCTAACACAGGTTTGTTATCCTAAATTGGGTAGAAGTAATAGGCACATTATGATCTCCCGACTCTGCTTCCAGTAATAGGTCATACAGTCTATTATTCCAGCTGAGCTACAGCCAGAACAAAAAAAAAAATAGCCCAAAAACAGCAAGTCATGAGACCAGAGGACTTACAGTGCAAAATAAGTGATAGAAATGAAAGAAATAGCATCATTTATTTCACAAGCACAGCTGCATAATTCAACCAGGCAAGCAGAAATTTGCAATGGTCACTCAGTGTAATCCTCTCAATGTAATTAAAGAAAACAAATGTATGTGTCTGGAAAATGATGAAAACCACTTTTTTCCCCTTACTGTAAATTAAGACAAAACTTACTTTCTGTGGTAAACACTTGAGTTCTCGGACTCCTCCTCCCCCATATCACCACCACACTGACTCAACGCATCATGTGCCTGCTCTTTGACAACTTTAACCAGCTGTCCAAAATGAAGTCAGCGTGACTTTATCCTATGGTTTTGGCAGAGTCTGTATAATAAGCTCTGGACATCTGCTTCTGCTAAAAATTCATATTTGCAAAAGCCGCACTTTCTTCTCCCTGGAGCCGGTCCTAAGCACCATTTGCCAAAGTCTGTACAAGCAACTGGTTGACCAAATAAAGCCTTATTTTGATCCAAACACAGTGCATGGTCTTTGGACTCAACATATACAGTGTCTGCAATGAAAGGTACTTTTTGTTTGGGAGAAATGAATACACCATGCATTACAATAGTTTAAATCACTGAAGATGGGTGCGTCATTATCACATCCACAAAGAACAGAAGAAAAATAGAATTCCTCCACAATATTTATAATGTATAATTTATAGAGCCACAACACTGCACAGGCCGTGGAAGACATCATCTTCAATGAAGGCGTGGTCTACAGAGCAGACAGTTCTTGAGCCATCGCAGGCATTCTTCCTTATGTCTAATGGATTAGGTCTACACAAGTTGGAATTTTAAAAAAAGAGCAGACGCCATCTTCATCTGACATTAAGATGTCTTAATGTCCTCTTAGGCTACTTTCACACATCAGGTTTTTTCCGACAGGCAGGATCCGGCGTCAATTGTGGAAAACTGATGAAACGGATCCGTTTTTTCCACCGGATTCGTCTAGTGGATCTGACAAAAATCCGGATCCGTTTCATCAATTTTCCATCCGTTTCCTTATCCGTTTTATGACGGATCCGGTTCCTGGGGGCTGGCCAATTTGATCTGAGCATGCTCAGACTTGAAAACCGGATCCAGTGATCGTATCCGTCTTCCGGTTCTGGCGCATTCCGGCGCCCATAGACTTCCATTGTAGCAAAAAGTCGGAAGCGCTGCATCCGGCGCTACCCGGTTTTTCGCCGCAGACAAAAAACGTTACTAGAGACGTTTTTTCCAGACGCCAGAATTAAAATTTTAGCCTGATCCGACAAAAAACGGAAGAAACGGGAGCCCATGCGGCGAGATCCGGCACTAATACAAGTCAATGAGAAAACAAACGGTTCCGGCGGCAGATTTTTTTTTAAAATGGCCGGATTCTGCCTGTTGGAAAAAACCTGATGTGTGAAAGTAGCCTTAGGCTATGTTCACACTTCTATTTAGACATTCTTTGTCTGTTTCATTGTGAGGAACAGATTTGATGTCCAAGACTGATCTGTTGCATAACTGATGCGAAAAGAAGATGGGTCGCATTGATTATTATGGGGTCCATCTTGGTTCCATTATGTGTCAGATATCAGAACTAAAGAAACTGCCCTGCATTCTGTGCTTTTTATTTTATTCTAAAAAAGGAAACTTTCAAGAGGAATTTTGGACATAGACTAAGACTAGGTACTGCCACACTAAACAATCCCGCTAGCGATCTCGTTAGCGTTGCATACTAATGAGATCGCTAGCGGGATCGTTTCTATATCGCTAAATGCGGCCACATTTAGCGATATAGTTAACGACGCTATCGCCGTTAGCGATCTTCTTAACGACTTTAGCGGTACAAAAGTACCGCTAAATCGCTAAGAAAAGGTGCCACACAGCGATAAGATACTTACCCAGCGGGAGCGCCAGCGATGAAATAGGGTCCGGAACGATTCCAGCGACGAGCGAGATCACAGCAGGAAGCTCGTCGCTGGAAGCTGCCGCACTGAACAATATCGCTAACGGGATCGCTAAATAGTGACGTTTTTTTAGCGATCTCGTTAGCGATATTGTTTAGTGTGGCATACCCTTAATAGTATGGCTGATTACTGCTGTAGAAAGCAGATCAAATGAAGGAGAGAAAGAGGAAGAAAAGAAGACAAACCATACATGGAAAGAATGATAAGGAGATATGAAGTCAGTAGAAAGAGGGTGAGTCAGAAGAAGACTATGCTAAACATATTACCACGATACAGACCATCAATTATATTCAAAGGAGGATAACCGTTTAACCTAGGAGAAGAAATGTCTAGTAAGCTAAAAAAAAAAAAAAAAAAAAAGCACAACCAAAAATTGACCTATATTCACCCACCTTTGTGGTGCACATACAGTTCTCCCAACAAATATTTGCTAAATATGTCAGTAAAGTAAATTGACCCAACATACAAATGCAATACATCAACACAATTTGTCATTTTGACCCATATTTGAGTTTTATATGTCTACATACGGTATATATATTGAGCTGACAAATGCAATAGGATTATACAAAACTATATACTACTCACACAAATCTAACACATATAAATATGTTGGAAGCTTTTCATTAGCCTGCTGACCAGCTATAGACAAATACACTATGTGCACAATTGTAGGTAATACGTTTGGAACAACAGTCCTGTCGGGTCAACCAAAAGATTAATAAACATGAATATTTAAGAAAGTGAGGTTTTGTCTTTCTCAGGAGAATATCTATGTGTGCAGGATTAATGGGCAACTATTAGCGTGCTAAATTATTGGACAACTATGCTCCCTTTCTTCCCATGCCTCTGGGAAGAAGGGAAGCAAAAAAATAAAAACGGAAAATCCCAAGGTTGTGAAGGGGTTCAAAGGGCTGTCCAGCAAGGTGGATAGTTTAGGAGAAAGATTGTGAGAAGCGGCCTCTCCCTGTGTTGTGACAAACATAGAAGTGAAGCGGAGGAGCGGCAAAAGAGCTGCCGAAACTTGGACACTTAGGTGCATTAGACAGATAAATTACAGTAGTAGGTACCCATTTATGCACAATGGAACATCGTTTTTGCTTTCCATTATACTTTTTAGCATTTTTAAAGTTAATAATATTTCAATCTTCAGTTCTATTCTTGCTATCACAAATTCCAGATCTTCCACAAACCACATTAAAGTCAATGAAGTCTGTTTTAAAAAAGGATCCAACACAGTGGTTATAACTGTGTTATATACAAAAACCAGGGCATTAATGTGAACAGAGCCTATTAAAAATACACACTTCTCTACTGAACCTGACAAGACACTTTCAGGACTAAAACGATTAGGTAATTTTTTCGGCTGAACACACAGTTTGTTAATCACCCTTTACATTTACTAGTTCTCTTGTATTATTCTACACAATAAGAAAATCTGTATCCTGACAATGATGAATCCTATTACAATGAAATAAGCAGATTTTATTATAAAAAAAACTCTAATTAAAAAAACAATAATATAGGAAAAAAATGATGAAAGTTGAAACATAATCTAAATATCTTAGTATTAAAATTTCTCAAGATCTGAGTGCACTTTCATCAGGTTGGGAAAGTCACGCAACGTGGACTACTTAGCATTATAAAAAAATAATAAAAAAACAGAAATAAATCAGATTGTAATTATCTACATTACTGATGGATGACATGTGAACTGTCCAATATTGCCTTTTCTTAGCAAGCAGCACAGAGAACACATCCCTGTTCCCACCATGATTCACCTGAGAAACACTTGCCACACTTTGGCTGGAGACCCTCTGGAGCCTGGGGTTAGACTGGTATGTGATTTGCTATAAATTCCACAGTGATTTAGAAATGGAATTAGGCAATCATTGGGATGACTGGTGTAAGTCAGACTGTCTGACTCGCCCCAAACTTTAAAATGCATAGACAAGTTAATAAATTGTATTCCTACTATATGTCCATGTAAATCGGATTCCTTTTTACTTGTCTGGGGACACACAACTTGCGTAAAATGTTTTGCTTATTACTAACAAAAAAACACCAATTGTAAAGACTCGAGTTGAGCATCAAGACTGTGGACTAATCCGAAGAATAAATTACTTAATTTTGCATTAGTCACAAATCCTAGCAAACTCAATAAGATCAAAAACTTGCAAGGTAATAAATAGCAATTATCATGCCTGAAGATAAAAGGTAGGACTAAGATCAATGTTAAAGATCAAAATCATAAAGACACTTAATAAAAAAAATGTTGGAAATGTTTAAATTATATTTGTGGGAGTTTGCTTTGTTCCATAAATTGTCAGATCTTTAGGTTCACAAGCAGGATTTTTACGTGCATTAAGGCTTATGAAACCCAGTTCACACAAAACATCCATACACATTTTAAATAAATCAAAAAAATAATAGAAATTTCACCAAAAAATATTCTATCTATGGAAAAATGGGTTGCCAATTCCAAGCAGACCCTTTAGGGTTAGGTAGCCATTATTGACAGATAATAGAATTGTGTTATGTCAAATGAATTGTGAACATGTGTAAACTGAAGAAAAAAAAAAAAAGCAAAGACAGTGAATAAATAAAATGAGTGAGCACCACAAATAAAACCACAAAGTGCACGTCAGCATGTATCAAATACAAAAGGAGAACTTTTAAGAAAATGGCCCATGCAAAAAGACTATTTCTCCACTATATACTGAAATTCTATGTACGGTAAATACTTTTATGCCCCAAAAAAAGACAAAAAGCATTCTACTAGTGATACCTCAAATGTGAAAGTAGGCTAGCCCAAACAAATAATTATATCCATTTAAAACCAGCAAATGCACAAACATGGCCTTGACTGTGGACCCCCTCATCAAGTATGGTTTACAATGGTCTTAATTGTGTCAGTGTATTGTTCGGTGTGTCATGGAAATATATATGTATTCCATATATTCAAAGTATATTCACATATATGTATTCACAGTTCATAGTTAGATAGATCTCACTTGCTAAAAAACCCTGTGCTCACATATTTCTAGGCCAGCTATAATCAGTCGTTTTAAAGAAATCTGGCCTTCATAAGGCCTTCATAAGGCCTTCATAAGGAACGTACAAAAAATCTTATTAGATATCTGTTGTTTACATTATAGTTATGCAAGACAACTAGGTCAAGAGAATATAAAACAATAATTCTGCAACTTCAGCTCTTTTGCCATGATTATCATAATTATCATATTTACACTAGAACAGCCAATAATCTAGCAGCTTTTAATTGTATGTTAATTGACTAACCAGCCCCTTTTTGTAAATGTATAAAACCTTGAATGAATAATAAATGTATGTCTTTGACGAACTGTTATACTGACACTTGCTTTGTGGACAGTTTTCATTTTGTTCTGAGCACTCAAAGAAGACATTAAATAGAGATTTGGACATGGCAAGCAGCAAACACTGAAGGATATTTTTATCCTAATTAAATTTCCATATCAGTTGGCGCCTGCACGCGGGGCATTGGACGAAACGCACGAGGACCCGGCCGACCGGAGAGATGGGGGTGTTGGCCCTGGCCTTGGCACACGGGACGGAGACTGCAGCTCCATCAGTAAGGTAAGAAAACTTTGTCATCTTACCTGAATGTTCCCTGTGCCTAGTCCTAGCCTACACTTCCAGCCGGTCGGACGTGGTCATCACCGCATTCCCAGGTTGTGTAAAAAGTCCATACCCTTATCCAAAAGCCCTGGGATATAAGCCGAGTTGTTTGCTGCTGAGCTGTATATGTTTCATGTTTTATGTGAACCGGGAGAAAGTTGGAACGGTGACTGTGTTTTTGCTTGCTGATTTCTGGGGGCTGTATAGCAAAAGACAAATTGCTGCATAAGTTCCCGCAGTAAACTTTCACGCACCGGGAGGCCATCCCAGTCAAATCAGACGTGAAGGGCGGGAGCTTTGTTTTGGATAAGTCCACGCAGATATTCTTCACACATTGGAGGGAAGTTATCCCAAAAAATCCAGTTGTGAGAAGCGAGGGCTTTGTTCGGTTAAGTTTCTGCAGTAAACTTTCACGCACTGGGAGGCCATCCCAGTCAAATCAGACGTGAAGGGCAGAAGCTTTGTTTGGATAAGTTCTCACAATAATCGTCCACGCACCGGGAGGCCATCCCAGTCAAATCAGACGTGGATTCGTCCACGCACCGGGAGGCCATCCCAGTCAAATCAGACGTGGATAGTGAGAATTTTGATGAAGGCTATTGCAGATTATTGTGACCGGCGCACCGGCCAGGGCGTACGGTACAGAGAGCGATAGAACCTTGAGCCTTACCGCGCTCAGTGCAATTGGTGAGTTATCAGTTACCAGAGCAGCTTGTATGTGTCACAGATCATCAAAAGAGGGATTCGTATTCTCGTGTCCTCAGTGTACATGTCATGTTGTACAGTCAACTGTCTTGTATAGGTATGTCGCTTTAATCACATCTCCGTGCGCTCTGTCAGTATCTCATTCACTGCTGGCTGTAGCAGCGAGAAAAACCCCTTTGACCCCCCTCCTCTGCTAATCACGTTGTCACATCTGTTTCTTGGCTTTGATTTTTAATTTTTTTTTTTTTTATTTATAGCTAGTTTTTTGGCTACAGGTTTTAACGTGAAAATTATCAGGCATTCAGACTGAACTATATTCTTTTTTTTTTTTTTTTGATACGTGATTTCAGTGTCTGGAGAGACAGCAAGCAGAGATAGAAGGGAGGGGGGAAGTGCTGGCAGCAGCCAGCTGACATTCCAGAGAGCGGTAGGAAAAAAAAAAAAAAAAAACCTACGCTACCAGACAGAAGTTTTAAAGCACTTTTCTTTTTGTTTTTTTATCATTTTACAATCAATTTTTCCACCTCTTTTCAGTTTTTTTAATTAGCTGTTTTAGTAACAAGGGTTGTTTTTCAGAGTTTTATGAGTAATACGGTTTTTTCTTTTCTCCCCTTTTTGGTGAATTTATTTATTTTTTCTTTTTCTAGAGGTTTTTTACTAAATCTAACTTTTGTTTTTAAGGTTTTTCTTTTAAGTACATTTTTAAATGATTTTGGAGAGATTTTTTCTCTAAGCAATTTATTTTAGAGTTTTATTTCTCCAGCCATTTTTTTTTTCTACAAGCTTGCTTTAGACCAAGGTCACATAGATAAGGAGAATTACAGGCTGAGAGAGAGAGCAGACACAAACTGCGCAGCGGTCTGAGTAGCCCCTCCCGTCGGGCATTCGGCGAGGAAATAATTTTTTTTTTTTTTTCTTCTCCTCAATCAAACTTTCGTGTTGAAGTTTTTGTTTTGGAAAAATTTCTCTTTTTTTTTAAAATGGGAAACAAGATGGGCAAGCAGGAGAGTCTTATGCTCCCTGGAGAGAAAACTGCCCCCAGCTGGTAGCTGAACAAGAAGGAGTAAAGTATGTAAAAAATTACAGACAGCTCATGAAAGTGTGTGAAATCCATAAGAAGGGCAGACTCCAAGCTGCGGAATGGCAGGATGTATTGAAAAATAGAAAAGGAAAGCTAGTAGATTCAAAATTGCTGACTGATGCAAATGCATGGTACAAAGTGGCAGTAAACTTGCATCGTTTAGGAAGTCCAGAAAGATATGTGAACAAGCCAGGATATGATTTTTATGTGTACAAGATAGAGAAAGATGCTAAGCCATCACCACCCCCATATGGTGAAGGGAAATATTGGACATGTTCAGTCTGTTCTCAACAGAATCCATGGTACAGGGACACTTGTGTAGCATGCGGTGCCCCCCACCTCTCCCTAGTCATTATATCAGGAGAAGAAAGTGCAAATCTCCCTACACAAAACGCTACATGTAGCCCCCAGACACAACAGCCCACAGCTAGGGCTTCACAGGGGGGTGGTATAGCTACAGGGCTGCTAGCATGGAACCATGACACTGATCCATCGCAGCCTCAGCAAGGAAGTGGGAAATCCCCATGCAGCAAGACAACTTTAAAGCCCAAATCTCACCCAGTGTATGCACCAAGTACACCATGTCACTTCTTATCTGATGAAGATGAAGATGCAACGTCACACATGCTGCCCAATACTAGGGAAGAAAACACACAAGCACCAATAGAGCAGGGACAGGTAGAGGCACCATCCTATGAGCCCTTCATCCCAAGCCAGGTGATCAGTATGCTGCCAGACCCAGGGATACACCCCATGCTATTTTGCCAAAAAATGCAGCAGATCCAGCAAACGTATACAGCAGCCTGGATTGATCTCTGGACCGAAATGGAAATAAAAGCAGGTGATGCATTCTGGTCAGTTATGAGAGAACACTTCAAGCATCCAGCAGAGTTAGATGCGTATGCCTGGGAGACAGGACCAAAGCTAATTGAGCAACTCAGAGAATGGGCCAAAAGCAGACTGACAGGACAAACTCTCAGCCTACATGTCACGAGTCAAGACAAGACAGAGTCTGTGGAGAAGTTCCATGACAGAGTAATGCAAGTGTTTCAAGATTTGGGCCTCATTACCCATGATCAGACACACAGACGGATGTTGGCACAGGCTTTTGTGCATGGACTGAGAGAATCAATCAGGAAACCACTGGTAGCAGGCAGGCCTGAGTACACGTCAATAGCAATGGATACCCTGCTCACAGTAGCAAAAAGGATTGAGTCCCGCCGGGACAGAAGGGATGTCAAGTGTTACAACTGTGGCGAGTTTGGTCATTTCCGGAACCGATGCAGAACACTGACTTCACCCAGAAAAAGAAGAAACACAGAAAGCAGTGAAGAACCCCGTCCATAGGACAAGAGCACACCAAGTCCACAAGGAACCCCACCAGTGGGACCAATATCCTGAGAGTGGATGGCGTAGTCAGATCTTTTCTTGTGGAACTCCGCAACCTCACCTATCTATCAGAATCTTCTGCTTCCTGCATGGGAATTGATGGTCAAGTCAGATATTTCCAGATTATGAAGCCCCTGAGCGTGTGGACTCAGCCAGAACACTCCATCATGTCCCAGTTTGTTGTGTAAAAAACCTGCACCCTCAACCTATTGGGAGTGGACCTACTGCAGAAGCTGAAAGCGACCAGAGTGTTCCAGGAAGATGGGACTATGACACTTTCTTCACCTCTGACCCAAGAAGAAACAGGAACCTCAAACAACCACACTGCAGACCTATCACAGGAGTGCTGGACATAGTACCAGAAAAGCCACTCCATCACCCAGGGTCAAGATGTCTCTGACCAACTGAAGGTCTAAGTGAGCTCGCCTAAGAAGACGGCCTGAGAACTTTGACATTGGCCAGGATATTCAACTCAAGAAGGACCCTACTCGCTTCATGGAATGGCAACACCTCATCCAGCTCCAACGCCAGAGGTTCATCTTTTGCAAGCACCAGGAGGTGCCCCCTGCAATCAACCAGTTCACCCAGGCCCTAGACCGGCAAAAGGCCACTCAGCTCTTCAAACTTGTGCACAAATATTGACCTGAGACCGAGCTGGAGAAAAAGAAACTACTGATGGCCCATGCTGAGAAAAAAGCAGCCGTTTAAGGAAACGTCCCAACAAGAAGACCCCCTGTGACCAGAGCAGGTGCTAACACAGTGACTGTCTTGGTGGAGAACAAGAAAGCCAGCTTGTCGTCATCTCTCATGATGTGGATCCTAGTAGACGGCTTGTTTTCCCGCCAGCTCTGCACCAGCAGATGGGAGTCCCCTGCCGCATACTGAAGGACAAGGCCAAACTGGGCTGCCTCGCCCATCGGAATCAATCCCAGCTTTCCACAGTGAAGAAAAAGACTGTAAACCCCACTGAGTTCAGAATGGTGCAAGGCCTGGAGGCCGCGAAAGAGGCTACGGTATTTGAAACCCCAACAGTGCTGAACCATTACACTCTGCTCTCAAGAGTCCCAGTCACCGCAACGGTATTCACGGTGATCAACCTGGCCAGTACCTTCTTCAGTGTTTCCCCTCCACCTGGAGGCCTGCTTTCACGCACCAGTGCAGTGCATATGGACAGTGTTGTCTCAAGGTGCTCAAAACAAGCCCTTCAAGTTTCACCAAGACAATGTCCTCCATCCTCGTCAACTGGATTGCAGAATATGCAAGAGTCACTCTTCTACAACACGTGGATGACTTTCTCTTTTGTGTGGTTGACATCGACACCTGCACAGTCTATTCCTTATCTCTCCTACTCTACCTGGAAGAACAGCAACGCAAGGTCTGGAAGAACAAAGTCCAGTGATGCCAGAAGCAAGTTACATCCCTGGGACACTGTATTGCCCACCAGACGAAACACATGTCAAAAAACTGGAAGACCACTGTGGAGAAGATGGCTCCCCCAACAACTCCAAGAATGCTGCAGGCCTTCCCTGGTCTAGTGTCATATTGCAGAACCTGGATCCCTGATGCCTCAGTCCTAATGCAGCCTCTGTGCGCTTGCATCAACGCAACCCCGCTCCTTCTATCAGACGCAGCCTTCAACCCATTCATGAGATTGGAAGAACTCCACAGTCTCAGCGCCAATACCAGGCCTACCTGACTATGAAAAGTCTTTCCGTCTACCTGATGGAAGAAAGAAGGTCATGCTACTGGAGTCCTGGCAGGATTCACGGGGAAAACAGAGATTTTAGGCTGCCTCTCAGCCCGCTTGGATCCAGTTGCAAGAAGAGCACCCTCCTGCCTGATGGCAGTATCCGCAGCACACACCCTCCGGACAAGGTTGCTGACATCACTCTTGACAGCCACTGGAAACTCTCACTCCGCATGACATCTTGGCAATCTTCAATCAAGCTCAACCAACAGTAATCTCCCCACCGCCAGGCATCTTTGTGGCGCCTCTATTGCCTTTGTCTCATATTGTCACCGTCTCCAGACCTACAGTCCTCAGCCCGGCCACTCTACTCCCACTCCCAAGGGGGGATACTTGGATGGCTCCAGAAGAAGTTTCAACACAGGAAGTGCAGTGACCAGCAATCAAGAAATCCTGTGGTCCAGAAGTCTGTCACCTAGCCTGTCAGCCCAGGAAGCAGAATTGATAACGCTGGCGAAGGCCTGCCAGATGGCAGAAGGCAAGACTGCAAACATCTACACGGACTACAGGTACTCGCATGGCATAGCACACGACTTTAGACCCATCTGGGCTACAAGGGACTTCATCACAGCAAACGGGACAACCGTGAAACATCATGGAGCCTTCAGGGACCTGCTGGGTGTACTCCAACTTCCAAAATGGTGGCAATTTGAAAAATCAAAGTGCATGGAAAACTGAAAACAGAAGAGGCGTGAGGCAATAACATGGCGGACATGGCAGCCAAAGAAGCAGCCAAAGGAAGACAACATGGAGAAGTGGGAGAGGTCGTAGAGCCGGACGGCTACTACATGACGACTGAAGACAAGAAACCTGACAAAAAGGCGTCATGGAATCTGCTCAAGAAGTTACAAGACCAAGCTCCAAAAGGAGAAAAAGAGCTGAATGGGAAAAAAACAACACGTGAAGAAGGAAGGCTATCAATAATAGACTTCAAACTCTGTCTACCACAAAGTATGCACCCTATGGTTGTCCAATGGGTACATGGACCCACATCCACATATCAAAGACACAGATGAATGATCTGATTGGTGCTTACTGGTTCGCTTCAGGGATCTCCACCCTAACAGCCAAATTCACCAACAGCTGTCTGACCTGCGGCAAATGCAAGCCTGGACGTATGGAAGAAAGTCCCCCTCACCTGATCTGGAAAGACCACTCTACCAGCTTCAAAGGATCCAGATAGACCACATCCAGATATCGCCAAGTGAAGAATTTAAATACGCCATTGTGGTCAAAAGAAGTATTTTCAAGATGAACAGAAGCCTTCCAAGTCAGCAAAGACTACTGCAACGAAGCTACTTTCGGAAAATAGTGTGCAGATACGGGGTTCCAGAAATGATAGAAAGTGATCAGGGACCCGCATTCACAGCAAATCTGACACACTAAGACCCGATTAGCAGTAGGGTCAGATCTAGGCCTACACACTCTTTACCACCCCTGAGCAGCAGGAAGGTAGAAAAAAACTGAACGAAACACTTAAGAATAGAATGCTGAAAAATTGCCCAAGAGACACGCAAACCATGGCATGACACACTCCCAATTGCACTGTTTAGCGTAAGGCACACTCCCAGAGACCCAGAAAAGCTGTTTCGTGCCTGCATCTTCTGCTAACAGATAAGACATTTTCTTCTTTT
This sequence comes from Oophaga sylvatica, assembly GCA_033576555.1. Classification (NCBI taxonomy): domain Eukaryota; kingdom Metazoa; phylum Chordata; class Amphibia; order Anura; family Dendrobatidae; genus Oophaga; species Oophaga sylvatica. The sequence continues at coordinate 337,019,234 of JARQOD010000002.1, read as the reverse complement.
AGTTTTTTGGTGCTTGCAGTTTAGTTCAGCCACTGTTGTTTGTTCATTTGCCTTTTCCAGTTTTTTTCAGTGGTTGCTGTTTAGTTTTTTGTTACACCAGAGAACTAATTTAGGTGATAGAGGTCGTGTGATCTCAGGTGTTTTTGTAATTAGTAGAGTTGGTACTTTTCAGGGTTTTTTGGGATTGTAGTAAGTGCCTTTCCTATCCTTTTCTATCTAGATTGGGCCCCAGCGTTTGCTCATTCTATTTTCTGTCTGTGTCTGTATTTCCTCTTGTCTAACCGCCATTACATGTTTGGGGGCTTCCTATGTTCTTTGGGGATCTGCTCCGGGGCAGATAGTTTTCCTTTTTCTATCTTTAGGTGTAGTTAGCTTCTCAGGCTGTGACGAGGCGTCTAGGACCAACGTAGGAACGCTCCACGGCTGCCTTTAGTTGTGGTGGTTAGTCAGGGTACTGCAATCCCATAGATTCCAACCTCTCTGGTGTATTGCCTTTTTTGCCTGCTCTCCTCAGCTACCAGATCATAACACTTATGTAATTGAATTGGTCAAAAACTAATGTCCATTCTCGAGTTTTTCTCTTCACTGCCAGATTTGATGATCCTGTCCAAGAGCCCCAGATGACATCAACCTCTGTGTAACTAGAGGGAAAGCCTGTTTGGATCCACGTATCGCATTGCAAGGAAGCTCCCGTACCAGGAGAGACACCTAAGCCATGAAGGATGTCGTGGATGCTCTGACTGACCAGACAGATGACCTACTTGATGAGTTCAAGGCCAGAGACCAAGTTAAAGCAGGATTTGAGTCACTATTGCCACTAGTAACTATAAACAAAAAAAATGTTGATTGGATAAATTACATCTATTATAACCAGCAGAGATTTGTTAACTTCACCATAGATGCTGTAAAAGGTTTGGCAGCACAGTTAGGCCCCACTTCCATTATGGCATTCCAGAATAGAATGGCTTTGGATATGATTCTAGCTGAGAAAGGAGGTGTTTGCAAAATGATCAAAGACACCTGTTGCACCTACATCCCAGACAACACTGGCCCAAATGGTAAAGTCACAATGGCAATACAGAAACTTACTGAGTTATCAGAGGAACTGAAACAGAACTCAGGTGTCACTGACCCATGGGATCGATACTTTGGGTGGATGAGTGGGTGGCAGAAAATGTTGGCACAGGTTGGGACAGCCATTATGGGGGTTCTCATTTTTGCATTAATTACTGGTTGCTGTGTTATTCCTTGTATCCGCAGGATAATGGAAAAAACTGTTCAGGAGACAACCAATTTGATGCCACTCACCATCTTGGACCTCGCACCAGTCCGGATGGAACTGCCTGGCTTGACCAGATCTCCGAACTACCTCCAGACTGAGAATACACATCCTTGATGAAACATCATATCAACTATGAGATTATGATTGCAAACACATAAACCCCCGACAGGGACAGTCCTCCTGACCGCCCATTTGCGAAAAGTCTGTATTCGGTGGGGGAGACATGCGCTAGGCATATTCTCAACCCGCCGGCAGCACAAAAGAGTTGCAGCGCTTTGGGCCAGGAGCAGGTTTTTATGGCAAGTGGTATCTAAGGGGGGACTGTCATGGAAATATATATGTATTCCATATATTCAAAGTATATTCACATATATGTATTCACAGTTCACAGTTAGATAGATCTCACTTGCTAAAAAACCCTGTGCGCACATATTTCTAGGCCAGCTATAATCAGTCGTTTTAAAGAAATCTGGCCTTCATAAGGCCTTCATAAGGAACGTACAAAAAGTCTTATTAGATATCTGTTGTTTACATTATAGTTATGCAAGACAACTAGGTCAAGAGAATATAAAACAATAATTCTGCAACTTCAGCTCTTTTAATCATGATTATCATAATTATCATATTTACACTAGAACAGCCAATAATCTAGCAGCTTTTAATTGTATGTTAATTGACTAACCAGCCCCTTTTTGTAAATGTATAAAACCTTGAATGAATAATAAATGTATGTCTTTGACGAACTGTTATACTGACACTTGCTTTGTGGACAGTTTTCATTTCGTTCTGAGCGCTCAAAGAAGACATTAAATAGAGATTTGGACATGGCAAGCAGCAAACACTGAAGGATATTTTTATCCTAATTAAATTTCCATATCAGGTGCTCACGAGCCGGATTTTCGTCACCCGAGAAAATTGGATAATTATACTCTGATCACAGTGTTATTTGCATGAGTGTCAGCATAACGTGATCCAAATGAGCAGAAGGAAAAAAAATGTCTTTACCTTCTCCATTCTGTGAGTGCGCAGTAATCGAACTGCGCTCAGATGTTATCTGAGTGCAGTCCGATGCTTTCCAAGGACTTCTTGACTTGCATGGCCGACTGCAATCCAAATATGTAATCAAACTCGAGCATGCAGCGATTTTTTTTCCTCAGATAGTCTCTATCTGAGGGAAAAAAAGTCATGTGCACGGCCCAATAGAATAACAAGATCCAGTAAAAATAAAAAGGAAAAGGCAGCCCCTCCAATATCAAATGCAAAGGAGCAATAAAGAACCCATTTGCTTCGGATATTCAGAGAGCTGCCTATTACAATATTTCTGCATTAAGGACATGGAAGCCTTAAATACATATGTTCAATTCTCTCAATCTATAGCACTGCTCATAAAATTCTAATTTTAAAATGTAAATTATGCTGCCATTCTGATATTCAAAATAAGTACCACAGCCTCATCAGGTGTAAGATTTAGTTTACCAATCAATCATATGTGTACTACCAACCTAATGATATGCCAGTTCAATATATTAAGATTAGATAATATATTTAACCTAATTTAAACAAATGCTGGAAAATTATGGAGATTGGTCCTGGGCTTTAGCCTCATGCTTTGGCAAATTTACAGCGTGGAATTAAAGCACCTGCAATCCAGCAGGATCAGGATGGGTTGCTGGCAGTCAGACATTGCCGGAAACTCTGGGAAGAAGATAAAGGCTGTTTATTATGGCTTCTGTGTTCTATTTTGCTGGCTACATAGCGCTCAATGAGCTCTCTGTTATGTATGGAAGCACTGACAATGCAATAAGATGATCACCAGGTCTCTGCCAGCACAGCAAAGTTGCTGGGTCCAAGCAGACCAAGATCAGTTCTGTCTGTGACTTGTGTTTTTCCCTGTAACTGGGGTTCCTATGGATGCCCCAGTTACAGAGTGAGAAAATAATTAAAATAGAAAAAAAAATAGTTGCATCTTTGAATGATCTCCTGGGTAACAAATTGTGCATCCCCCAACCAACCCCGAAAAACAAACAAACAAACAAAAAAACCACATAAATATGTTGGTGTATAATAATAATATAAAGCAAAAGTCAACAACGCAAAACAAAAATATTTAAAAGATCTGAATATAAAATAGATTTTATTACATACATGTAATAAACCTGAAGAATTCAGTGAATGTGGTATCCACATGTTATTTGGTGTGAAAGAAACAGAAAATAAAAATGGAAAAAAAAACCCTAAACAAAAGATTTTTATATTGACGGTACTTTACGTTATAAAGTACACAATAAGTTTTATGTAGCCTTGTCAGTGAAAAAAAAAAAAAAAGTTAGGACTACTCAAAAGAGGAGAGGCAAAACACAGAAAAAAGTGGCAAAACTCGTATTAAAAATGCGGTATTTGACAAATGTCACGTTTTATTTAAACAAGTTTAAGGTTTTTAAAATTAATATTCTAATTCAATTATCCCTTGTTAGTGAATATTTGTAAAACTGTTTTTTTTTCTGCTCTATTTTTTGTATTAAAGCCACAATATTTTTTGTATAGAATATTCTAATGTTAATTGAATTGCTATATTCTGAAATATTTCAAAGTAGCTTGAAAAGAAAAAAAAAGCTTTAATCTCAAGAACTTTAGATCTTAAGATAAGACAAGATAAAAAATAGCACTCTTTATAAAGGTGGATTGAACAATAGGAGGTTCTCAGAGTGAAAAAGATGCCTGGGCCCCCAGGGAAGCCAAAGCCAGGAAATGGGTGACTCATTCCACACTCATTCTGGCATCATCTACCAAATAAAGACAAAGAGCAGAATGGGCGATACTGAGGAACTCGGCACAGCTCCTTCTCATTTCGCTACCACAATGAGCGAGCTATCACAAGACCATTCATTGTTATACCCGGAACACACAGCGCACCCTTGCTGATTCATGACTTGCTTTTATAGTGTCTTACAAGGGGCACATGTCCTCACAATGGGAGACTAATAAGGGCCGTTGGTCACTTGCTCTCCCCCGCCCCAGTTAGGGAAGTCAGTCCTCCGACTGCCATTCAATCCTATGTAAACCGAGAACTAGTACATTGTGATGCTTTCCATTTTCAGTAAATGATGCCTTTGCCTGTATATGTGAAATGATAGCTGATGACTAATATGATAAAAGAAAAGAGGAACAGAAGCAGCACGGCAGTAGTCATATCGTAGTCATATCATAGCCATATATTGCATTTAAGTCTAATTAGAGCAAAGCAAAAGTTTTGGGTAAAACATTGCAATAACCCTTTTATTCCCCTGTTTACCTACTAAAACATTTACTCCATGAAGGTAGCAAGTATGTCAACTAATTAATAAAGTACTCTGTCTTAGGGCTTATTCACACATCAGGATTTTGCAGTAGTATTTGTATGCCAAAACCAGGAGTAGAATTTACAGAGAAAAACTATAAAGATTGACAAATGTTCTGTGTTTTGGAAACAATTCTGGTTTTGGCATTACAAATACTGATGAAATACTGAGAAATAAATACTGATGTGAATAAAGCCTTAGAGCGTATTTAAATGTCCGATTTTTCCATATACAAGATAATCGGACAGATTATTCTGATCAAATTTTGATCAGAGTGGTCCGAGCATCATCCGTTTTTCTCGTACATGGACATGTGTGTGTGTGTATATACACTGTATATATACAGGTCCTTCTCAAAAAATTAGCATATAGTGCTAAATTTCATTATTTTCCATAATGTAATGATTACAATTAAACTTTCATATATTTTAGATTCATTACACACCAACTGAAATTTGTCAGGTCTTTTATTGTTTTAATACTGATGATTTTGGCATACAACTCCTGATAACCCAAAAAACCTGTCTCAAAAAATTAACATATTTCACCCGTCCAATAAAATAAAAGTGTTTTTTAAAAACAAACAAAAAAAAACATCAAATAATAATGTTCAGTTATGCACTCAATTCTTGGTCGGGAATCCTTTTGCAGAAATGACTGCTTCAATGCGGCGTGGCATGGAGGCAATCAGCCTGTGACACTGCTGAGGTGTTATGGAGGCCCAGGATGCTTCGATAGCGGCCTTAAGCTCATCCAGAGTGTTGGGTCTTGCGTCTCTCAACTTTCTCTTCACAATATCCCACAGATTCTCTATGGGGTTCAGGTAGGAGAGTTGGCAGGCCAATTGAGCACAGTAATACCATGGTCAGTAAACCATTTACCAGTGGTTTTGGCACTGTGAGCAGGTGCCAGGTCGTGCTGAAAAATTAAATCTTCATCTCCATAAAGCATTTCAGCCGATGGAAGCATGAATGTTATGTTTCGGTAGCTGAGGAGTGCAGGTAAAAAAGGCAATACACCAGAGCAGTTGGAATCTATGAGATTGCAGTACCCTGACTAACCACCACAACTAGAGGCAGCCGTGGAGCGTTCCTACGTTGGTCCTAGACGCCTCGTCACAGCCTGAGAAACTAACTACACCTAAAGATAGAAATAGGAAAGCTATCTGCCCCGGAGCAGAACCCCAAAGATAATAGAAAGCCCCCAAACAAGTAATGGCGGTTAGACAAGAAGAAATACTGACACAGAAAGAAAATAGTATGAGCAAACGCTGGGGCCCAAACTAACTAAATAGAAAAGGATAGGAAGGGTACTTACTGCAATCCCAGAAAACCCTGAAAAGCACCAACTCTACTAATTTCAAAATCACCTGAGATCAAACGACCTCTACCACCTAAATTAGTTCTCTGGTGTAACAAAATCAAAACAGCAGCCACTGAAAAAACTGGAAAAAGCAAAAGTACAAAAATCAGTGGCTGAACTAAACTGAGAGGGCAAAAGCCCCCCAAAGAAGTGCAGGACAAAATGCAAAAATATAGTACAAAAACAAAAAGAAGAAAATGTCTTATCTGTTAGCAGGAGATGCAGACACGACACAGCAGGCTACAAGGGAAACAGGAATGAAGGATTCAGACCAGAACAATTGTTCACCGGCAACCCTGATGGGAAGGTGACTCCCTTATATAAGACCAGTCAGTAACACCTGATTCCCAGTCCTCACAATCTTCACTGAACAGACCAGTACCGCTTGGAACCACCAGAGGGAGTCTCTGCTCAGAACTCATCTCAAACCCATTCACAACAGTACCCCCTCCTTGAGGAGGGGTCACTGAACCCTCATTTGAGCAACCAGGTCGGTCAGGATGAGTTCTATGAAACGCACGGATGAGTCTCCTAGCATGGATGTCCGAAGCAAACACCCAAGAATTGTCTTCCTGACCATAACCTCTCCACTTAACCAAATACTGGAGTTTCCGTCTAGAAAAACGAGAATCTAATATTTTCTCAACCACATACTCCAGATTGCCCTCAACCAAAACAGGGTCAGGAGGCACAGCAGCAGGAACCACTGGCTCAACAACCTCTTCAACAAGGACTTGTGGAACACGTTATGGATCTTAAATGTCCCCGGAAGAAGCAAACGAAAAGAAACAGGATTAAGAATCTCAATGATCTTATAAGGTCCAATGAACTAGGCTTAAATTTAGGAGATGCTACTCTCATAGGAATATTCTTTGAGGACAACCAGACCAAGTCCCCCACTTTAAACCCAGGACCTCAGTCCTATGCCGGTTAGCAAACCCCTGGGCCTTCTCCTGAGAGAGGGACAACCTCTCCACTACCTGGTCCCAAATTGTTGCATACGCTCCACAACAGAGTCAACACCTGGACAGACAGAAGCCTCCGTCTGTCCTGAAGAAAATCGAGGGTGAAACCCAGAATTTCAGAAAAACGGAGACATCAAAGTGGCAGAGCTAGCCCTATTATTAAGAGCAAACTCAGCCAAAGGGGAAAAAAAGAGACCCAGTCATCCTGTCAGCAGACACAAAGCATCTTAGATAAGTCTCCAATGTCTGGTTTGTTTCTCGTTTGACCTTGGTCTGAGGGGAAATGCGGGAGGGAAAAAAACAATTTAAAACCAGTTTTAGAACAAAAAGTCCCCAAA